>CM075860.1:27655236-28047736 GCA_037975125.1 Latrodectus hesperus
CTCCAAGAAAAGGAAAGTATCTTATATAATGTGATTCCCATTAAATGAAGCATAGTTGCTCCGAAATCTGAGGGATTTTCACAATTTCGAAGCATAAGAAAAATAGTCCATCACATTCAAGTTCTTTATCAAAATGAAATCATATAAGTTATCCAATAAAATCCCATAAGTAAAAATAATAATTTATTTAATGAATAAAAAATTAGTTTTCTTTTGTAGAATATGGAACAATATAAACTGAAACTTTAGAAATCAAATAAGGACAATTTAAAGATTAACTTATACTTCTTAATCTTGCAAGCATTGATGTCTTATGTATTAAGTAATAATCAGGTTAACAGAAATAATCATACCCATAGAAAAACCTTATAGTTTCATTTGGTTTTGAATTTAAAATTTTTCATTCCTAATACAGATGATTTGAGAGAATTGATTGTAAAAACCTTATCCCCACTTAAAAAAAAGAAAAAGAATGTGAATTCTTCAATCATCTAAGAAATTTGCTTCTGGTGAGTGTGTGTCATTTTTATTCAACATTTTACATGCTTTCATAAAACTTTAGTAAAAATGAAAATAATTTGATTCTAATTTATTAAAAAATTCATTAATACAATTATATACGTATTATTTCTTAAAACAATTTTGTTGTGATTGTCAGATTTCAAATCATATGATAGTTGTCCAAAAGTTATTTTTTTTAAAAAAAATGTTAAACATCATCGTAAATAAATGTAATGCTTGCACATGCATATCTTATTTTGTCATTGATTTTTTATTTCTTAAAAATGTACAACTAAACATCTTTAACTTATATTTGCTTATCTAAATAAAACAAAAAATGTAAATCACAGGGACATATTGAATAATTTTAAAATTGAAAATAATTAATTTCATTTTATAAGAAATAAAACAAACATTTGTATAATAAATAGATTAATATTTTTAAATATATTTTTGAATATGATAGTCAGTTTCAACAAAATAAGAAAATTTTCAGCTGCTAAATGAACAGAAGTGATAACATTCTCAGTTAAAGCAATATACTGAGAATTATATTTACCTCAAGCTAGAATGATTTATCACAATATATCTATTATTTGAAGAGTTTGGTGTAGCTCTTAAAATGGCATACCTCGAAACGTCTTTCATTTCCTAAAACAAACGAACCAAAAAGGCCTTGAGTATTTCAGCTACCCGTCTTCGCCGACAACTATTACACAAGATCTTCAAACATATAAACTCCAGAGTGTAGTTTACTTTAAGAATCTGATATACAAATAAGACGAGATAGAACTGTTTGCAGAAACATGTTTCAGTAAACATTGATTTTTCTTCTCTTCTTTACGTCGATGTTCGTCGCAATACCAAGTCTTAAAATAAACAAAGACTCAAAATTTAATAATGGTTGAAGAACGTGTCAAAGAAGAGTGATTTTTATTCAAAATAATTTATAAGACAAACGGATTATTATTCAAAATATTAAGAAAATTGCAAGGATGACTTTTGCTAAAATAATCATTCTAATTCAAACGTTAGATATAAAATAAATATACATTTCTGTATTGTAAAACATCAAAATATGCTGTGTAAATTATTTACCTTATTTATTTCTGTATATACACTGGTGTGTAAAAATTAAGGAAACGCTTTATCTAATGCAGCGTCGCTCAACAGCGTTCCAAATCGATAAAAATCATACCAGAACATCCTCCAGATGTAAGAATATGGAATAAGTAAAAAAAAAAACTCTAAAAAAATTTCAAATGATTAAAAAGGAACTTTATTGAAAAATGAGCATGGAGCAGAATGACAGAGACAGCCGAAACATCCATGTGACAGCTCTCTAGCAAGAAGCATCTAGCTTTTAGTAGGGGATATGATCTCCCCTGACTTCTGTGCAGGATTGACATCGTCTGTCCGTACTGAGTATGAGGTTGTCAATAAGTTGTTGAGGTACTGCTGCCCATTCTTCATGTAGCCCAAATCGGAGCTCGGGAATCGTTCCTGGCGGTTGGTGACGTGCTGCCAAGCGTCTCCCTAGAAAGTGCCACATGTGTTCGATTGGAATTAGATCTGGGGAAATTGCTGGCCAATCCATGCGTTCAATATCCTCACTTTCCAACAGCTCTTCGACATCCTCTTTACAATGAGGTGGAGCATTGTCATCCATGAAGAGGAACTGGGGACCCATAGCAGCTCTAAAAAGACACACACAAGGAAGAAGAATATCATTACAATAAAGGGATCCGGTGACTGAACCTCCTCGGACGACATGAAGGTCAGTACGGGTACTAAGCAAGATGCCTCCCCAAACGAGAACACCGCGACCTAGAAACCGGTTCCTTTCGACGATGTTGGAAGAGTTATTGCGTGTTCCGCGCTCTCTCCAGAAGTGTATGCGTCCCGAATCGGTAGCCAGACTAAATCTGCTCTCGTCCGTAGAGTACTCGACCCCATTGCTGATCCGTTCAGTTCTGGTGTTCCCGGTACAACACAAAGCGCCGTCTCCGGTGGGCAGACGTCAATGGTACACAACGTATAGGTTGTCGTGCGAATAGGCCATTATTGTGCAGCCTCCTGGAGACTGTAAACCGTGATATCGGTTGTCCAGTCGTCTGTTGGAGGTGTCTCGCGATATCTCCAGTCATCTGCCGCTTGTTCCTTCTTGCTTGTAGGACCACAAACAGGTCTTTGATTGCCATGGTTGCTCGTGGATGACCACTGCTGAACCTTCTGACAGCTCTTCTTGTAGTTTGAAATGCTCTCCAGATTCGTGAAACGATGCAGTGACTATTATAACAATCAACTATTTTCTTCCAAACTCCGCAGCCACACTTATCACACTTCGATCTTCCTCAATCTTCCCAATGATTCGACCTCGCGTAAGGTCGTCTAGATGTCATCTACGAGGTTGCCTGTTCATTATTTCCCACTGATTAAGCAGCTCTACGTCGCTTAAACTGATATACGCCGTGCAATAGCTTTCACAGAAACGCTGAGCGTACACCGCCAGACTGCTTCATACCCCTCCGACATTCCCTCTTTACGTCATTTTGATTAATTTGAATACGCCCTTGCGTATTTGACCGTAGTCGATCTTCTGATTTGTCTTTCGGTCCGATCTACCTGTTTGTTCCGCTGTTAAACTAATTTTTCCATTTCGTCCTTAATTTTTGCACACCAATGTATATATATATATATATATATATATATATATATATATATATATATATATATATATATATATATATATATATATATATATATATATATATATATATATATATATATATATATATATATACCCATCCATACAAGCAATAATTACATAGGCAGATAGGGTCGCATTCCACTTTGAGAGGCATCAAAATGGAAAGTAGAAGCGCATCAAGAATCTATCACGAATTTACCGTATGCAAATTTCCACGGAGAAGAAGCCGCATTTTGCTCTAATTAGTTATCGAAAAATACGAATCAAAAGAAAAAGTAGACCGTGACCTTAAAAACAGCGCAATATCATTTTCAAGCATTATTTGAATAAGATCGTCCGAAAATTTTCGTGGAAGCTATGGCGGTGTACAAGCCATAGATTTCACTTATCCCTGCCGGGAAACCTTTGCGCTGCGGATGCTGAGGATGAAGAATAACAATCAACTATTTCCTGCATTAATAGTATTTAATAATGAGGCAACATTCAGCAGAGGAGGCATTTTTGACAAGCGCAATCAACCCCTTTCGTCTGACAACAATCCCAACAGTGCACCCCTCGTAGACACCAGAAGAAATTTTCCGTGAAATCTGGGCAGGTGTCCTTGGTGATTATCTGGTAAGCCCTTACATCATACTAGACCATTTGTTTGGTGCAACACACAATATGTCCTTGGTGATTACCTGGTAAGCCCTTACATCATACTAGACCATTTGCTTGGTGCAACACACAATATGTCCTTGGTGATTACCTGGTAAGACCTTACATCATACTAGACCATTTGTTTGGTGCAACACACAATATGTCCTTGGTGATTACCTGGTAAGCCCTTACATCATACTAGACCATTTGCTTGGTGCAACATACAGTATCTACTTCCAACAAATGATTAACAGTTAATTGCATGCTGCTCCACTCTCCATTCAGAGAGACCTGTGGTTTATGCACGATAGAGCCCCAGCACATTTTTCCATCACGGTCCGTAACTTTTTGAGTGTCACGATGGATTGGACGTAGCAGACCTGTGGCTTGGCCACTTCGCTCACCGGATCTCAACCCACTGGACTTTTTTCTGGGGGTACATAAAATCTTTAGTGTATGAGCTGCCTGTGAACTCAGCTGAAGATCTCGTGGCTAGAATCATTGTTGCCGCGAACAAAATTAACACATCTCCAAGAATCTTGGAGAGGGTGGGCCAGTTGTTCCTTCAGCAATGTCAACTGTACAACGACACGTCGGCATTTTGAGCATTGTGGTCGGCATTTTGTTGTGAGGCTTTAACTAAACGATAAATATAATTGAGAAACTTTTGGTATTATTCATTCGCTTACCCAACACTGTTGTAAATTCAGGAGGTAATTCCTCTTTTCAGCCTCTCATAGTGGAATGTGACCCTATGTTCTTATATAATTATTGTTTGACTTGATGGGTACTATCACCCTTCTTAATTTATAAAAACAATTTAGAATCACCATGCATATATTATCTATAGGTGTGTGTGTGTGTGTGTGTGTGTGTGTGTGTGTGTGTGTGTGTGTGTGTGTGTGTGTGTGTGTGTGTGTGTGTGTGTGTGTGTGTGTGTGTGTGTGTGTGTGTGTGTGTGTGTGTGTGTGTGTGTGTGTGTGTGTGTGTGTGTGTGTGTGTTAAAAATTAATAAGCTGATGATGCATTGTAGTTTGTCATTTTCGTTGAAATAATTGTACATTGTTATTTACAACACTAATAAATATTAGAAGATAAAATAAACTTGAATATTAACTTCATCCAAAGAACAAAAGCACATTTCGATTTTTTAAATTGTTAAATCTAACAAAACATTTTTTGCTGGAACACAACTTCTCTGATAATTAAAATTAAATTTTGTATTTTATGAAATTACAAACAGATTAAAATTGAGTTATCATTTACAATATATAATTTTTTTCATAAGAAATACCATATAAAATTGTTTAAGGATCAAAATTGTGCTTAATTAATACCTACATTATTCAAGCAAATAGTCATTTAACGAGCCTCTCCATTGTAGCAACCAGACTCACAAGATTATCATTATCTAATCAATAAGACAATAACAGCAGGATAAAAGTAATCCAATGTGTCTATATTTTGGAGTCAATAAAATCTACTATAATTTAAAAATATTATTTTTCATATTTATTAAATTATGGGATATACTAAAGTGTCTTTCATTTTAAACTGCTTTATCTACAATGTAAAGTATATGTTGCACTAGTGTGTGAAAAATGGAGGATAGTGTGACATTTATTTCCCAATGGTCTAATGCATGGGTGTCTAAACTATGACCGTTCGTGGGCCGCATGGCAAAAAAATTTTTGCTGGGCCGCACATACAATATTTTTTCAAAAAATTGAAATAAAAATTAACTCTATGTAGTTTTATTAAAATAAATTAACTTCTTTTTATTATAATTTTTTTATTTTTAATTTGATATGTATAGGTACATATTTATTTTAAATTTGTAAAAGTTTCGTTTCATTTAGTTTGGATTTCATAAAGATGGAAAAAATAATCAAATTAATGAGATGGATGAATTTGCTTTTGTCGAACAAGCGAATCGAGATCGGGTTCAATAGACGAGGTTGCAATTCTTAATGCATTTTCAAGATGTTTGTCGGTAATCTTTGTCCTATTTTTGTTTTTTGTATGCTTCATTCTTGAAAATAATTGTTCACAAATATAGGTACTACCAAAAGCTGAAGACATTAATAAAGCATGATTGTGAAAATTAGGATATTTATTGCGGGGTAGGTAATCTTTATAAAACTCCAGTAAAGAAACATTTCCAAATTTTTCTTTCAGTTGAATGTCACTTTGCAGTTCAATGCATTCCATTTGAAGATTTGAAGGTAATTTATTTATTTCTAGAGAAAATGGAATAGAAAATATGTTGAAATACTCTTCATTTTTTCGAAAATTTTGAAATCTACTTTCAAACTCTTGAATTAAATCAAAAATTAATGCAGCATATTTTGTGCAACTCACAGGTTTATGTGCAGCCAAAGTACTGAAATGCGTCAAATCTTTCACTTTTATTCGATTGTGCCAAAATTTCAACTTTCAAACGCTGTTATTGTTTGGAACATATTATTAATAATTTGATTTTTTCCTTGAAGTCTCAAATATAAATCATTCAAATGCTCTGTTAAGTCTACTAAAAAAGCTAAATCTGAAACCCAATCTTCGTCTTCAAATTCAGTCACAGGTTTCCCTTTTGATTCCATAAATATTTTTATTTCAGTTCTTAAATCGTAAAATCTTTTGAGCATTTTCCCTTTACTGAGCCATCTTACTTCTGTATAATAAATAACATCTGCAAATTCAGTGCCCATTACCTTGAGAAACTCTTGAAATTGTCTATGATTAAGTCCTTTTGCTCTTATAAAGTTAATGGTTTTTATAACAACGCTTAACACACTTTCCATTTTTAAAATTTTTCCACACAAATTGCCCTGATGTACAATACAATGATATGCCATCAAGATCGTATTGCCGGCAGCGACGACATCATTATTAACCATTTTAACGAGTCTCCCATTTTTACCAACCATGGCAGGTGCTCCATCGGTTATGATAGCTGATAAATTTTTCAAGGATAAGGAAAACCTTTCCATCGTCGTTTTTAATGCATGGAATAAATTTACAGACTTGGTTGTGTCTTTTAACGATACCAAAGCAGCCATTTCTTCCGTGATATTATAATGTTCATCGATTCCTCTTATAAAAATTGCCAATTGTGCCGTATCAGAAGCGTCAGTGCTTTCGTCCATGGCTAACGAATAAAATTTAAAATTAGTACAATTGCTTTTTAAAGACTTTTCAACTGTATTCCCCAACTCATCAATTCTTGTGGCTATAGTTTGGTGTGATAAACTGATTTTAGAAAAATCCAACTATTTTTCAGGGCAAATTATGTTTGCTACGCTTTTCATGCATTCTCTTATAAATTCGCCATAAATAAAAGATCTTGATTTTTTCACTATTAAATTTTCTACGACATAACTTGCTTTTACAATGTCATTATTTTGAGTAGCTGTCTTTTTAAAAAAATTTGTTCAGACGATAGTCCTTTTTTTAATTCTGTGATTTTATCTTTACGGCAAACGCCGAGATATGCATCGTATTTTCTGGCATGCTTTTGACTATAATGTCGTTTCAAATTGTAGTCTTTAAAAACTGGCACAACGTCCCTACATATTAAGCAAAGTGCTTTATAATTCTCCTCAATAAAAAAGTATTTCTCTGTCCAGTTTTTATTAAAAACTCTTTTTTCATCTTCAATTTTTCTTTTTTTAGGTTCTGATTGTTTTTTTTAATGACATGGAGGCCATCTAAAAAAATTATATATTTTAATTTTATAAGCAAATATCCATAATGAATATGATTTATTCATATCTTTTTAAAGAATTTGATTCAAAAATTAGGAAATCAAAATACAATGCAATATATTGCATACAAATATTGTAATTCTTCAAAGAATATTAAATTTTTATGAGATTGTTTTACACGATATTTTAACAAAATAGTAAAAATAAATATATAAATTTTGAAATTTCAAATGAATATGTAAATTTTATAAATCAAAACTGAATATTGAAACTGGGACACAAGGCACCTACCAGTACAGTAATGGAAGTAAGGCAGGTGGTGGATGGAAAAGTAGAACAAGGTGCCGGAACAGTCAGATTTGTACGGTGAGATGGATAATACTCTCGTAGAGGAAATAAAATCTCTGTACTCCACTACTAGCTAATTTGATGGCTGGTAACGCTGTCTTGAAAACTGATCGTGGACCGGTCAGGGATCCCTTTTATAGACTCGGAGAGCATGAAGAATTTTCTGGAACACCCCCAGCTGTAGCAGACGCGCGATTGGGGCAAGTCGGTGCGTGACGTAGGAACTGGCACGTGACCATGCGCCAAGATCACGCGCAGAACGGGATTCAGCGAGAAGAAGGCCAACGGGCCGGATCGATTTGGCGAACTTTTGCGAACGTTTGATGGCCCCTTTTTCTGTGAGGGCTCCCTTTGGCCAAAAATCAAAATACAATTAATTATACTGCATACAAATTTGATTAATAACCACTATTCGGGTGATTTTCTAAGGTGATGTTCTCTTTTCTTGGCAACAATATATATTTTTGAATCTCATTTCCACAGACACCTTTGATACTATTTGTATGAAGGACTTGTTGACCGTGAATCCTCATAATCAAATTTTTAATTTTTTAAACATATCGGTTTTTATTGTCATATTTGATTCCTGTTTTTAACTTCTTACCTATCATATACACTTGTTGATTTATCTTTGTTATCTGTCTACCCTTTCTTCATTTATATTGTTATGCACGTACTATGTTAAATATGAAATAGTTAAAAAATAAATAAATAAATAAAATAAAATGTTTACACCTTGTGTTGTGCACAATTTGTCCCTTGAGGACCCAGTGCCATAAAGCCAAGCAAACCAAACCACAGACACCTTCAAAATTATTTTCTACATGATACTGCATGTGACTAAAAGTACTGGTGTATATGCTAGAAGCACAGTTTCTTAGTTCTATTCTATTCTTTCTGATAACTTATTGCTTGGACTTCTCTCAATGCGGGGAGGTAGAAAGTAACATCAATTCAAGATGACATTCTGACCCACCTTTTTCTTTCATGTTCTCAAATGGTATTTCCGGAAGGAAGGAAAGGAGAATAAGGTCCAGTAACAGTCCATTTTCTAGTTTCGACCTCTGAAAACTCCAGGCATTAAGAGTAATAGAACTGGCCACACAAGCTGTCTTTAACCCTTTCAATACCAAAGAGCCCAAAAATCCGTACATGCAAAATACCAAAAGCGCCCGGGAATGCCATGTTTATTTGCATGTTTGTTACCCACTGCTTGCCATTGTACGTTGACAGTGGAAGGCGTGCCGAAAACCCATTGCTTTTTTTTATCTCCTTCCGGATCAAAAGGGAGAATTTGAATAGTGATAAGAGTTGACCAGGGAAGAACAATGCAGTCCAACACTGCATTGTACGAACCCTGGGAAATTTTATTGCTTCTACTGATTACACCGGGGGAGGAGGAAATCTTCGGAAACGAAAAACTACATTTTCGGGGGTTTTGGTATTTTGAGTACCCCTAAGAATTCAAGCCTCGGTATTCAAAGGGTTAAAGAGTTAAATTTTTTTTCAAAATAAATGTCAGCAAAACAATTTTATATAAAAAATATTGCAACATTTATTTTTTTAATAAAAATGTGTAAATTTAAATATTTTCATAATTTGCGCTTGGGCCGCATTTTAAAGGCATTTGGGCCGCATGCGGCCCGTGAGCCAAACTTTAGACAAGCATGGTTTAATGGAATAACAGAGTTTTTCAGGTTAGAGGTTCTCAATTTAATTCTAGACACTGTTGAACACTAATTCTAGACACTGTTTCCGAATAATGTCCTTCAAGAAAGTAAGATGCAAAAGACGTACATTTGCTTAACAATAGCCATCTGCTGCTATGATATTTATAACGCGTTATTTACAACATTCTTAGCGCAATTAAATCTAAAGTCGTAATAACACGAATCTCAAAATTAAATGACAGAGATCATTGCCAAATCTAATAATTTTCAGAAATACTTGAATAAAACAATAATGTTAAAAATTATATAAATTATAAATGTTTAATTGATTAGAACAATAATGCTCCAATCAACTAAACATTTATCATTTTAAAGAGGAACTAGAAAAAATATAATAAAACCTATAGTTTAAGAATACGTTTTAATGATTTGTGACTTATTTGATAAAGTTTTTGTATTTAAGTTCGATCACCTTTGGGGAGAATAGTAAAAAGGAATGAATAATATATAAAGCAAAATGGGAAATGCATCCATCATATTAAAAACCCCTTATATTTTCTTTGAAATTAATATTTAATTTTATTCCCATTGATGTTATGGTGCTAAGAGAATGATAAAAATATTTCAAATAACAGAAATAAAAAATGAATCCATAGTTTTCGTTATCACTAAAATAAATCGTGACATTACATTCAGACGTTCTTCAACATTCGTGATATATCAAATGAACATTTAAGAATTTCTCTTTCAGTTCAATAAGTTATGTTTAAGTTGAAGTTTTCTATTCGATTTCAATCTTTGACATAGTATTTTATTGTAATTTGGTGTTTAGCTGAAGGCGTGTTCTCATCAAATTATTACATGAGAAAAAAATGGTAAATGAAAATATATACCTAAATATTCACAGAGGAGGATTGATAATTATACAAAATTATATTTGATACTGTAGTTTTCTGTGTAGATAAAGTAAATAAAATGTTAATCCCAGTGGCTTTTATTCTCCTGCTATTTATATAAAAATACAAAGATATATACAAAGAAAAAAAAATAAAAAGTACGAAGAAATCAAGATATTTGGAAAAACTATAATATTTAAAATTATTCAAATAATTTTGGGGTCATAGAGGAATTAAGATGCAAGTTAATTCAAATAAGATCCTGTATACAATTATATCTTCAGGATTAATTGGTATTATTGCATTATGTGATATTACGGCTTTTTCATATAAATATTTTAGATAAAGATCATATTTAAAGAAAAACGAAATTGTTCGCTTTTTACGGAATCCATAACTTTTAAGGTGGCTGAAAGGACTGGTATTAATACATAACCGTTTGCCCGATATTCTACCTATGTCATTCCATATGTGGACCGAATGCTTTCGATAAATGACCCAGCGTCGGCAAACATTAAAGTGACCGACCGCAAGCAACTAAATAGAAATTATTTATTTTTTTAAATTCCCGAATGTTTTTATGTTTGTACTATTTGTTTGATAAAATTTTTGATCAAATTGCAATATTACTTAAGTTGTTTATCCATGTCGCATTTAAGATTTCGTCTAAAATAGCTATCTCTTGCATAACAAAAAAAATCCTTTCTGTAAAAGAAGTTTCATTTACTGGATAATATAATTAACAAATGCAAACAAAAAAATTGTAATGGTTATTAAATATTAGTTGTAATATTTATAAAAATAAGTATTTATATAAAATATGTTCAATTATATTCTTGTATAACTGAAACCAAAATTTAAATATCTACATAAGTTTTTATACATATGAGAATGCTGTTGGATTTATATACTTTAATCGACATCAAAAATCATTTTTAATAGAACCAAAATGTATACTTAAAATATTTTTTGTTGTTGTTATTTATGTCACTTAGACCAGCCAAGCTCGCTATGCCGTTGGCTATGTGAATTTAAGTCAGTAGGGTGCGTCTTTCGTTTAACCACAGCACCACGAAGTACTGTATGTCTTTGCTCTAAAAGCAAAGAAAGATGGCACCACCGGAAGATCCACTCTCTCAAATTCGATAATGATCTGAGGAGGTAAGAAATTTTCTCCATACCATTACACCCATGGTAACTACTCAGGGACTGACCACAAAACTTTCAATTCCACAGATTTAACGAGCACGTATAAAGCATCTACTCGGTCGGTCTTTGGCGGCATTAGGAGTCGAGCCCTGCACATCCGAACAGAAGGTCGCAGCCCTAACCGCAAAGCTACCGTACAGGGACCTCTGCTGTTGTTTACTTTACTTTACAGCTCGCAAAGCATTTTTTATACTTGAGAAATAAGTTTCCTAAATGTAATTGTTCAATAGAACATAAATTTATTACTTATATTAAACTAAAAGTTCTTATCAAGCAAAATATTTGTTTATTGAAAAAAATTTAAATATAAATTATCTATTTAAATATTTTGTCCTTAAATAAACTCTTCACAATAGCACAAATAAAACAGTTTTAATAAAAATCAGTATGAATATTAAATGCAATATTAAGACAAAGATCGGTCATATATCACATAAATTTAATAATTTTAATTTCTAATTTCTTTTGTCATTCTTGCATTTCAAACAAAGGTCTTGAATTCAGAGAACATTTCATGATGCCATTAACTTTAATAATTTCACAATAAGACCGATAATGCACAGAGGCTCAGAATTGGAAAGCATGTATCAGAATTATTACCTATATAGGCAGACGGCATTCACATAATGCCTGCAGTTAGTTGCACTAGGGCTGATACTTGTTTCCGATACCATTAAGTTTTGATATCGTTCGTAGTTTTGAGTACTAAGTTTTGATATCGTAAATTATTTAATATGCATCATTTATTAAAGGTTTTAGTTAAACATATTCACGTATTTTACTAAACTACTTTGAAAATAAAACATTAATTTTTGTGTCAAGCATGATGTTGTTGTGAGATGACTGTATTATTTATTTTAATTGAAAAAGATAATATGTGTTTCTAATTTTATTGATTACACCACAATTAGTTCAATAATATTGAACTGAATACGCTACATTTAATTGTTAGATATGTAAAAATAATTTTTAAAATGCATACTCAAATAAAGTGCTTAGCAAAACAAAAATATTTCTGCTTTGCCTTTTTTGTTTTATAGAAAATAAGATTTAAAATAATGTTTAACATTATGTCTGCTAGATTATAAAGCAATTTAGTAAGTAAAATTATGCTGAAAATTTGTAAAATAATTAAATTATGAATTTATTTAAAATATTTAACAATTAAAAACATTAGTTATAAAATATAATCGAATATACAGTTTGAAGTAATGTTAATATGTCATAATGAATTAATAATAGAAGAATTAAAGTAATATCGCTTTATTTAATTGAATTGTTTTTCCCCTACCGGAATAATTGTAGTTTTTATTGGCAGAATACTTTCAGAACAATAGTTAAAAAGCAGCTGCTAGTCGTAAGTTAATTTATTACAACAGATATTCCTTTTAATTTATTACTGTAAGGCATTGAATATTTATATTTTCAAAGAATTCGTAAGTTGATAATATCTCTCGCGAAATTTGAATGCTGTATTATATTCAGTGATGGGTAGCACTAAATTATTTCATCTCCTTGCGATAGTGCATAAATTATCTCCTATTCAAAGATAGAATAGATTTCGCACTAGACCCCTTTTTAAATATTCAGTTAGAACGAAGTAAAACTTATTTTGAGTGTTTGTTGTCCAAAGAAATTTGACGCTAGGGAGAACCCTTCCAGCAATAATAAGGATTTAAAAGGGCGTCTCGAATGAATTCTCATTGTGAGATTAGGCTTTCTACCTTTTCAAATCATAAATTATAATTTTCTTAGAGATAAATCCTAAGACTTGTTCTTGAGTACCTAGAAGCTTTAATAAAGCACACAATACTGCGTTGATTTATGTTAAGAGAGAGAACCATGCTCTTCCCTGGATACGAATTTAAGTTAAAACTAGATGTATTTCATGATGACAGCACTTAATGGGAATTTAGCACAAAATATGTAATTCTAATATTAAATTTAAAAATACTTGATTTTAGTTTAGAGGAAAAAATTTCAAAATATTGCAGCCTTAAGTTAAATATTAAGAAACATAAGATGTCAGATATATAAATCTTGTCCACTTTTGGCGAAATGTTTATTATAAAACTTCACATTTTTTACAGTAGTTTAGGAAAAGATTTTCTAAAATACATTTCTTATTTAGATAAAAAAATAGTGTATGAATAGTTCCTTCTTGTTCCATATCGTAATGTAAAAATATAATATAAACATTTGCATTCTGCAATATGAATGTGAAGTTCGAAAATTTTCTGAAATTTAAAATTTAATCACAATTTATGTGATGTCAAATAATTGCTCTATTAATAAGGCTAGTGAGATTATTCAAAATCGATATTTAAGAGGTAAATTTAATTAATAACAACGTAAAAGTAATTTTAAAGATAAGTAAATTTTTCAAAGATTAGAATGAATTACAAGGCAAGTATAGATAAAAAATATCTTAGCAATAATATTTAACTTTTTTAAAAAAGGAATTAACAAATGCAATAAAATATCGTAAAATATATAACTAATTTTAATTATTAAAAATTATTTATAGCCGCATTAATTTGCATCGATATCTCTTAGTTAAAATATTAATAGCATATTTTGATTGAGCATGTTATTTTCTATTATATTTTCAACATTCGTTCTTCGATAGCAGTAAAAAATGCCTTGAATACTTCAAAACGAACAGTTATGTGCATTAGAAAAAATAAGTTGCAAAAAAATTTTAAATAAAAAATAGCTCATTATCTATTTCTTATTGTCTTAAGATATACACTGCTGGAATTGCTAAGGACGGATAACACTATAATCCATAGCAACCACAAAATGAAAGGAAGCAAATTGTGGAAAATTAGAATAAGTGCGGGATACAGTAAAGAAGTTTGCGTATGCAAATTTTTTTCCACGTGTGTTCATCACGTGATAGCGTTCATAAGAGCTTTAAAGGTTTTGACGCGTGTGGACAGTTGTTGTTTCAAGTCAAATTTTTACAGGAAAGATATAATAGACGAAGTTGTAATTTTTGGCATGTCTTCCCGACATCATTTAGATTATTTTATGCATGGCCGAATTATAGGAAAGATTGAAGAAAGGCGAAAAATAACAGATATTGCCAGGGAGTTCGACATCGCTCACAGCGTTGTTTCACTGCTGTGGAAGTTATTTAATACTACTGGAATGTGTAGTAGGCGGCACGGGGGAGGTCGTGTTAGAAGTACGACGCCTGCAGAAGATAGATAGATCGTCCTATCAGCAAAAAGGAACAGGCGCACCACAGCTCAGCAGGTGGCAAATCAGTTTCTTGCTGCCTCAGGAAAGCAGATCTCCCGAAAAACTGTTGCACGACGTTTGAGGGGAAGAGGACTATACGCCCGCAGACCTGTTGTGTGTGTCCCATTGATCAGACAGCACCGTACTGCCTGTTTGCAATGGTGTCGTGAGCATCGCAATTGGACTGAACAGGACCGGGCATGCGTACTGTTCTCAGATGAGTGTAGGTTCAGTCTGTCATCGAATTGTAGACGCCAACTGATCTGGCGCGAGAGTGGTACTGCTTATCGTCCAGAAAATATCTAGAAAAGAGACCAATATCCGACTTGCAGTGTCATGGTGTGGGACGACATCATGATCAAGGGCCTCACGCAACTACATGTGGTTGCGAATGTGACTATGACGGGCCAACGATACATTAATGAAGTTCTACTTCCTCATGTTCTTCTTTTCCGTGGTGCTGTCGGTGATAAATTTGTTTTTATGGACGACAACGCAACATGTCATCGAACACTCGCTGTTCAGGATTGTCTAGACAGCGAGAGCATTCAACGCCTCGTATGGCCATCACGTTCTCCAGATCTAAACCCCATCGAAAATGTGTGGGGTACTTTGGGGATGCAAGTTGCTGGTCAAAACTATCCTCCGAGAAACAAGAACACCCTCACCCGTGCACTCCCAGAGGAATGGAATAAATTGCCTCAACAGCTGTTGGATAATGTTGTGCAAAGTATGATACGACGTGTGGAACGTTGCACCACACTCCACGGTGGACATATCCCGTACTGATACCTTTCTTCAAGGTGCCTGCTGACTTTTAGATGCATTGTTTCATTTTTCCGTATGCAGCATCAAATGAACATTTTTTTCTTTCAGATGTTTCACAGCTCTTGTACTTTCCAGAACGATAAATATTCTTTATTCTAATGTCTGAACAGTTGGCAACTATATTTTATCCTTCTAGGCCTCATGTCTCGCTTAATGTTATGCTACATTGCAATTTGTGATCCGTCCTTAGCAATTGTCTAGCAATGTATAAATATGTTTCATGGATAAACATTAATATATTTTTATGATATCACAGTAAACACTAGCCTATCGAAAACCTGATGGGCTGATATCGGCAGTGTCGGATATGAATCGACATTGGCAAACTGATTTCGTAATGATAACGGTTTCCTATCGGCAAACGACATCAAAACTGTGTACTTTAATGTTATCGGAAACAAGTATTGGTCCTAATGTGGCTAACTGCCGGCATTTGGTGAATGTAATCTGCCTATATAGGTCTGACACATGCTTTCTGATTCTGGGCCGATTATCATATGCGACATCGGTCGGTCCTATTGCAGAATTGTTAAAGTTTTGATCTATTGAACAATTACATTAAGGAAACTTATTTCTCAAATATAAAAAATATTTTGTGGGACGTGGTTTGGGCATCGGCTTTTTGTCCGGAAGTGCGGAGTTAGATTCCTAATGCCGCCAAAGACCGACCGAGTACATGCAATATACGTGCTTGTGAAATCAGTGGAATCGAGAGGTTTAAGGTCGACAGATGAGTAGTTACCATGTGGGTGTAATGGTCTGGAGAAAATTTCCTACCCCTTCAGATTATTTGTCAAAATTGAGAGAGTAGTTCCTCTGATGGTGCCATCTATCATTGGAGTTTAGAGTAAAGCCATACAGTGCTTCGTAGTGCCCTGGTTAATCGAAAGACGACACTACTAACTTAAATTCGCATAGCCAACGGCATAGCGAGCTTGGCTGGTCTAAGTGACATAAATAACAACAACAAAAAATATTTTAAGTATACATTTTGGTTCTATTAAAAATGATTTTTGATGTCGATTAAAGTATATAAATCCAACAGCATTCTCATATGTATAAAAACTTATGTAGATATTTAAATTTTGGTTTCAGTTATACAAGAATATAATTGAACATATTTTATATAAATACTTATTTTTATAAATATTACAACTAATATTTAATAACCATTACAATTTTTTTGTTTGCATTTGTTAATTATATTATCCAGTAAATGAAACTTCTTTTACAGAAAGGATTTTTTCTGTAATGCACGAGATAGTTATTTTAGACGAAATCTTAAATGCAACATGGATAAGCAGCGTAAGTAATATTGCAATTTGAACAAAAATTTTATCAAACAAATAGTACAAACATAAAACACATTCGGGAATTTAAAAATAAATAAATAATTTCTATTTAGTGGCTTGCGGTCGGTCACATTTAATGTTTGCCGACGCGGCACCATTTGTCGAAGGCATTCTGTTCACATATGGAATGATTCGATAAAATATTTGAGCAAGCAGTCAAGTCGGCTTTGTCGTTACCGTTCCAAGTCCCCGTCATAATTTCGGCCCACATTTATTCCTGAGAGGACATGTTTTGACTGTACAAGTCAAGCTGTACAGGTAGTACAGCTTGCTGGTGTCGCTCGAATGTCACTCGTATCGGGAAGCCGATTTAGGCCCTTATTGTAGCCGTCATTTCTGTGTTTGCTGGCTTCATGTTTGCGTTTGGTTTTTCATATTATTATCATTGAAGTAATAATTTGTCTATATTATTTTGCTTCAAAACCAGAAGCAAAATATAAACTTCTATCGGATCGAGCCCCCAACTCGCGAGGAAGTAGGACGTCTTTTTTCCTACGCTCCTTTAAATTCCCTTTTAAATCGCTTAAAATCTCCGATTAACACCAGAACTTTTAGAAAATTTGTGAAACTAGGGATTACCCACCTATATTGAAGAAATTTCAAGATATTTCATTCACAAACGTCAGAAGTGTGAACGTGTTTGTCGAATCACCGGAATAATTTTCAGTATAGTGTTCCTTCTACGCGAACAAAGAGCGCATAGCAACCAGTGAAGAAGTCCTTGCTATGAACTATAGTGAGTGCTATTTTGTGATTAATTAAACAACTTTAGCCACTTTTTTCAACAAATCTCCTGAGTAATTCTTTTAAAAACATTCTTATCAACTTTTTATGTTACTTATGTGCCATTTGGATTAAGAGAAGTTTATTGTTTTTTTAAATATATTGGATAAATCGAAAATTTTCCATATAAGCTTTTCTCTTTCATCAAATTAAAATCAACATGAGCGGCTAAATAACAAGGTAAGTGCCCAGATGTCATTTTGCTTCGTTCGGTACATTGATTCAATGCATTTTGGTATATAGATCGTGTTGATTGGATAAATTAATCCGAAGTTATAAACCTATTAATTAAAGCAAAAATTCCATGTTTTTAAGTAACTTTTCGGAAAAATGTTTACTACCTTTTTAATTACACTTCAATAACCTTGGCCCTGGTAGTCCTATCAACCTAGAATGAATTTTAAAATGGAATGGACATTTTAATGTATCTAAAAATTTATCATTTATTATTATATGTTCAACAGTTAACTTTTCATGACTTTCCAAACTATCATTTCAAGTGTACTATTTGTGTTTTTCAGTATGTTTTTTATTGTATCTTTCATTTTTTAAAACTGTTATTAACATTAAATTATTATTCAATCCACTCCAATCTTTTAATATTTATTCGGAGCAGATTCCTGTGACTCATATTATGTTTTACTTTTTAAAAAATATTTAATAGATAATAAAATATGGATTAATTAGAGTTATAAAATTTTATATTTTTCACGTATTTTCTTCCTATGGCTCTTCATTCCTCCCCTATGTAGTATATGCATTGTTGCATTGATACTGTACATTTCTAAGTCCCACTTTAGTTTCTTGACATGTCCCCCTGTTCAAATTTACCATAAACCTTTGAGTACTGAATTTCCCGGGCTTAATCAATAAAATTAATTCAATATTAATCAGCGTTTGTCTCGGATACTAATTGTCGTAGCGACCTGGGACCACCCTCTAAGTTTCATATTTTTAAATGCGCATCTAATGAGCCTATTTAGAAAGCATAATTTTAATTTAACATAATATTCAAGTTATTAGTCCACTTTTTGTACTTAATCCTAGATAAGTCTAAATCCTTGACCAAAACTTTACTATTCTCTTTTGGATTATAACAATTTAGCAACAATAGTTAAACATAAATTAGGAATTAAAATTTTTTATTTATATATTTTTATTTTTTACTTAATATTTTATTTTATTTTATTTATTTATTTTAAATTACCATATTTTGAACTTAAACTTTTTTTAAAGATTATGCTTTTGAAAGTTAATTTCTTGTGTGTATCTGGCTAAGGCTTCTAAATCTTTTCAAGGTTTTTATACCTACAGATTTTGAATATGTACCACGTTAACTTCAAGGAACTGAGAAAATAATACAAATTTATTATTTTTATATCTATTAACAGTTTTAATTCTGCTAAATTCGATCTTATGTTCAAATTAAATCCCATTCTTATATCATAGCATTTTATATATAAAAATTTATGCAATAAAATAGTATATTAACTAGTTGCAGCAATACGAATTCGAATTTTATTTTATTTTAAACTTAAAACTCTTGTTATATTTATATCAATTTTATATTCTTCTACTTATAATTAACTACCTCAATATGCAATTTTAGATATTGGCATATATCGAAGTAAGAATGCATGTCATGGGGGAGAATATAACCATTGGACCAAAAAAAGGAAGAAATTTTTTTATTTATTTATTCTGTCCCTAACTTTTTGTAATTAAATTATTCTTGCAAAATTTTACAATATCCGCCATCTGCGGATATTGTAACACACAACAGGTCTGCGGGCGTATAGTCCTCTTCCCCTCAAACGTCGTGCAACAGTTTTTCGGGAGATCTGCTTTCCTGAGGCAGCAAGAAACTGATTTGCCACCTGCTGAGCTGTGGTGCGCCTGTTCCTTTTTGCTGATAGGACGATCTATCTATCTTCTGCAGGCGTCGTACTTCTAACACGACCTCCCCCGTGCCGCCTACTACACATTCCAGTAGTATTAAATAACTTCCACAGCAGTGAAACAACGCTGTGAGCGATGTCGAACTCCCTGGCAATATCTGTTATTTTTCGCCTTTCTTCAATCTTTCCTATAATTCGGCCATGCATAAAATAATCTAAATGATGTCGGGAAGATATGCCAAAAATTACAACTTCGTCTATTATATCTTTCCTGTAAAAATTTGACTTGAAACAACAACTGTCCACACGCGTCAAAACCTTTAAAGCTCTTATGAACGCTATCACGTGATGAACACACGTGGAAAAAAATTTGCATACGCAAACTTCTTACTGTATCCCGCACTTATTCTAATTTTCCACAATTTGCTTCCTTTCATTTTGTGGTTGCTATGGATTATAGTGTTATCCGTCCTTAGCAATTCCAGCAGTGTATATCTTAAGACAATAAGAAATAGATAATGAGCTATTTTTTATTTAAAATTTTTTTGCAACTTATTTTTTCTAATGCACATAACTGTTCGTTTTGAAGTATTCAAGGCATTTTTTACTGCTATCGAAGAACGAATGTTGAAAATATAATAGAAAATAACATGCTCAATCAAAATATGCTATTAATATTTTAACTAAGAGATATCGATGCAAATTAATGCGGCTATAAATAATTTTTAATAATTAAAATTAGTTATATATTTTACGATATTTTATTGCATTTGTTAATTCCTTTTTTAAAAAAGTTAAATATTATTGCTAAGATATTTTTTATCTATACTTGCCTTGTAATTCATTCTAATCTTTGAAAAATTTACTTATCTTTAAAATTACTTTTACGTTGTTATTAATTAAATTTACCTCTTAAATATCGATTTTGAATAATCTCACTAGCCTTATTAATAGAGCAATTATTTGACATCACATAAATTGTGATTAAATTTTAAATTTCAGAAAATTTTCGAACTTCACATTCATATTGCAGAATGCAAATGTTTATATTATATTTTTACATTACGATATGGAACAAGAAGGAACTATTCATACACTATTTTTTTATCTAAATAAGAAATGTATTTTAGAAAATCTTTTCCTAAACTACTGTAAAAAATGTGAAGTTTTATAATAAACATTTCGCCAAAAGTGGACAAGATTTATATATCTGACATCTTATGTTTCTTAATATTTAACTTAAGGCTGCAATATTTTGAAATTTTTTCCTCTAAACTAAAATCAAGTATTTTTAAATTTAATATTAGAATTACATATTTTGTGCTTAATTCCCATTAAGTGCTGTCATCATGAAATACATCTAGTTTTAACTTAAATTCGTATCCAGGGAAGAGCATGGTTCTCTCTCTTAACATAAATCAACGCAGTATTGTGTGCTTTATTAAAGCTTCTAGGTACTCAAGAACAAGTCTTAGGATTTATCTCTAAGAAAATTATAATTTATGATTTGAAAAGGTAGAAAGCCTAATCTCACAATGAGAATTCATTCGAGACGCCCTTTTAAATCCTTATTATTGCTGGAAGGGTTCTCCCTAGCGTCAAATTTCTTTGGACAACAAACACTCAAAATAAGTTTTACTTCGTTCTAACTGAATATTTAAAAAGGGGTCTAGTGCGAAATCTATTCTATCTTTGAATAGGAGATAATTTATGCACTATCGCAAGGAGATGAAATAATTTAGTGCTACCCATCACTGAATATAATACAGCATTCAAATTTCGCGAGAGATATTATCAACTTACGAATTCTTTGAAAATATAAATATTCAATGCCTTACAGTAATAAATTAAAAGGAATATCTGTTGTAATAAATTAACTTACGACTAGCAGCTGCTTTTTAACTATTGTTCTGAAAGTATTCTGCCAATAAAAACTACAATTATTCCGGTAGGGGAAAAACAATTCAATTAAATAAAGCGATATTACTTTAATTCTTCTATTATTAATTCATTATGACATATTAACATTACTTCAAACTGTATATTCGATTATATTTTATAACTAATGTTTTTAATTGTTAAATATTTTAAATAAATTCATAATTTAATTATTTTACAAATTTTCAGCATAATTTTACTTACTAAATTGCTTTATAATCTAGCAGACATAATGTTAAACATTATTTTAAATCTTATTTTCTATAAAACAAAAAAGGCAAAGCAGAAATATTTTTGTTTTGCTAAGCACTTTATTTGAGTATGCATTTTAAAAATTATTTTTACATATCTAACAATTAAATGTAGCGTATTCAGTTCAATATTATTGAACTAATTGTGGTGTAATCAATAAAATTAGAAACACATATTATCTTTTTCAATTAAAATAAATAATACAGTCATCTCACAACAACATCATGCTTGACACAAAAATTAATGTTTTATTTTCAAAGTAGTTTAGTAAAATACGTGAATATGTTTAACTAAAACCTTTAATAAATGATGCATATTAAATAATTTACGATATCAAAACTTAGTACTCAAAACTACGAACGATATCAAAACTTAATGGTATCGGAAACAAGTATCAGCCCTAGTGCAACTAACTGCAGGCATTATGTGAATGCCGTCTGCCTATATAGGTAATAATTCTGATACATGCTTTCCAATTCTGAGCCTCTGTGCATTATCGGTCTTATTGTGAAATTATTAAAGTTAATGGCATCATGAAATGTTCTCTGAATTCAAGACCTTTGTTTGAAATGCAAGAATGACAAAAGAAATTAGAAATTAAAATTATTAAATTTATGTGATATATGACCGATCTTTGTCTTAATATTGCATTTAATATTCATGCTGATTTTTATTAAAACTGTTTTATTTGTGCTATTGTGAAGAGTTTATTTAAGGACAAAATATTTAAATAGATAATTTATATTTAAATTTTTTTCAATAAACAAATATTTTGCTTGATAAGAACTTTTAGTTTAATATAAGTAATAAATTTATGTTCTATTGAACAATTACATTTAGGAAACTTATTTCTCAAGTATAAAAAATGCTTTGCGAGCTGTAAAGTAAAGTAAACAACAGCAGAGGTCCCTGTACGGTAGCTTTGCGGTTAGGGCTGTGACCTTCTGTTCGGATGTGCAGGGCTCGACTCCTAATGCCGCCAAAGACCGACCGAGTAGATGCTTTATACGTGCTCGTTAAATCTGTGGAATTGAAAGTTTTGTGGTCAGTCCCTGAGTAGTTACCATGGGTGTAATGGTATGGAGAAAATTTCTTACCTCCTCAGATCATTATCGAATTTGAGAGAGTGGATCTTCCGGTGGTGCCATCTTTCTTTGCTTTTAGAGCAAAGACATACAGTACTTCGTGGTGCTGTGGTTAAACGAAAGACGCACCCTACTGACTTAAATTCACATAGCCAACGGCATAGCGAGCTTGGCTGGTCTAAGTGACATAAATAACAACAACAAAAAATATTTTAAGTATACATTTTGGTTCTATTAAAAATGATTTTTGATGTCGATTAAAGTATATAAATCCAACAGCATTCTCATATGTATAAAAACTTATGTAGATATTTAAATTTTGGTTTCAGTTATACAAGAATATAATTGAACATATTTTATATAAATACTTATTTTTATAAATATTACAACTAATATTTAATAACCATTACAATTTTTTTGTTTGCATTTGTTAATTATATTATCCAGTAAATGAAACTTCTTTTACAGAAAGGATTTTTTCTGTAATGCACGAGATAGTTATTTTAGACGAAATCTTAAATGCAACATGGATAAGCAGCGTAAGTAATATTGCAATTTGAACAAAAATTTTATCAAACAAATAGTACAAACATAAAACACATTCGGGAATTTAAAAATAAATAAATAATTTCTATTTAGTGGCTTGCGGTCGGTCACATTTAATGTTTGCCGACGCGGCACCATTTGTCGAAGGCATTCTGTTCACATATGGAATGATTCGATAAAATATTTGAGCAAGCAGTCAAGTCGGCTTTGTCGTTACCGTTCCAAGTCCCCGTCATAATTTCGGCCCACATTTATTCCTGAGAGGACATGTTTTGACTGTACAAGTCAAGCTGTACAGGTAGTACAGCTTGCTGGTGTCGCTCGAATGTCACTCGTATCGGGAAGCCGATTTAGGCCCTTATTGTAGCCGTCATTTCTGTGTTTGCTGGCTTCATGTTTGCGTTTGGTTTTTCATATTATTATCATTGAAGTAATAATTTGTCTATATTATTTTGCTTCAAAACCAGAAGCAAAATATAAACTTCTATCGGATCGAGCCCCCAACTCGCGAGGAAGTAGGACGTCTTTTTTCCTACGCTCCTTTAAATTCCCTTTTAAATCGCTTAAAATCTCCGATTAACACCAGAACTTTTAGAAAATTTGTGAAACTAGGGATTACCCACCTATATTGAAGAAATTTCAAGATATTTCATTCACAAACGTCAGAAGTGTGAACGTGTTTGTCGAATCACCGGAATAATTTTCAGTATAGTGTTCCTTCTACGCGAACAAAGAGCGCATAGCAACCAGTGAAGAAGTCCTTGCTATGAACTATAGTGAGTGCTATTTTGTGATTAATTAAACAACTTTAGCCACTTTTTTCAACAAATCTCCTGAGTAATTCTTTTAAAAACATTCTTATCAACTTTTTATGTTACTTATGTGCCATTTGGATTAAGAGAAGTTTATTGTTTTTTTAAATATATTGGATAAATCGAAAATTTTCCATATAAGCTTTTCTCTTTCATCAAATTAAAATCAACATGAGCGGCTAAATAACAAGGTAAGTGCCCAGATGTCATTTTGCTTCGTTCGGTACATTGATTCAATGCATTTTGGTATATAGATCGTGTTGATTGGATAAATTAATCCGAAGTTATAAACCTATTAATTAAAGCAAAAATTCCATGTTTTTAAGTAACTTTTCGGAAAAATGTTTACTACCTTTTTAATTACACTTCAATAACCTTGGCCCTGGTAGTCCTATCAACCTAGAATGAATTTTAAAATGGAATGGACATTTTAATGTATCTAAAAATTTATCATTTATTATTATATGTTCAACAGTTAACTTTTCATGACTTTCCAAACTATCATTTCAAGTGTACTATTTGTGTTTTTCAGTATGTTTTTTATTGTATCTTTCATTTTTTAAAACTGTTATTAACATTAAATTATTATTCAATCCACTCCAATCTTTTAATATTTATTCGGAGCAGATTCCTGTGACTCATATTATGTTTTACTTTTTAAAAAATATTTAATAGATAATAAAATATGGATTAATTAGAGTTATAAAATTTTATATTTTTCACGTATTTTCTTCCTATGGCTCTTCATTCCTCCCCTATGTAGTATATGCATTGTTGCATTGATACTGTACATTTCTAAGTCCCACTTTAGTTTCTTGACATGTCCCCCTGTTCAAATTTACCATAAACCTTTGAGTACTGAATTTCCCGGGCTTAATCAATAAAATTAATTCAATATTAATCAGCGTTTGTCTCGGATACTAATTGTCGTAGCGACCTGGGACCACCCTCTAAGTTTCATATTTTTAAATGCGCATCTAATGAGCCTATTTAGAAAGCATAATTTTAATTTAACATAATATTCAAGTTATTAGTCCACTTTTTGTACTTAATCCTAGATAAGTCTAAATCCTTGACCAAAACTTTACTATTCTCTTTTGGATTATAACAATTTAGCAACAATAGTTAAACATAAATTAGGAATTAAAATTTTTTATTTATATATTTTTATTTTTTACTTAATATTTTATTTTATTTTATTTATTTATTTTAAATTACCATATTTTGAACTTAAACTTTTTTTAAAGATTATGCTTTTGAAAGTTAATTTCTTGTGTGTATCTGGCTAAGGCTTCTAAATCTTTTCAAGGTTTTTATACCTACAGATTTTGAATATGTACCACGTTAACTTCAAGGAACTGAGAAAATAATACAAATTTATTATTTTTATATCTATTAACAGTTTTAATTCTGCTAAATTCGATCTTATGTTCAAATTAAATCCCATTCTTATATCATAGCATTTTATATATAAAAATTTATGCAATAAAATAGTATATTAACTAGTTGCAGCAATACGAATTCGAATTTTATTTTATTTTAAACTTAAAACTCTTGTTATATTTATATCAATTTTATATTCTTCTACTTATAATTAACTACCTCAATATGCAATTTTAGATATTGGCATATATCGAAGTAAGAATGCATGTCATGGGGGAGAATATAACCATTGGACCAAAAAAAGGAAGAAATTTTTTTATTTATTTATTCTGTCCCTAACTTTTTGTAATTAAATTATTCTTGCAAAATTTTACAATATCCGCCATCTGCGGATATTGTAACACACAACAGGTCTGCGGGCGTATAGTCCTCTTCCCCTCAAACGTCGTGCAACAGTTTTTCGGGAGATCTGCTTTCCTGAGGCAGCAAGAAACTGATTTGCCACCTGCTGAGCTGTGGTGCGCCTGTTCCTTTTTGCTGATAGGACGATCTATCTATCTTCTGCAGGCGTCGTACTTCTAACACGACCTCCCCCGTGCCGCCTACTACACATTCCAGTAGTATTAAATAACTTCCACAGCAGTGAAACAACGCTGTGAGCGATGTCGAACTCCCTGGCAATATCTGTTATTTTTCGCCTTTCTTCAATCTTTCCTATAATTCGGCCATGCATAAAATAATCTAAATGATGTCGGGAAGATATGCCAAAAATTACAACTTCGTCTATTATATCTTTCCTGTAAAAATTTGACTTGAAACAACAACTGTCCACACGCGTCAAAACCTTTAAAGCTCTTATGAACGCTATCACGTGATGAACACACGTGGAAAAAAATTTGCATACGCAAACTTCTTACTGTATCCCGCACTTATTCTAATTTTCCACAATTTGCTTCCTTTCATTTTGTGGTTGCTATGGATTATAGTGTTATCCGTCCTTAGCAATTCCAGCAGTGTATATCTTAAGACAATAAGAAATAGATAATGAGCTATTTTTTATTTAAAATTTTTTTGCAACTTATTTTTTCTAATGCACATAACTGTTCGTTTTGAAGTATTCAAGGCATTTTTTACTGCTATCGAAGAACGAATGTTGAAAATATAATAGAAAATAACATGCTCAATCAAAATATGCTATTAATATTTTAACTAAGAGATATCGATGCAAATTAATGCGGCTATAAATAATTTTTAATAATTAAAATTAGTTATATATTTTACGATATTTTATTGCATTTGTTAATTCCTTTTTTAAAAAAGTTAAATATTATTGCTAAGATATTTTTTATCTATACTTGCCTTGTAATTCATTCTAATCTTTGAAAAATTTACTTATCTTTAAAATTACTTTTACGTTGTTATTAATTAAATTTACCTCTTAAATATCGATTTTGAATAATCTCACTAGCCTTATTAATAGAGCAATTATTTGACATCACATAAATTGTGATTAAATTTTAAATTTCAGAAAATTTTCGAACTTCACATTCATATTGCAGAATGCAAATGTTTATATTATATTTTTACATTACGATATGGAACAAGAAGGAACTATTCATACACTATTTTTTTATCTAAATAAGAAATGTATTTTAGAAAATCTTTTCCTAAACTACTGTAAAAAATGTGAAGTTTTATAATAAACATTTCGCCAAAAGTGGACAAGATTTATATATCTGACATCTTATGTTTCTTAATATTTAACTTAAGGCTGCAATATTTTGAAATTTTTTCCTCTAAACTAAAATCAAGTATTTTTAAATTTAATATTAGAATTACATATTTTGTGCTTAATTCCCATTAAGTGCTGTCATCATGAAATACATCTAGTTTTAACTTAAATTCGTATCCAGGGAAGAGCATGGTTCTCTCTCTTAACATAAATCAACGCAGTATTGTGTGCTTTATTAAAGCTTCTAGGTACTCAAGAACAAGTCTTAGGATTTATCTCTAAGAAAATTATAATTTATGATTTGAAAAGGTAGAAAGCCTAATCTCACAATGAGAATTCATTCGAGACGCCCTTTTAAATCCTTATTATTGCTGGAAGGGTTCTCCCTAGCGTCAAATTTCTTTGGACAACAAACACTCAAAATAAGTTTTACTTCGTTCTAACTGAATATTTAAAAAGGGGTCTAGTGCGAAATCTATTCTATCTTTGAATAGGAGATAATTTATGCACTATCGCAAGGAGATGAAATAATTTAGTGCTACCCATCACTGAATATAATACAGCATTCAAATTTCGCGAGAGATATTATCAACTTACGAATTCTTTGAAAATATAAATATTCAATGCCTTACAGTAATAAATTAAAAGGAATATCTGTTGTAATAAATTAACTTACGACTAGCAGCTGCTTTTTAACTATTGTTCTGAAAGTATTCTGCCAATAAAAACTACAATTATTCCGGTAGGGGAAAAACAATTCAATTAAATAAAGCGATATTACTTTAATTCTTCTATTATTAATTCATTATGACATATTAACATTACTTCAAACTGTATATTCGATTATATTTTATAACTAATGTTTTTAATTGTTAAATATTTTAAATAAATTCATAATTTAATTATTTTACAAATTTTCAGCATAATTTTACTTACTAAATTGCTTTATAATCTAGCAGACATAATGTTAAACATTATTTTAAATCTTATTTTCTATAAAACAAAAAAGGCAAAGCAGAAATATTTTTGTTTTGCTAAGCACTTTATTTGAGTATGCATTTTAAAAATTATTTTTACATATCTAACAATTAAATGTAGCGTATTCAGTTCAATATTATTGAACTAATTGTGGTGTAATCAATAAAATTAGAAACACATATTATCTTTTTCAATTAAAATAAATAATACAGTCATCTCACAACAACATCATGCTTGACACAAAAATTAATGTTTTATTTTCAAAGTAGTTTAGTAAAATACGTGAATATGTTTAACTAAAACCTTTAATAAATGATGCATATTAAATAATTTACGATATCAAAACTTAGTACTCAAAACTACGAACGATATCAAAACTTAATGGTATCGGAAACAAGTATCAGCCCTAGTGCAACTAACTGCAGGCATTATGTGAATGCCGTCTGCCTATATAGGTAATAATTCTGATACATGCTTTCCAATTCTGAGCCTCTGTGCATTATCGGTCTTATTGTGAAATTATTAAAGTTAATGGCATCATGAAATGTTCTCTGAATTCAAGACCTTTGTTTGAAATGCAAGAATGACAAAAGAAATTAGAAATTAAAATTATTAAATTTATGTGATATATGACCGATCTTTGTCTTAATATTGCATTTAATATTCATGCTGATTTTTATTAAAACTGTTTTATTTGTGCTATTGTGAAGAGTTTATTTAAGGACAAAATATTTAAATAGATAATTTATATTTAAATTTTTTTCAATAAACAAATATTTTGCTTGATAAGAACTTTTAGTTTAATATAAGTAATAAATTTATGTTCTATTGAACAATTACATTTAGGAAACTTATTTCTCAAGTATAAAAAATGCTTTGCGAGCTGTAAAGTAAAGTAAACAACAGCAGAGGTCCCTGTACGGTAGCTTTGCGGTTAGGGCTGTGACCTTCTGTTCGGATGTGCAGGGCTCGACTCCTAATGCCGCCAAAGACCGACCGAGTAGATGCTTTATACGTGCTCGTTAAATCTGTGGAATTGAAAGTTTTGTGGTCAGTCCCTGAGTAGTTACCATGGGTGTAATGGTATGGAGAAAATTTCTTACCTCCTCAGATCATTATCGAATTTGAGAGAGTGGATCTTCCGGTGGTGCCATCTTTCTTTGCTTTTAGAGCAAAGACATACAGTACTTCGTGGTGCTGTGGTTAAACGAAAGACGCACCCTACTGACTTAAATTCACATAGCCAACGGCATAGCGAGCTTGGCTGGTCTAAGTGACATAAATAACAACAACAAAAAATATTTTAAGTATACATTTTGGTTCTATTAAAAATGATTTTTGATGTCGATTAAAGTATATAAATCCAACAGCATTCTCATATGTATAAAAACTTATGTAGATATTTAAATTTTGGTTTCAGTTATACAAGAATATAATTGAACATATTTTATATAAATACTTATTTTTATAAATATTACAACTAATATTTAATAACCATTACAATTTTTTTGTTTGCATTTGTTAATTATATTATCCAGTAAATGAAACTTCTTTTACAGAAAGGATTTTTTCTGTAATGCACGAGATAGTTATTTTAGACGAAATCTTAAATGCAACATGGATAAGCAGCGTAAGTAATATTGCAATTTGAACAAAAATTTTATCAAACAAATAGTACAAACATAAAACACATTCGGGAATTTAAAAATAAATAAATAATTTCTATTTAGTGGCTTGCGGTCGGTCACATTTAATGTTTGCCGACGCGGCACCATTTGTCGAAGGCATTCTGTTCACATATGGAATGATTCGATAAAATATTTGAGCAAGCAGTCAAGTCGGCTTTGTCGTTACCGTTCCAAGTCCCCGTCATAATTTCGGCCCACATTTATTCCTGAGAGGACATGTTTTGACTGTACAAGTCAAGCTGTACAGGTAGTACAGCTTGCTGGTGTCGCTCGAATGTCACTCGTATCGGGAAGCCGATTTAGGCCCTTATTGTAGCCGTCATTTCTGTGTTTGCTGGCTTCATGTTTGCGTTTGGTTTTTCATATTATTATCATTGAAGTAATAATTTGTCTATATTATTTTGCTTCAAAACCAGAAGCAAAATATAAACTTCTATCGGATCGAGCCCCCAACTCGCGAGGAAGTAGGACGTCTTTTTTCCTACGCTCCTTTAAATTCCCTTTTAAATCGCTTAAAATCTCCGATTAACACCAGAACTTTTAGAAAATTTGTGAAACTAGGGATTACCCACCTATATTGAAGAAATTTCAAGATATTTCATTCACAAACGTCAGAAGTGTGAACGTGTTTGTCGAATCACCGGAATAATTTTCAGTATAGTGTTCCTTCTACGCGAACAAAGAGCGCATAGCAACCAGTGAAGAAGTCCTTGCTATGAACTATAGTGAGTGCTATTTTGTGATTAATTAAACAACTTTAGCCACTTTTTTCAACAAATCTCCTGAGTAATTCTTTTAAAAACATTCTTATCAACTTTTTATGTTACTTATGTGCCATTTGGATTAAGAGAAGTTTATTGTTTTTTTAAATATATTGGATAAATCGAAAATTTTCCATATAAGCTTTTCTCTTTCATCAAATTAAAATCAACATGAGCGGCTAAATAACAAGGTAAGTGCCCAGATGTCATTTTGCTTCGTTCGGTACATTGATTCAATGCATTTTGGTATATAGATCGTGTTGATTGGATAAATTAATCCGAAGTTATAAACCTATTAATTAAAGCAAAAATTCCATGTTTTTAAGTAACTTTTCGGAAAAATGTTTACTACCTTTTTAATTACACTTCAATAACCTTGGCCCTGGTAGTCCTATCAACCTAGAATGAATTTTAAAATGGAATGGACATTTTAATGTATCTAAAAATTTATCATTTATTATTATATGTTCAACAGTTAACTTTTCATGACTTTCCAAACTATCATTTCAAGTGTACTATTTGTGTTTTTCAGTATGTTTTTTATTGTATCTTTCATTTTTTAAAACTGTTATTAACATTAAATTATTATTCAATCCACTCCAATCTTTTAATATTTATTCGGAGCAGATTCCTGTGACTCATATTATGTTTTACTTTTTAAAAAATATTTAATAGATAATAAAATATGGATTAATTAGAGTTATAAAATTTTATATTTTTCACGTATTTTCTTCCTATGGCTCTTCATTCCTCCCCTATGTAGTATATGCATTGTTGCATTGATACTGTACATTTCTAAGTCCCACTTTAGTTTCTTGACATGTCCCCCTGTTCAAATTTACCATAAACCTTTGAGTACTGAATTTCCCGGGCTTAATCAATAAAATTAATTCAATATTAATCAGCGTTTGTCTCGGATACTAATTGTCGTAGCGACCTGGGACCACCCTCTAAGTTTCATATTTTTAAATGCGCATCTAATGAGCCTATTTAGAAAGCATAATTTTAATTTAACATAATATTCAAGTTATTAGTCCACTTTTTGTACTTAATCCTAGATAAGTCTAAATCCTTGACCAAAACTTTACTATTCTCTTTTGGATTATAACAATTTAGCAACAATAGTTAAACATAAATTAGGAATTAAAATTTTTTATTTATATATTTTTATTTTTTACTTAATATTTTATTTTATTTTATTTATTTATTTTAAATTACCATATTTTGAACTTAAACTTTTTTTAAAGATTATGCTTTTGAAAGTTAATTTCTTGTGTGTATCTGGCTAAGGCTTCTAAATCTTTTCAAGGTTTTTATACCTACAGATTTTGAATATGTACCACGTTAACTTCAAGGAACTGAGAAAATAATACAAATTTATTATTTTTATATCTATTAACAGTTTTAATTCTGCTAAATTCGATCTTATGTTCAAATTAAATCCCATTCTTATATCATAGCATTTTATATATAAAAATTTATGCAATAAAATAGTATATTAACTAGTTGCAGCAATACGAATTCGAATTTTATTTTATTTTAAACTTAAAACTCTTGTTATATTTATATCAATTTTATATTCTTCTACTTATAATTAACTACCTCAATATGCAATTTTAGATATTGGCATATATCGAAGTAAGAATGCATGTCATGGGGGAGAATATAACCATTGGACCAAAAAAAGGAAGAAATTTTTTTATTTATTTATTCTGTCCCTAACTTTTTGTAATTAAATTATTCTTGCAAAATTTTACAATATCCGCCATCTGCGGATATTGTAACACACAACAGGTCTGCGGGCGTATAGTCCTCTTCCCCTCAAACGTCGTGCAACAGTTTTTCGGGAGATCTGCTTTCCTGAGGCAGCAAGAAACTGATTTGCCACCTGCTGAGCTGTGGTGCGCCTGTTCCTTTTTGCTGATAGGACGATCTATCTATCTTCTGCAGGCGTCGTACTTCTAACACGACCTCCCCCGTGCCGCCTACTACACATTCCAGTAGTATTAAATAACTTCCACAGCAGTGAAACAACGCTGTGAGCGATGTCGAACTCCCTGGCAATATCTGTTATTTTTCGCCTTTCTTCAATCTTTCCTATAATTCGGCCATGCATAAAATAATCTAAATGATGTCGGGAAGATATGCCAAAAATTACAACTTCGTCTATTATATCTTTCCTGTAAAAATTTGACTTGAAACAACAACTGTCCACACGCGTCAAAACCTTTAAAGCTCTTATGAACGCTATCACGTGATGAACACACGTGGAAAAAAATTTGCATACGCAAACTTCTTACTGTATCCCGCACTTATTCTAATTTTCCACAATTTGCTTCCTTTCATTTTGTGGTTGCTATGGATTATAGTGTTATCCGTCCTTAGCAATTCCAGCAGTGTATATCTTAAGACAATAAGAAATAGATAATGAGCTATTTTTTATTTAAAATTTTTTTGCAACTTATTTTTTCTAATGCACATAACTGTTCGTTTTGAAGTATTCAAGGCATTTTTTACTGCTATCGAAGAACGAATGTTGAAAATATAATAGAAAATAACATGCTCAATCAAAATATGCTATTAATATTTTAACTAAGAGATATCGATGCAAATTAATGCGGCTATAAATAATTTTTAATAATTAAAATTAGTTATATATTTTACGATATTTTATTGCATTTGTTAATTCCTTTTTTAAAAAAGTTAAATATTATTGCTAAGATATTTTTTATCTATACTTGCCTTGTAATTCATTCTAATCTTTGAAAAATTTACTTATCTTTAAAATTACTTTTACGTTGTTATTAATTAAATTTACCTCTTAAATATCGATTTTGAATAATCTCACTAGCCTTATTAATAGAGCAATTATTTGACATCACATAAATTGTGATTAAATTTTAAATTTCAGAAAATTTTCGAACTTCACATTCATATTGCAGAATGCAAATGTTTATATTATATTTTTACATTACGATATGGAACAAGAAGGAACTATTCATACACTATTTTTTTATCTAAATAAGAAATGTATTTTAGAAAATCTTTTCCTAAACTACTGTAAAAAATGTGAAGTTTTATAATAAACATTTCGCCAAAAGTGGACAAGATTTATATATCTGACATCTTATGTTTCTTAATATTTAACTTAAGGCTGCAATATTTTGAAATTTTTTCCTCTAAACTAAAATCAAGTATTTTTAAATTTAATATTAGAATTACATATTTTGTGCTAAATTCCCATTAAGTGCTGTCATCATGAAATACATCTAGTTTTAACTTAAATTCGTATCCAGGGAAGAGCATGGTTCTCTCTCTTAACATAAATCAACGCAGTATTGTGTGCTTTATTAAAGCTTCTAGGTACTCAAGAACAAGTCTTAGGATTTATCTCTAAGAAAATTATAATTTATGATTTGAAAAGGTAGAAAGCCTAATCTCACAATGAGAATTCATTCGAGACGCCCTTTTAAATCCTTATTATTGCTGGAAGGGTTCTCCCTAGCGTCAAATTTCTTTGGACAACAAACACTCAAAATAAGTTTTACTTCGTTCTAACTGAATATTTAAAAAGGGGTCTAGTGCGAAATCTATTCTATCTTTGAATAGGAGATAATTTATGCACTATCGCAAGGAGATGAAATAATTTAGTGCTACCCATCACTGAATATAATACAGCATTCAAATTTCGCGAGAGATATTATCAACTTACGAATTCTTTGAAAATATAAATATTCAATGCCTTACAGTAATAAATTAAAAGGAATATCTGTTGTAATAAATTAACTTACGACTAGCAGCTGCTTTTTAACTATTGTTCTGAAAGTATTCTGCCAATAAAAACTACAATTATTCCGGTAGGGGAAAAACAATTCAATTAAATAAAGCGATATTACTTTAATTCTTCTATTATTAATTCATTATGACATATTAACATTACTTCAAACTGTATATTCGATTATATTTTATAACTAATGTTTTTAATTGTTAAATATTTTAAATAAATTCATAATTTAATTATTTTACAAATTTTCAGCATAATTTTACTTACTAAATTGCTTTATAATCTAGCAGACATAATGTTAAACATTATTTTAAATCTTATTTTCTATAAAACAAAAAAGGCAAAGCAGAAATATTTTTGTTTTGCTAAGCACTTTATTTGAGTATGCATTTTAAAAATTATTTTTACATATCTAACAATTAAATGTAGCGTATTCAGTTCAATATTATTGAACTAATTGTGGTGTAATCAATAAAATTAGAAACACATATTATCTTTTTCAATTAAAATAAATAATACAGTCATCTCACAACAACATCATGCTTGACACAAAAATTAATGTTTTATTTTCAAAGTAGTTTAGTAAAATACGTGAATATGTTTAACTAAAACCTTTAATAAATGATGCATATTAAATAATTTACGATATCAAAACTTAGTACTCAAAACTACGAACGATATCAAAACTTAATGGTATCGGAAACAAGTATCAGCCCTAGTGCAACTAACTGCAGGCATTATGTGAATGCCGTCTGCCTATATAGGTAATAATTCTGATACATGCTTTCCAATTCTGAGCCTCTGTGCATTATCGGTCTTATTGTGAAATTATTAAAGTTAATGGCATCATGAAATGTTCTCTGAATTCAAGACCTTTGTTTGAAATGCAAGAATGACAAAAGAAATTAGAAATTAAAATTATTAAATTTATGTGATATATGACCGATCTTTGTCTTAATATTGCATTTAATATTCATACTGATTTTTATTAAAACTGTTTTATTTGTGCTATTGTGAAGAGTTTATTTAAGGACAAAATATTTAAATAGATAATTTATATTTAAATTTTTTTCAATAAACAAATATTTTGCTTGATAAGAACTTTTAGTTTAATATAAGTAATAAATTTATGTTCTATTGAACAATTACATTTAGGAAACTTATTTCTCAAGTATAAAAAATGCTTTGCGAGCTGTAAAGTAAAGTAAACAACAGCAGAGGTCCCTGTACGGTAGCTTTGCGGTTAGGGCTGTGACCTTCTGTTCGGATGTGCAGGGCTCGACTCCTAATGCCGCCAAAGACCGACCGAGTAGATGCTTTATACGTGCTCGTTAAATCTGTGGAATTGAAAGTTTTGTGGTCAGTCCCTGAGTAGTTACCATGGGTGTAATGGTATGGAGAAAATTTCTTACCTCCTCAGATCATTATCGAATTTGAGAGAGTGGATCTTCCGGTGGTGCCATCTTTCTTTGCTTTTAGAGCAAAGACATACAGTACTTCGTGGTGCTGTGGTTAAACGAAAGACGCACCCTACTGACTTAAATTCACATAGCCAACGGCATAGCGAGCTTGGCTGGTCTAAGTGACATAAATAACAACAACAAAAAATATTTTAAGTATACATTTTGGTTCTATTAAAAATGATTTTTGATGTCGATTAAAGTATATAAATCCAACAGCATTCTCATATGTATAAAAACTTATGTAGATATTTAAATTTTGGTTTCAGTTATACAAGAATATAATTGAACATATTTTATATAAATACTTATTTTTATAAATATTACAACTAATATTTAATAACCATTACAATTTTTTTGTTTGCATTTGTTAATTATATTATCCAGTAAATGAAACTTCTTTTACAGAAAGGATTTTTTCTGTAATGCACGAGATAGTTATTTTAGACGAAATCTTAAATGCAACATGGATAAGCAGCGTAAGTAATATTGCAATTTGAACAAAAATTTTATCAAACAAATAGTACAAACATAAAACACATTCGGGAATTTAAAAATAAATAAATAATTTCTATTTAGTGGCTTGCGGTCGGTCACATTTAATGTTTGCCGACGCGGCACCATTTGTCGAAGGCATTCTGTTCACATATGGAATGATTCGATAAAATATTTGAGCAAGCAGTCAAGTCGGCTTTGTCGTTACCGTTCCAAGTCCCCGTCATAATTTCGGCCCACATTTATTCCTGAGAGGACATGTTTTGACTGTACAAGTCAAGCTGTACAGGTAGTACAGCTTGCTGGTGTCGCTCGAATGTCACTCGTATCGGGAAGCCGATTTAGGCCCTTATTGTAGCCGTCATTTCTGTGTTTGCTGGCTTCATGTTTGCGTTTGGTTTTTCATATTATTATCATTGAAGTAATAATTTGTCTATATTATTTTGCTTCAAAACCAGAAGCAAAATATAAACTTCTATCGGATCGAGCCCCCAACTCGCGAGGAAGTAGGACGTCTTTTTTCCTACGCTCCTTTAAATTCCCTTTTAAATCGCTTAAAATCTCCGATTAACACCAGAACTTTTAGAAAATTTGTGAAACTAGGGATTACCCACCTATATTGAAGAAATTTCAAGATATTTCATTCACAAACGTCAGAAGTGTGAACGTGTTTGTCGAATCACCGGAATAATTTTCAGTATAGTGTTCCTTCTACGCGAACAAAGAGCGCATAGCAACCAGTGAAGAAGTCCTTGCTATGAACTATAGTGAGTGCTATTTTGTGATTAATTAAACAACTTTAGCCACTTTTTTCAACAAATCTCCTGAGTAATTCTTTTAAAAACATTCTTATCAACTTTTTATGTTACTTATGTGCCATTTGGATTAAGAGAAGTTTATTGTTTTTTTAAATATATTGGATAAATCGAAAATTTTCCATATAAGCTTTTCTCTTTCATCAAATTAAAATCAACATGAGCGGCTAAATAACAAGGTAAGTGCCCAGATGTCATTTTGCTTCGTTCGGTACATTGATTCAATGCATTTTGGTATATAGATCGTGTTGATTGGATAAATTAATCCGAAGTTATAAACCTATTAATTAAAGCAAAAATTCCATGTTTTTAAGTAACTTTTCGGAAAAATGTTTACTACCTTTTTAATTACACTTCAATAACCTTGGCCCTGGTAGTCCTATCAACCTAGAATGAATTTTAAAATGGAATGGACATTTTAATGTATCTAAAAATTTATCATTTATTATTATATGTTCAACAGTTAACTTTTCATGACTTTCCAAACTATCATTTCAAGTGTACTATTTGTGTTTTTCAGTATGTTTTTTATTGTATCTTTCATTTTTTAAAACTGTTATTAACATTAAATTATTATTCAATCCACTCCAATCTTTTAATATTTATTCGGAGCAGATTCCTGTGACTCATATTATGTTTTACTTTTTAAAAAATATTTAATAGATAATAAAATATGGATTAATTAGAGTTATAAAATTTTATATTTTTCACGTATTTTCTTCCTATGGCTCTTCATTCCTCCCCTATGTAGTATATGCATTGTTGCATTGATACTGTACATTTCTAAGTCCCACTTTAGTTTCCTGACATGTCCCCCTGTTCAAGTTTACCTTAAACCTTTGAGTACTGAATTCCCCGGGCTTAATCAATAAAATTAATTCAATATTAATCAGCGTTTGTCTCGGCTACTAATTGTCGTAGCGACCTGGGACCACCCTCTAAGTTTCATATTTTTAAATGCGCATCTAATGAGCCTATTTAGAAAGCATAATTTTAATTTAACATAATATTCAAGTTATTAGTCCACTTTTTGTACTTAATCCTAGATAAGTCTAAATCCTGGACCAAAACTTTACTATTCTCTTTTGGATTATAACATTTTAGCAATAATAGTTAAACATAAATTAGGAATTAAAATTTTTTATTTATATATTTTTATTTTTTACTTAATATTTTATTTTATTTTATTTATTTATTTTAAATTACAATATTTTGAACTTAAACTTTTTTTAGAGATTATGCTTTTGAAAGTTAATTTCTCGTGTGTACCTGGCTTAGGCTTCTAAATCTTTTCAAGGTTTTTATACCTACAGATTTTGAATATGTACCACGTTAACTTCAAGGAACTGAGAAAATAATACAAATTTATTATTTTATATCTATTAACAGTTTTAATTCTGCTAAATTCGATCTTATGTTCAAGTTAAATCCCATTCTTATATCATAGTATTTTATATATAAAAATTTATGCAATAAAATAGTACATTAACTAGTTGCAGCAATACAAATTCAAATTTTATTTTATTTTAAACTTAAAACTCTTGTTATATTTATATCAATTTTATATTCTTCTACTTATAATTAACTAGCTCAATAAGCAATTTTAGATATTGGCATATATCGTCGTAAGAATGCATGTCATGGGGGAGAATATAACCATTGGACCAAAAAAAGGAAAAGGAAAAAAAGAAAGGGAAGAAATTTTTTTATTTATTTATTCTTTCCCTAACTTTTTGTAATTAAATTCTTGCAAAATTTTACAATATCCGCCATCTGCGGAAAAGCACTCACAGAATTTTACCTTATTGCCACAAGGTGTCTTCTCCATCATAACGGTCCATATATAATTTCTTCTATTATTTATTTATTATTATTATTTATATATTATTATTTATTTATTATTATCATTCTTTTCCTTATTATCTCACCGGGATCTGCACCACGATCTGTATATCGAGTGCGTGGATTGGTGTGCGGGATGGGAAGGGTGGCATCTGGGTCACTTCCGCTTAATCATTGTGCTCTATTACACTTTAGAAACACTGACTTCAAGGAACTTCTATCATACAATTGCAAATTAACCACTTAGTAAATAGATTACATCAAGTCATAATGAAAAACATCGACTCATTTACACCTAGACTTTCAAATTCTTCACCAAACCTATCAAGCCTAGATCCGGAAGGCCTTAATTACAACATCAATGATTCCAGCTCAAGTTCAATCACAGAAAAAACTAGGGTGATGGTTGCAAGACAACCACAAGTTAAAATGAACTGGGCACAACCCAATCGAATATCTCATACATTAACTCTTATCAACAAACTGCACAACATAATCCTTTCAAAAAAAGAGGAAATTTTCATCTCCCCAGAGTCATTAGGAACACTGCGTTGGAAATATTAGACGAGTTATCAACCATAAAAACTCCATTAAGCAATCAAAAAACAAACGATAATAGGAATGACCTGCAAAATGCCATTCAGGAAATTGGCCATTTGACCACAGTTATTATTCCTAAGTTAACAAATGAAATCGTACAGTTAAAAACCTCCATTCAAATCTCCAAAGAAAATCATCAATAACCTATAATAGCTGGAAAACCTGCTAAAACCTACAATGAAGCCCTCCGAACAAAACCATCAATAATAATTGAAAAAACGGAAAAAAAGTCATGGAATCCCTCAATGCTTTGAAGACAACACTCAGACCTAAAGGGATATACAACAGGCCAAAATACATTGAAATAAAATGCAGATTACATGAAGACTCCACCGAACTTAAAAAAATTTTAATGAATAAAAACATGAAAGTCAACGACAAACCTCAAACTAGTAAGCTCAGTTTTAAACCTCCCAGAGAATACATCAGAAGATAACTTACTTAAACCAATAAAAGAGGACCTGCAAGTCACCAATATTGACCCGGAAATTAAACTTACTGAAATTTGGAAAACCTTAAGTAAATGTAATCTTTGGAATTATGTAGTCGAAATGCCTAGATTCCTAGCAACAAGATTTCTCAAAAACGGGAGAATCTTCCCGGGACTCAAAAGCTACAGAATAGATCGATTGTTAATAAATAGAAGATGCCGAAATTGCCAGGATTTTACCCATGCAACTCATAGTTGCCCACACAGATCAATTTACTCTGGACTCTGTGGGGAAAACCATACAACGCAAGACTGCTATGCACAAAAACCTTTCTGCATAAACTGCTACTCAGAGAATAAAAAAGGAGAAAACTTCAGAGTTAACCACCCAGCATACGATAAGCGTTGCCCAACTTTTAAAAAATTTCAACGATTAAACACAACTAATTATTAATTTATGGACCGCAACATCAACCAAACTTCAATAACCAGCCTATCCTGTTTAATTAAAAGTATACCACTCAACTCAGGAAAAAACATGCTAAACTTCTTTCAAATTAGCGAAGCTGTTCGGCACAAACCCACTAATCAAGCACATAATTGAAACTGAAGCTTCAATAACCTGCATCCAAAAGCCCTACACCTCCAACAACCTCATAATGGGTTACCCAATCTCCTGGAAAATTATATTTGATAAATCCGCAACTCAAGCCCCCAAATCAGCAATTAACATCGCAATTCCAATAAATCCGATCATCTTATACAGCTATAGAGATATTATAGCTATCCAATTTAATTTCTCACCTTTACCAATAATTCTAATAAATCTGTATGCTTCACCATTTGAAAATATCAAAACAACGCTAGAAATCCTTAATACCCTGCTCATTCAAGCTAGTATGGTGCACACCAGCCCTACGATCCAAGAAAAACGAAGTAAAAGCATTAAGAAGATTAATGAAATCAGAAACAGACCTCACAGTAAGATCCCAACGCTATCAAAATTACAAACAAAAATTAACAACTTACAAAAAGGACATTCTCGAGGTGAAACTAAAATGGTGGACAAACTACTGCTCCAAAATCAACTCCCATACGGAACCTGAACCAAAATAGCAACAGGTAAACTATTCATCCCCAGCCAGTTTGAAATTTTTAATTCTACAACATCCCGAATACCATCTTTAAAGATTCTACCTTCTCCTTCCCAACGGATAACCTCATCAATCAAAACACTCAACAAAACATCCAATTCTAAATTCTAACTCAGATCCTCCCTTCACAATCATAGAGCTATATAGCACAATCAAGAATCTCAACAACACAAAAACACCCGTCCCCGATGGCATAGATAACAAGATGGTTAATCTTATTCACTATGTCCGTCCCAAATTCTCGCTAAACTTCTTTAATACCTCCATCAAGTTTTTCACATTCCCAAAGCAACTTAAAAAGGGCCAAATAGTACTCTTTCTAAAAAAGAGTAAAGATCCAAGAAATCCCGCCTCATACCACCCCATCTGCTTCCATCCCGCAATAGGTAAAGTATATGAAAGACTCATCATCAACCGTTTCAAGCATCACCTACTGGTCTCCAACTACATTCACCCCAGACAATTCGGGTTTCGCTCGAATCTTTAACGGAACACGCCTTGCAAACAACAAAAGCCGTAATCAACGACAACCAAGCCCAAGATCACTATACTATGCTTCTAAGTCTGGACATAACAAAGGCATCCGACTCAATGGCATGGCCTCGATTTAAAGCTGAGCTAGCCAAAACTGCAGCACCAGCCAACATCTTTAAAACTCTCCTCTCCTTTCTGGACAACAGAGAACTTCTAGTGATCCATGACAGCGGTACCATCACAACACCCCAAAATCGCGGTTGCCCGCAAGGATCAGTTGGAGGACCGATTCTCTGGAGCATTTAGTTCCACGCCGTTGTCTCACACACCTGGCCAGAGCACACACAAATTATATGTTTTGCAGATGACACACTCATAATCACAAAAGGTAAAACTAGAGCAGAATTAAAACACCACAGCAATGAATCCCTACAGATTTTCTCAAATCTTTGCAACGCTCATCAGCTCACTATCTCACCATAAAAGTAACAAGCAATGATAATTCATAAAAAATCCAGGACTCTAAAATCCAACCCAAAAACAATGCTTAATGGCAGCAGCCTAAGACATACTTAATCACTCAACTACCTCGGGATCACAATAGACAATAAGTTCTCCTTCTTACAACACATCCGAAACTTAAAGACAAAAGTCCTCCCAAAGAATAGGATGTATGATGGATCGTGACTGGGGCCTTCGAAGCAAACTCCTCAAAATTATTTACACCACCCTTATTCAAAGGATAATCCTTTATGTAACTGTAATGTTTTGGACACGGCAAGATCCAATACAAGGCTTTAAGGCTCCACCATTGTAAATCCTTCATTTTCAACAGCATGCTGGGTGACGGCACAGTTTGGGAACAACCTTTTAACCCCTGGAAAGTGTTGCTTGCTCACGATGGTGATGAGTGGACTAAACTCGATAACCAATTGGTACAGAACGGGGTTCACTCCCATCTCTTATGTATGTGTTTATAAGCTTTTATATTTAAAATCAATGGATAAAATAAACTGTGCGCTTTTTTATCAATCAAAATACTACACATGGATATTTTTTGTTTTACAATAAGAAGTTTTCTCGGTAAAAAAGATAATATTAGAAATTTCATTCCTGAAATATCATACTCTGCATATAGTAAAATAAAATCTTAATCCCAGAGCTCATGACAGTAATATAGTTTTTTACATCATTTTAAATGACTTTGATTACATTCTAAAATAAATATTATACTTTAGAAATGCACTGATGTATTCAACTCAGTAAAAATTTACAATGGAAATAAATTCAGCTTAAGAATTATTATATATCATTAAAATTTAGATCACAATAGATTTTTAATAGTATTTCTGAATGGAAAGTGAAGTGAATGACGGTAACAGTTGTCTAATCATTGAAATTGAAATTTTTTATGATTCTAAGTAATTTTGCTGGAATTCAAAATATTGCATTATCTTCCATTCTCTTTTGTATTCATTTTATGGCAAACTTAAATAATATTTATAAGGTACGTTCATAATTTATATTATCCACAAAGCAATTTAAAAAATTGCTTTCTTAAAAATTCAACTGAAAACTACTATCTGTTAATTATTCATAATCCCTTGTTAATTTTAATTATCTATTTCCGCCGTAATATATTCTATTCCGTGGTTTTTAAATACGTGGAATAATATTTTCATGTAATTACTCTCAATTTTACTCCTCATTTTAGTTGCTATTTGTATAAAAGAATGAAAATCAAAAATAGTCTACTAAAATGGTTCTTGTCATTTTCAGCAATTTATTTTCTGATTTTCAGAATTATTCATAGAAAAAAATATGTACTTTTATAATATATCAGGAAATATGCGTTTTTGTAATATAAAATAATGTTACAAAAATATTTTGGAAAATATACGTAATGCAAAGTGAAAATCAACCGCTATAATATCTCTTCTGTTAAAAATGCAAATTTACTTCAATAGTCTGTAAGATAGATATCTATAGAAACTGTATGAAAAAAATAACACACAATAAGTAATTCATTTTTACTCGGTTTATTTATATTTTAAGCAGCTAGACTGTATGAAAAAAATAACACACAATAAGTAATTCATTTTTACTCGGTTTATTTATATTTTAAGCAGCTAGAAGATAAAAACTTTATTATGTAAATAATATAAATAATTATTATGTATATAAATCTCAACTCGTTTTGCTTCCTTAAATGTAATTATGCTTTTTATTTGCTTTTTTATACCTGTACAGTTACTTATATTTAATTTTTAAAGGAAAAACTTGTGTTGTCTTACAGTGTAACCACCTTAAAGATATAAGAGACAACCAGATGAATTGCAAGAAACGTTGGAAGTATGCACTCTTAAAACAGCCTGTACACAACATACACCTTCAGCGCATTGATTAGAGACAAGGTTTGACAGCTTTCGAGACATTTATATAGATTTAATACCCTCATGTCTCTTATTTTATTTTCTGTGGGAAGAACATTCTGATGAATGTATCTCACTTCAAATATTCCCTTGTTGTGCTTGGAAATTTATATGGTGGAAGTTGGAAAACAAAAACAGCAACTTCATATTAACAAGACTGTTTCACTAGTATTGAGTTTCTGATAGGTCTCTTATTTTTTTCTTTTGCGTCCATACCAATACTCCATGCTCTATTCTTATTCTTTATATTTTTCTTTTGTGTGTGATGCCACACATTTGTCAATGAATGTAAATTTTAAGTATTTCTGCTGAAATTAAAAATATTTTTTAATTACATTTTTCAAAGTATTTTAAGAAACTTTCAAATAATTTAGTAAATATTGTCGCAATATGCATGTAATCTTTTCAATATATCTTTGAAAATGAGGGAATAAGCTTTAAGGTTAATATTTATACGAGCTTTCAATTAATTTATATTCTTTTGAATGCTTCACTATCAAAATTCTTCAAAATAGGTAAAGATTATCAGAATATGTAAGTACAATAATATTTTTTGTTTTTTAGTTTCTGGTAATTATTTTTATAAAAAAACATTGGAAATACACTAGAAAGCTTTCTTACTTCACAATTCAGTTCTAATTTTAAAGTATTCTTATAAAAGGCTTTATTTACAAATGCAATTTTTTTCCAAAATTTCATTTTAATATAGGGGAACAATTATTTCTAAATTAATGCTATTGTTATTGTGATTATGTAGTTTTAATAAATTCAATATTTTAAGCAATTTTAGGAATTATTATGCCTAATTATTAAATATATTTTTATGATACAAGTAAAATTTTTATATCTTTTACAAAATATTAATTCGGTTTTATGCTAAAGATTATGATGGAAGTGTAAATGTCTCACCAATCAAATACGAGGTTTGTCCGGAAAATACGTATAAGAGTTGAATAATAACTTTATTTTACATTTATTCAGGTATTACAATATGGTCTCCTTCAAAGTACTCACCATGAGACGAGATACACTTCTGCCAACGCCATTTCCACAGTTGATAACGTTGCTGAAAGTCTTCAGTTGTGGTGCTGTTCAGTTGCTGTGTCGTTTCTGCCTTGATTTCCACATCTCCCAAGTGCCGCCCCCGAAGCACCATTTTGCATTTCGGGAACAAGAAGAAGTCACAAGAGGCTAAATCGGGTGAATGGGGCGGGTGCTCTGTCACGGTTATTGAGCTTCGAGCCAAAAACTCACGCACAACGAGCGACGTGTGAACAGGCGCATTGTCGTGATGAAGGATCCACCTGCCCCCTTTTGGCCATTCTTGCCCAGCTTTGCAAGAAACTTGATGTTGATGGGCGTTCCTCAATCAGAGAGAGCTCCATGACGACGGCAGGTGAAAAAAGGGTAACTTTCAACAAGCAGCCGCATACTCCTATTTACACGCAGAGCGGTTTCACTCGAACTGAGCGATGAGGGGATTGGTTGCAACAGTATTGCCACCTGGCGGTGACTGCAAACTGTAAAATAAAGTTATTATTCGACTTTTATACGTATTTTCCGGACAAACCTCGTATACAAGGAAGTCGAAAATATTGCTGAAACTTTGATATTAATCTAAATTTATCCTTGATTATTTGCTGATAATTTAAGTAGATTATACTATCTAACTTAATTATATCAGCTCTGGTTGGAATTTACATTTTCATTTTTATTACATTTTTACATTGTTTATTTAAATTTGAATGTTAATTAAACTTTAAGAAACCTAGTTAATTATATTTATGAATTTAATGTCATACATATATACAGGATCTGAAAATTTAATAAAAAGCAGTTGGTCTTGTTATAATGGAAAACTTTTCGAAAATAAAATCAGATTAGAATTTTTCATAAATAGAAATTCAACAAAAAAATAACCTTTTAAATTGTTATCAATAGATGACTCACGTTTTAATAATTTATCAAAATGTTAGCACTTGTACATAATTTTAATTATAATTAATGTATTTCAATTTTCTACAAATGTGTCTATCTCTATGTATTTTTACTATACGTTTCAATACAAAAATGTTCAAAAAGTTAGGAACCGATAAACTAAAAACATTGGCTATGACATATCAAAATCCTTAAAATTAGTGACTATTATTTTTAATTATTTCAATATTCCATTTTTAATTTTTACTAAAATTTGCGAAAAACTTATTTAATTTTTTAAGAATTACATCGAGATAAATATTTTGCTTTAAATTTGCACTCAATGAAAGATTACATTTTTCTATGTTGAAAATTTTTAATTTACATTCTTAATGTTATAATAATTAACATAATCGACTTATTGAGAAGAATTTAGCCAAAAGAAGAATTTTTGAAATGCAAACAAGAAAAATTATTCTTATAAATGATTTAAAAATTAATAACAAGAAAATACAAGTGTTTAAAAAACTTTTTCAACATTTTTATATTAAAATCATGTTATTTTAGTCAAAAATTTCAAAGATTATGAAGAATCTTGAATACCCCGAGCAGTAAAATTTTTGATGAAATGCTTGCAGTGTTCACAAAGACATACTTTTACTTTTTACTTGAAATTTGCTAAAAGTATTTCGTATTTTTATGAAGTTCTAAAATTAACGACCAAGAGAAATTATCCTCTTGTTTCAAGATTATTTTTCTCAATATCCACTGATTCTGGAAAAACTGCGGGTAAATTAACTATACAACTTTAATTTCTTAGATGACGAAATAGATATTTATATCTTTATCAGATAAAATGTAATTGGAATTTCAAAATTGGGAGACTAAAATCACTAGTGATTTTTACTGTAGTAAAAGAATTCATTGAGAATAAACAAGTAAAAAGAAAGACTATTTATGAAAGCTCTCTGTAAATCTTACATATTACTTTCGAGTCTTAAATATGTCTTTTAAGATGAAAGCAATTTGATGTTGGTGGATTAAATGTCAATCTACATAAATATTATGCTAATTATTAAAAAATCCAATAAAAGCAAATGAATGATTTCAAAAACACCACACTAGTCCTTAAAATGTCAAAGCAGTTATTCCGACATATGTGGCAGCAGAGAGTAAAAGCTTAGCATCCATTTCGTTTTGTGGCTGCGATCAAATCAAAAAATCTACACTGGTCCTCAACAAGTATGTTTTCTATACATTTATTTAGGAATAAATTCTAAAGAGTTCTTGTGATTTTCTTACAGTAAAATTTAGCCTTTTACTTAATATTCATGGAAGATTTTACGTAGCGAATCCTTAAAATACATTACCTCCGTTGGTTTTCGGATTTAAGTTGAATGACAAAATTAAGAAGTTTTCATTATAGTTTTTAGCAATTTGTAGGTTATACTCAAAATTTACTACAAGTCTTTATTTTAGTTTTTAATTTGGTGATGAAGTCAAGAACTTTCGAACTTGAGAGATTGTTGAAAGTTGTGTACTAAAGTACCCCAATTTCGTAGTATTGTTAGCTACAATCATAAGTAGCTTTGAGATACTAGTATTACCGAATGATTATAAAAATACTGTGAATTAGTGGTAGTGGTGGCTGGTCTTTTTAGAATGGATTGTTGTTTGATTTTGTTGGTCTCCTTGCAGTCACTTTTTGCACAAGAGGGCGTGATGAACTAGGGCCTAAAATTTAAAATAGACTCTGAATTCATACAATGAGCCATATCTGATGAAAACAGGGAACTCCAACAAACAAAATTTTAAACTGGAAGCCAAATAACTGGCAGTTCAGTTATTAACTTTACATTGTGAAGAGAACATTACGTTACTTCTTTCTATACTCAAATGTTTGTAGGTCCGAATTTTGGAAATATTTGGACTTCCTCCTTTACGAAACTTGAATATGTTATTGCATAGTTATAGGACGGTATTATGCAGTATAAGTTCTAAGATTAAAAGACAATCTTATAAATAAAAGAATTATTCCCGTCTCTACTATGCATTGTTTCTAGAAAATCATTTCATTGATAGTGAGCTATATTTGAATGTCACAAAGAAGGGAAATAGAAAACTCTCAAACAACCACCTGAACAGAAATTAATGATGAAAACAGAAGTGCAACATCTATCTCCCTTTTCCACCGATGATTCAGGTTTAATCAAAGAATTTCTATTTTTAAGACTGTTGTCCTGCCCGTACATAAAACTGAATCCTTAAAGGATAATATTACTACAATCATAAACAAAAAATTCGTACAAATACTGTCCTATTACAGAGATAGTTTAATATAAAAGTATGAAAAATATACTCATTGAATAAAAGACAAATACAATTGCTATAAACATAGTCGAATCAAAAGTTTTTATTTTGTTATAACCGTTGTGCGTTTTTCTTCGTTATAATTCTTAAACTTATTACATTCTTTTTTAAATGCATGCTTAAATACTGTTATAAAAGTTTAAATATTAGGGAGAAATTTAGAAACAATTCGGCTATGATAAAGAAGAATGAGTTAATGATATTACCAATTCTGAGTTATGAACTATAAATACACATTTGACAAGATAAAAAAAAAGTAATGGGAACAAAAATTCAGCTGTAAATATATCTATGTTTACAGCTGAATTTGAATTTTATAGGAGGGAGAATTACATTACCGTTGAATGGTAGAAATACCGAGCATATATTTAAAAAAGTTTTAAAGTTAAAAAGTTTTCAAAATATTGGGATTGAAAAAAATGAATGAAAAACGATACTACTTTTTAAATGTGCAGTAACTATATATTTGAGAGAAAGAAAACAAATTTTCCTTGAAGATTCATATAATGGGAGAAAAGTTAAGTCAACTTTAAATTATGAGAAACAGAGAAACCAGTGAAACTGAAAGAAACTGAAAAGAAATCAATTATAAGAATGAACTTTATTAAAGAAAATTGATAAAATTTCTAAGTTATGAGTCACGTAGATACATTTCAGAGAGAAGGATGAGGAAACAATTTAGTGATTTGAATGGACATAATGGATTAACTTTGAATCAGGAAACAGGAGTGAAATAGTTGGAAATACATTCCATTATGAAGATGTACATAATATAATGAAAATGACTTGAATTAATTCTTAGTCACGAACCTCAAAAAAAAATATTTGAAAGTACATGAGTAGAGAAAACAAGTTTAATTACGAAAGGAATTATTGGAGCAAGAATGATATAAACTCAAAATTGCAAGCCACAAATATACATTTGAAAGAGGCATAATGTTGAAATATTTTATCAATAAGGATGAACATAATATGCGAGGAGTTGCTTTGATTTTGACTTATAAACTACAGAGAAAAGATTGAGGGTTAAAGGAATGGAAAACAAATACTGCTATAAGAATCAGCTTAGTGAGTAAACACTGACATCAACTCTGAGAATTTCTATATTACAGGGATTTACCTGAGAATGGAAGAATAAGGAAAGATTTCAACTAATAATAAGGTGAGCATTATGAAGGAAAATGAAATCATGATCAAAATATGAACTACCAAAGTAGATCTAATGATCTTTGGCAAATAAGTCATTGGGGTTCAATTTAAATATGTTCTATTTTTAACATTATTCTCTTTTATATCAATACGCAATATTACATGCTTACAATTACTTATTCTAAATTTGAAAACAATGTTTTGAAGTTAGGAGTCAGGGACGTGTATTTTCTTCGTCAGAGAGCTACTTGATAAAAGTAGAGGGTGTCCTCAAAATAATATTAACCCATCAGCTCTTATTTTATAACATATTTTCTACTCTTTTAATGCTTCAATCTGGGCATCAAAATGACATCATGCTGTTAAATAAATTTTAATTTTTAAATGATTCAAATTTCGAATTAAGGGCAGAAAATTAATTAAAATTTCGTCATTCTTATAATATTTATTAGCAACATAAAATTTGATTAGTTTTTTCGTATAATATTTCTTCATAATAACCAATGTACGAATCATCATAGAAAAGTGGTGTCATATCGCCAGAATGTTGGACTTCTGCCTGTTAGTCTACTGAAGATATTTTATTTCTTTCCCTCCAGATGGGCGCATCTCCCTATCCGCCGCCTGGGTGCGAGTTCTCTAGGGTTTCTCCTACATATGGATACAGATATATTAACTACGAAAACTATTATCAGGCTTAGAAACAAACATCACAGAGGCATGAAGGTGGACAGAGAGTGCAGGAAAGTCTATAGGAACTGTAATAACTGTTCAGACATGCAGCTGACACCAGACCACGTTTTTGACTGCCCAGCTCTAAGTGCTAATCTAAAGAGAATAGGAGTTTTGCCATCATTGGCAGAACTATACGTCAAAAACACTGAAGGAATTGCAGAACTCGTTACAAGAACTCAGGGCTTTATTTCGTACGACTATAATAGACAAGACAAAAATATTAATGACCAATATTAATAAGTGTTTGGGGAGTTAAGATAAATATTAATGGATATTACTCGTAAAGCAATGTATGAAATCAGAAAAAGCAAGCATCAAATTATTATATATATATATATATATATATATATATATATATATATATATATATATATATATATATATATATATATATATATATATATATATATATATATATATATATATATATATATATATATATATATATATATATATATATATATATATATATATATATATATATATATATATATATATATATATATATATATATATATACAGAGAGAGAGAGAGATGCTTTTGTCATAACCAATATATCATTTTGTAGCAGTGACATTAAGCTTCAAAACGCCATACTTGTGTAAACGCTTAAGAGTTAGTAGCATATTTTTTTGGTGGTAAACATGTCGAATTTTGAGCCAAGCAAAGAGCATTTGTGGCACGTGTTGATTTTCTTATTCAATCAGGAGAAAAAAGCGGCGGAGGCACAACGAATTCTTGTGGAAACATAAGGTGTACATACTCTATCTGCCGACATTTTCGAACGGTGGTTTAAGCGATTCAGAAGTGGTAATTTCGATGTCAGGGACGAAGACCATGAAAATTGACCAAAAAAGTTTGCCGAACTGCAAGCGTTATTGGATGAGGACGCCATGCAAACTCAAGAAGGCAGAGCAATTAAATGTTTCTCGTGTAGCCATTTTCAAACGCTTGAAAGCCATGCAAAAGATCCAGAAGTTTGGAAAATGGGTGCCACATAAGCTGAACTTTGCCACAGGAGCACTTTGGCAGTACTTGGATAGGAAAAAATACCCCACCCACCGTACTAACCGGACCTTGCTCCTTCCGATTATCACCTTTTTCATCCATGGAGCTTTGCCGAGCTTGCCGAGCAGCACTTTCATTCTTAAGAAGACGTCCAAAAATTGCTCGACGACTGGTTTGGCTCACGCGACGTTCAATTATTTTGGAATGGCATCCATAATTTTCCTACTAGATGGCAAAAATGTGTATAAAGCGAGGGCCGATTCTTTGAATAAAATATATTTTTTCATTTTTTCTAAATCGTTGCGTATTTTTATTGAAAAAATACGCATTTTAAGGTTACAGACCTGGTATATATACTCTAAGAATTAATTTCTTTGATAATTTAAACTGATATTTACATTAATAAATTATTTATTTACTTTAAAAATACCGAAAATAAATGCCTTAGCCATTTGTTCAAATGCCCTCTAATACTTCTTGAAAATGTCTTCATACTGAAAAAGCACGGTATAATTGTTAAAAAGTTCAAGCATCATTAGCTGATTAGAGTAAAAGAAAACAGAGTTTATAGAATCCACTATCTCTAATTCTATAAAGAGGGTTCTGAAAGCAGTTATATCTATTGAGTTCTCTAAATAGAACCACTGCAATATTTCTTGGAAAACTGGGATTCTCTCCCCTCCTTAGAGTATAAATAATTAATCCCATTCAAAATGCAATTTTTCTTTACAGAATTTTATGATATAATAAGTAAAACTAGTTGTGTAAGAATGTTAAAAATTTAAACTAGAATCAATTAAAGACAAGATAATAATGGCTCACGATTGAAAAAATATTTCTTGTTAAATTTTGTATTGCATTTTGCAAACCTAATGAGTCCTTTTTTCTAAAGAAAATTTAAAAATTTAAATATATAGGTTTTCAAAAATTTGTTTTAAGGAATTTTATATACTATTTATGATATTTCTCATTAATTCATGAAGCTTCTCCTCTTGAATTCGTACATTTGCTCTGATTAATAATAAAAATCTCTTGAATTTGTACATTTGCTCTGATTAATAATTGATTAACATCAAATAAAGAGGATATTTTTACTTCTGAAAGAAATAAATATTTATTAATGGCAAAAATATATAATTTAATTTTTTTTAATAATTAAACATAACTTAAGTGCAAACGCAACCAGGAGTGTTAGTGTGAGAAATAATTCATTTCTATACTCAAAATATAATTAATATGCATAGTATATATACTGACAATATATATATAAGTAAATTACGAATTCTTTTATATTTTCTTTAAATTTCTACTCAAACTCTATTTCTCATGGGTAAACACAAAAGAGAAAATAATTTGTCATAAGCAGATAATGCAAAACATTTATAAAATAAAAATTAGATTTTATAATTTGAATTAATACCAAAATAATTAAATTTTTCACCATAAAAGCATGCATTGTTTAATAAGAGATTTAACAATGGATCTATTTAACCTTGGAAATTTAATTAATTAAAATCATCAATTTGAGTTGAAGTATCGTTTTTGTCTTGTTTCGTTATTCAAAATTCATCCATCAAATTCTTGGAAAACATGGAAATTTTTTAAGAAAGTTTAAAGATGTTAATTAATTTTGATTAACTTAAAACCCAATCATTTAATCTTTCTAAATCTTTTTACTAAATTTATTAAGTATTTAATAAATATTTGAATTTTTTTATTAATTCAATACTCTAGATATTTCCATCTTTAGGCAACTAAAAATATATTGATATAAATTATAGTATGTTAAATTCGAATCATTTTATTTAATAAAACTGAAAAGTTAATTAAAACTTCTTAGGAGATAGAAATTACTTCTGCTTAATAAATTCTGTTGTATTTGCTTCGAAGAAATTTTGATTTTCGAAGAGAGAATGCGAAAAGAGCCTTTGTTGAAAGTATTGGATTTATAGTGCCAGTTGTTAAAAAATAAGTTCCCTTAATCTTCATTCATAATCTGCTAGACATAGACATACGCAATGGAACACCTGGTCTGTACCTTAGGTTATCAGGTATAGCTCCATCACGTAATACATCTGGTGTGACAGAATTGTCACGAAATTTGATAACAAAATTGAATTTCAATAGGTCTCTAATATTTGAAATTAATAATTTGACAGAAAAATAACATCAACAACAAAACATTTACAAAATTTTCACTATGGGCGATGACATGAGTTAAATATTGCTATAAAATTGTGAAGATAGATTATCCTAACACTCCAAGTAACTCTGGTAAAGATACAAATTAATTATCTTTATGATGGTCATAGCAGACGATATAAGTAGTTTATAACACAAATATGCAAGCAATATAATTAAGTTTAAGTAGAAGAATATAAAAAGAGCAAATAATTGGGACAGAGAGAGAATTTCGATAAGTACTAGTAACTCTCTCATGCTTTAACTTTTAATGTAACATTGCATTTTTCGCAATACCAAAGGACTACATTGTCTACACGCAGATAGTTAAGATTACATATGCATGAATGGTATCCTATTGAACATTTAACATTTGCTGTAGGTGATAAACTGTAGAATATTTGAAGTATAACAGATTACAGTCTGCTGATTCAGTTAATATTTTGCAGCTGTTCAGTCTGTGCACTGTAGTTACCACGATTAAGAAAATTATTGAGCAAAATATAATTACAATACAATAAATAATAAAAAGGCTTAAAAAATGAATAAAATATATAGCAAAATATTTTACAGACACTCTAACATTACTAGAAATAATAATGAACATATATTGCACTAAAATTGCTAAATAAAGTATTTCTGAAGACTCAAAGCAAGCTTCAATATAAACCCCCAGTTTTATATATAGTGGTTAGATAGAGGGAAGTGTTATATCACATGACGTATCATATTATCACATGACGTATTATATCACATGACAAGATTGTATTAGAAAAAGAGCAAATATATACTAATAGTTAAGTTTAAATATGCATGAATGGTATCCTGTTGAACATTTAACATTTGCTGTAGGTGATAAACAGTAGAATATTTACAGATTTTAAAGAAAGTATTACAGATTGCAATCTGCTAATTCAGTTAATATTTTGCAGCAGCTCAGTCTGTGCACTGTAGTTAGTACGATTAAGAAAATTATTCAACAAAATATAATTACAATACAATGAATAATAAAAAGGGCTTAAAAAGTGAATAAAATATACAGCAAAATGTTTTATAGACATTCTAACAGTACTAGAAATAATAATGAAAATATATTGCACTAAAATTGCTAAATATGGTATTTCTGAAGACTCAGAGCAAACTTGAATATTAACCCCTAGTTTTATAGATAGTGGTTAGATACAGGAAAGTGTTATATCACTTGACATACCATATGAAGATTGTATTAGAAAATGCGCAAATATATACAATACATTGATAGTATATACATAAATAAATCATATACTAATTGTGAAATATTACAATGCATTATTTTATCACATAAAAAACCTGCATTGTCTGTTCACAGTTTATAATGGTTTACAATGTTTAGGAAATATAATGCAAAATTAGACATTAAAATTACTAATTGATAAACTTTGCTAGGATATTTAATATTGCACAATACATTGTGCCGAGTCAATCAATATTTTTCAGCACCTTAATCTGAATAATTATTATTATCAAAATTATAAAAAATAATTGCTTAACAAATACAATACCTATTAATATTTTATCACAAAAAGTGGAGAAATAACTTACAATAATTTTTACCCTTTACCAAATTGTTCTTATGATTAAATCCGCTGCTCAATTATGGCATTATCCTTACAGAGTTCGGATCCTTTTTCATAGATAAAGGAGATTATGTTTTTTATCTTATGCAGAAGAGAAGGAGTTTTGCTAGCATAGCGGAGAAACGGAGTAAGTTCCTCCGAGTTTTTAGGCACTTTTAGGTGCCATTGTTTTGTGAAATCACATTCAAACATGTAATGAACAATGGTCCCAACCTGACCGCATAAACAAGCACTATTTGGAGCCATGCCCCTTTTACTGAGATACTCCGGTGTTGGAGTATGTCCAGAAAGAAACTGTGCTTCTTTGTGGTCCTTGACAAGGAAATCAAGAGAGACAGAGGGTTTAAGGCTGTATGTCCATCTACCTTGTTCTGCCTCATTCCATTCTTGTTGCCAGGCCATTAGTAAATGGTTACGTAATTTAGAAATCAAGTATGATTTGGGCCATTTTAATTCATTTTTTTGCGTGTTTGAGCATGCTTTGGCAGCTTGCATTGCCAGTATGTCAGCTCTTTCATTACCAGTATGTCCGGCATGAGCCTTGATCCAGTGAAGACAAATTTGCCATCTATTGCTAAATGTCCTGAGGCGATTTTCGATGTCCTGAATCAGTGGGCTTCTGTGATATGGATTATATATTCCCAAAAGAGCTGATTGACTGTCTGACCAAATCACTGCCTTGTATAAATTTCGGCTATATATTTTAATACTTTATCAATCGCAACCAATTCTGCTTGGAAAACACTGTTAGCTTCTCCTAATTGTCCCTGCCAATAACCACTCTCCTGTCCATTTTCGAAAATGCAGAAAGCTGCTCCCACTTGGCCTTCTATTTTTGAACCATCAGTGAAAAAGTGTTGGTGAATGCCTTGGCACTGTGTAGGATTCGAAGTGTGAACCATTATCCTTCTATGTTGCTGGGTGGAATAATGCTTTGAAGGGAATTTCAAAGTCATCTGGGTTATAAATTGCATCCAGGAAAGTGATTTTTTCTTGATGTTGGAAAATGTTAGATTTCATAATCTGCTAGAAGAGAATGCCTTTATGCAAAAACAATACAGATTGTTACATTTCAGACAGAAAATGTTATTTTCATTATGCACACTAATGACAGTGTCCGTCGTCTAGAAGAAGAAAAATATGCCTCATTCAATCGTTGAAAAGATAATCTTGAAACTCATCCGTTAATGTCCTTACAAATTCCAAATTGTGCAGTGTTTGTTGATTCATGTATAACTTCGAGACTCGCCACTACTTCTCACTAATTTGTCTCTTGCTTTTAGATTGAGTTAGAATGGTTTTAGAATATCTTCAGAGCTTTTTCAAGTATCTACTAAATATATCTAATACATATTTTAAAATATTTTGCATGATAAATATGTCCTTCATTAATAATCACTATGAAGGCAAAATATTGAACTCCGATTTTCATTCATTTATATATATTCCTATCTCTTCAAAATATCAATTAAAAATTTCACAACATTTTAAATGCAATAGATTTATCTGCAGACATTTTTAAAATACGGCCCTTTAATTATGATTATCTTGTGTATATACACAGGATTAAACAATTTAAAAGAGTACCCGTTAATGTTTCTTATTACTCTTAATACCCTTAAATCTTACGCATGTAATAATTAATTTAATATTCAACTCAAATTGTTTGAACTTTGTTCTAATGTGAGAGACAATTTCCAACCCTGTTGGACAGTTACAACTTTATTTATGAAGTAAAATAGAGTTGGGGACACACAATGCTATAATACCTTACAATAATTTTATTTTTGAAAAACCATAATCTTTTTCAATTTTTGTGCCTTATCATTTTTATAGCACATGTTGAAAATGTTCATCATCATTTGGAATGAAAGTATAAACATGTTCAACTACGTTTTTTGACACACTTTTCACCAATTTTGTTGGTATTGAAAAGATTTCTCTAGTTATCATTTGTTTTAATTCAACGATGTTTGTAGAGCTTTTCTGGAAAATCTTGTCTTTATGATAAACCCCAAAAAATCTAAAGAGGGGAGATTTGATGATATTGGTCACCAGAGGTGTATTGAAATTAAATGGTCATCAAAGAATTTTGTCTGTTCACATATTCATAGCTTCACCTCAGAAGTAAACGTTGTTAAACTTTTAAATGTTGTTGCGAATAAATCGGTATAACCAAACACAAAAATGCAAATGGTGTTGTCCCACAGACTAATGCGCTGAACTATAGGATATCCTTTCCATAAACTGTAATTTTTGTGTGTATTTACCTATGTTCTGTATCAATAAAATTTTGTTTTCACAAAGTTTTCCCGCTCTTAATCTAATTCGAATTCTTTGTTTATCCATATCTATGATTCTTCTCGTTGATCGGTATACTTTAACTGTTTCAAGTATGCAGCATATTGAAGATATTGGTCTTAATGTTAAACTTAAATAAAATTTCTGTACTTTTTAAAAAAAAAACTAATTTGGATGTACCGTATGTATTGTGATGGAAAACAAATTCTTCATCAGAATAAAAATCCATTTTCATCAAAATCAAAAATTTAATTCATAAATAAAATTTTATTATCACTATTCATAATCTTATGAAGTGAGTTTTCCATAATAAAATAATAAAAACTTAAAAGAAGCTAACGATTTACTCAAATCATTTGCTCAGTATAGATTAAAAATAACTAAAGATGTTTGGGCAAATTTATATTTTAAAAACGAATTTTTGCATTTAGAAAGTGAAAAAGTGAAAAATATGTCACCATTAGATTAAATGTAGACATAATAAATAAAAATATATATAGCATATATATATATATGTGTGTGTGTGTGTGTGTGCGTGTGTGTGTGTGTGTGTGTGTGTGTGTGTGTGTGTGTGTGTGTGTGTGTGTGTGTGTGTGTGTGTGTGTGTGTGTGTGTGTGTGTATGTATATATATATATATACATATATACAAGGCCTAATAAATTAAATAAGCTAATTAGTCACTATGTCAGACAGATAAATTTTTACATATTTATTTCCCTGAAACTGAGATAATTAATTTCGATGAGAGAAAATTCTGATGTAGTTAAGATACAAATCATTTTTCTAAACGAAGGTAAAATTTATCTCAAATTCCTTTGGAGCGTTCTGTCTACAGATTGGTAGATTAAATTTTCATACTGAAGGAACAGTACTGTGAATTGACTCAGTGAAACCCGTTGATTACAGGGATGTCAAGCACTTTGCACCAAACGGTAGATAATATTGTGTTTAAAAATACAATTTTGTAAAGGTTGTAAATATTGTATTTAAAAATGATGCTATTAGTTATGGATGTTTATGGGAGAATGTGTGTCGAGGTTTGTTCAACGAATATTAATTGCAGAATTCTTTTACAAAATATGAGATAGACATTGTAAAAGTTTTCACGGTTCCATTAAGTTTCTTACTGTACGTTTTTTTATTTATTGTTTAATTTTCAGGAGTCTTCAATACAAAATAATTCTGAGCTTGTCTATGTTAGGGACAATATCATAGAATGTTCTTGCTTTTTCTTTGGTTAGCTTTTCCTTTTATTAATTGAATCGCCTTATCAAACAGCACTTCTTATAAATCTATTATTTGGAAAAAAATATAGTAAGAGACCAGTCTAAATGCAGTTTCAATCTTACATATCTTTTCAAATGAAATTTTTAAAATGTTTAAAGTTATTAAAAGCGTCTAATTATGTGTGTCTGTTGTAAGTATGCAAATCGAGAAAATATGTTTTTGACGTTTTACATTAAGATAACGATACATATTTAAATTTTTCATCCTTACACTCAAATTCTCCTTTGGCAAATTAATGCAACAGTATTTGTTTGAAAATATTTATGAAAATACGGATATGAATGATTTTGAAAATTTTTCATTTTCATATCTAAAATTTATTAATGATAATGAAATAATGAAAATTTTGAATGCATGATATTAAGTGAAAATTATGCTTTTTTTAACATTTTATTTTTACATTCGAAATCTAATGCTATTAAAAGTGATAGTAAAAATTCGAAACAATGTATTAATATAAGAATAAATGATTTTTAAATTTTTTATTCTTATTTATTTTATTCTTATTGTATATATTAGAAAATCAATTGCTAAACACTGTAATAGTGAAGAGTTTGAAACCATTGCACTATGGTTAGGATTTAAGATTTTTTAAATTTTTCGTACTTATATTTGAGATATTATTTATAATAAATGTAATAATAAAAATCTTTGAAAAATTGCATTAAAATAAGAATATGTAACCTTCAAAATTTCCCCTTCCCCATATAAAAATGAATTTCTAATAAATAACTACAGAATTTGGATTCTCATTTTCTACTAAATCAAAGTCTTATATAATTTATTTCCTGTTTTCCAAAAGTAGATATTAATAACAAAAATTGTTTTCGAGAGTTTGGTAAATAACTTATTCCGAATGATTGAAAATATGTGTTCATAAAGGCAGAAATCAATATGAAAATCGGAAACTAGTATTACATCTCTTTCATGACAGAAATATTTACTAAGTTGTTAGAAAACATTCACTTGTAGATTTATCCCGCCCATAATCATATAAATTAAAAATTTGGATAATTTTTTAAATTGACATTAAAATCTGAATGACATTGATGGAAAGGAATACAATCACCACATATGTTTTATATTAATTTGTATAATTCAGTAGGTCATTCTCTTGAATAATTTACTATTAATAAAAAATTCATTTTATAAAAAAGTTAAATCATGAATAATATTTTAAAAGTTTAATTTATACCACACAGACGTAATCCTTTTATACTATTTTTTGTATATATGATAATTTTGATGTATTAAACATATATAGATGTAGTGGTGATGTATAAGTATACAGAGTAATCACACCATGATTTATTAATTATGATTTATTCAGTTATTACGCAACATAGTTTGAGAATATTTACATATGACTGAGTTTTGATGAAAGATAAGATAACAAAGTTAATGAAAAACCTTTATGCAATCAGTTTTATCACAATCAATATCTGATTATCTATGTGCAATCTAAGTTCAGTCAATTATGCGTGAAAACCTCCGAACACTGCAACATATAAAATGATGAAAAAATAATAAAATAAATACCTGAAAATAAATTATGACTGTAAAAAAAGATAAAAAGATGATGTTCATTATACAGAAAAAAAAACAGTTTGAAATAGAAGCATTTTGGGTTGCAGTTCCATCAGACCAAGGCTTCATGTAGTCAGCTAGAAAGAAAATTGCACCAGGTCTTTCATAAGATTCCTTTTTGCTACATCATATCAATTACATGGCTCCTTCTTCACCACTTTGTAAAATTCTAAGAACTTTGGTTTATGCTTTAGATCTTCTCCTAACTGGACTTTCTTATGGCTTCAAAGTCCTTGGTTTTTGTTAATTGCAGAAGTTTTATGATGTTGATTGAATTGTCATGTATTTTACTCTTGCACTTAAAAGATATTCGCTTTGCCCTATTCATGAGTGATCTCTTTCTTCTGGATTGGGAAATTCAGGAATTTTATTCCTATCTTTTTGTTCCTATTTTTACACTAATCGTCTTCTCGGAAACAGTAAATTTGATGGATCTGTTAAAAGTACTGTTGATGATTTCTTGGACGTCAGGAACGAGTATTTAAACTATTTTGCACAGTATCATATATTAACAGTTTTATAAATAGTGGGATATATAATAATTCCACGAATTCTTTCAAACTGAATCTTGTCTCTGGGATACGCCTATTATGATCTGTGCGTGTATTGTATTCTTTCATATTTTAAGTAAACTTCAAATTCTTTTGGAGGAAAAATAAATTGATTGTCAGATATAATTCTTGAGGAATTGGCGAAAACAGCTCGCTAGATTTTGAACTTCTGTATAGTTTCTACACTTGACGCCTTCTTTACTGAGTAAAACCAGACAAATTTCATAAAGTATTAACCATTATAAATAGAATGGAAGTAAATATATATGGAGCTGCTTATTTGTTTAAGGTAAAAGTTCAGTTGTTGATGGTAACAAATCCAATGGTAAGAATATAACGAAGATGATATGGTATGTACGAAAAAATATTTATATACCAACCTTATCGACTTCATTAAACTCTTGGACTTGTTACTAATGCTATGCTAGGAGTCTAATAAAGGAGTGTGTTTAATATATCTTCTTTGTTTCGCTTCTTATAGCAAAAAACATATTCAACATAGTTCTTGATAATTTGCTTGTTTTCTAGTAAATATTCAACATTCACATTTAGTAGCAAAACTTTTTGTGGTATGCATATATTTATTTTGTTTAATGAAAATGAGTTTTCGATTAATTAATAAATGAAACTAGAAGCCCAATGGTGTTTTGTCGTAGCGCCCTCAAGACACAGATCTGAGGTTTGAACCTCGGACTGGATAAGATCAGCCTTTCCTCTTTTCAGATGTGGGTTGATAAAACTAAGTACTAAGCATGCTTGGGAACTCAACACTGGGTGTTTCACGCTAGGTTGACCAACTTACAAAGGACATATGCTTCACATCCTATTGCCCTCTGTCAATAAACATAATTGGACGATGTAGGCCTTATCTCCATAAAGCCTGTCGTGCCATTAAATTCAGATTGTCTCAATAAATGAAACTCAACGAAAACAATAGGTGAAGCATACTTCACAATTTTCAGACTGGCAAAAACTATCTATAAACAGCCAAATATAGTTCATACCATTAAAACTAATCTTATTAGAATGTTGGGTTATCCCACAGATCGGAAGACAGCGAACCAACCAAACACAACTGACTTTTTCGAAAATAGATAAAACCTGAAAGAGGGACAAACCACACGGGTGGCAAGAGAGCTTTGAAAAAAAGTTCCAAGTATAGGAAGATGGTGACAATGATATCTGAAAGGGCAAGATGTCAAAGATTTATTAAAAATGACCCTGGCCTATTCTGGATTGTAGCGTGAAAAAAGAAGAGAATAATTAAAACATATATTATATAAAGATACATACGTAAAACAAATGTACACAATTCATACTTATTGTCTTAATTGGAAACAAATAAAATTTTATCAGAAATAAATATATGAAATAAATTTGATTCAAACTTGCATGCTACAAAATTTCCTTCTAAGCTGACGGTCTTAGAATATTTTTAAAAATATTTTAATATTAAATTCATAAAATTTTATTCACAATAAATTAGTTTAAATTTTAAGAAACTGAATTGTGAAGAAAACGCGCGTTTCCTATTCATCAATAGGAATACCTGAATTTTTTCACCTTTACAATACATTTTAAATAATTTTGGAAGGAATAATTTAGAAAGGTTTATTCGCTTTGTTAAGTTTCGAAATTCTTTGCAATTGTTAAAAAAATTTTCTTATTCTATTTCATGAATAAAATTTACTGCAGTATTATTTTGTTAGACATATAAAAATAAGAACCGACATACCATCAAATATTTCAATAGTGTTGTTTCGGAAGAAAAAGTTTCTGCATTTTTTTCATGGACAAAAACTTAGAATGCTTGATTTTTCTGTTTTGAAATTCAACTTTTCATTGTAGACTAAATTTTGTGACATAGAAAACATTGATTTTGGAAAATGTGGTGCGAAATTCTTTGCTTGAAAAGGTTAATTTATATATCAGTGAAATATTATCAATCATTTTTTGGCAGTGGTAATAAATGAATGTGATGTGATGGGATTTATTTAATTCTTACATACACTGCTTCTTTCAATTTAATTCAAATGTTTGAAAATAAAATTAACCAAGCGAATGACACAAAATTGAGGAAACTAAATTTTTAAGTATATATATATATATATATATATATATATATATATATATATATATATATATATATATATACACGCAATAAGAAAATAAAAAACGTTAAAATCTTGAAAAATTGTACAAAAATTGACCAAAAATTAAAAAAATTATGAAGCCTTCAGACCTTTTTCAAACATATAAGTTTTTTTAAAAAATTAATTTATTTTCAAATATAGGAAATAAAAATATTGTACTAATTATTACTTGTCATTGTTTTACTGGGAAAAATGAAATGGAATGTATTTAATAGAACATTTGGCCTATCTATTCGTATAAATTCATCATTTTGAAAGATAATTGATGTAGAGTTAAGAGTTTGAAATCTCTAATTTTTTTCAGCAATAGGTTACTGCTCACAACAAATCAAGTGGATCTCTACTTATTCTCAAATTTCATAAATTACTTACTCTGCAAGTCATTATATTTTAGTTTAAATAACTTTCAATGTTTCATTGTATTTATTTATTCTCAAAATTTATAGCTAGATACTTAATTCTCTTTAATAGGTCCAAATACTTTTTGATTTTGATTGATTACTGATGAATCTGAGAAAAGGATATTTTTAAGTGAAATATAGAGTGAGGTGAGCTCACACGCTTTCTTGGGCGGTAGGTTCCCATAGAAAAGGTGTGCATAGCTTTGCGAGAAAATTGGGATTTGGAAAACCTATGCTAGGATATTTACTATTTTCTTAGCTTTCTTGATAATGCAATTTTGAGTCTAGTAAATAGATCAGCTTAAAACAAATAATATGAAGGATGAAAAACCTAAAAATTGCGCTTAGTTGGAACTTATTAAATGTTGATTCATCTCTTTTACTCCGAATTCCAATGCCTTTCCTAGGTGCAGAATTTAGGGAAAGCGAAAAACGCATACACTGCAATGGGTAAAAACAATACTTTTTTCAAAAATAATATTATATTAAATAGATCAGCTTCAAACAAATGGTATGAAGAGTGGAAAACATAAAAATTGCACTTAGTTGGAAGTTATTAAATATTGATTCCGCTCTACTTTACTCCGAATTCCAATGCCTTTCCTAGGTACAATATTTAGGGAAAAGTGAAAAACGCATACACTGCAATGGGTAAAAACAATACTTTTTTCAAAAATAATATTCTATTAAGTAGATCAGCTTGAAACAAATGGTATGAAGAGTAGAAAACATAAAAATTGCACTTAGTTGGAAGTTATTAAATTTTGATTCCGCTCTCCTTTACTCAGAATTCCAATGCCTTTCCTAGGTGCAGAAATTAGGGAAAAGCGAAAAACGCATACAACCATAATGGGAAAAACAATTTTTTTTTCAAAAATAGTACAAAAATTAGTATTCCATTTTTCGAACCTAGTGAGAAGGTAAATAGAAATCTGGATCATTACATATTTTTCTCAAAACTCAACGGTTACACGTGAATCACAATTTTAAAAAATGGTGAAAAGAACTACACATATTCTTTATTTAAACAAAAACAGTTCCAGAGCAAAAAGTTACCGAACTTAAATTAAGTATTTCGAAGCATAAGCAACCTTATATGGAGATAAAATCATCGTTATTTATGATTTTAATTAATTACATATGTTGTAATCGAAGTTTCGAAATGAAACAAAGCTGTAAATTAGTCAAAGATCTGCTATAAGTTTCTTTCCATTATGCGTAACTGCTCCAGATTCAACTCCTAACAAGAATTTGATGAACAAATGGAATAAAAACCTTTTTATGTATCGATTTAAATTATTTTATTATTTGATGAAATTTTCCAATTTCAAACTGAAACATTAATTGCTTATGAAAAAGAAACTGTATTATTGCTTACAATTTAAATTATAAAAAAAGCTTTGCAATTCTAAAGTAATGTAGGTAAAGCAATACTTTTCACTGAGCTCATGTTTGAATCTTTAAACTGTTATTTTAAACAGAAAAGATTTATAGTATAAATTTTTCCTGTTGACTGTCGAATCACTTTCTTAATATAATATTGCCAAAATAAAATGACAATCAATCTTTTCTCATAATTCACTGAACCATAATAGATTAAAAGCTGGTGTTAAAGAAAAAACGAATAAGTATTGAAAATTAAGGAAAATAAAATTTTTAAATACAAATAGATGTTTTTAAATATGAATATTTGGTTTACATTAAATTAATAAGTCATGAATGTGGAGAACGTTTTGAAAAATTTCTGAAATTCTTTGTTAATTCTAATATTTTATGTGGAAGTTAACTCAAGATAGTCTAATATTTCATAATAAGCAGTTAATGGTAGTCTAATATTTCATGGTAGTTAGTTCATGATAGTTTAATATTTCATGGTAATTAGTTCATGGTATAATATTTCATGGTAGTTTAAAATTCTATTCTAATATTTTATGGTAGTTAGTTCATGGTATTCTAATATTTCATGGTAGTTAGTTCATGATAGTCGAATATTTCATGGTAGGCATCAAATAATCGATCACTACGTTACATTTTTTATACACAGAAATGAGACTTTTAATTAAAACACATTAAGAAAGTTTTTGCAACAAAAACATTTTGCAAAATAATTTTTCAGTATTGATCTGAAGCTATTAGAAAAGATGATATCAAAACAACAGATAAGAAAGAAATTTCATACGATTTATTTTAAAATTTTTTGTTCATAAAGATCTGTTCAACGCGGACCTACAATTTGAATTGGTTACAAAGGAGCATAGCGGTAGTTAGAATCCAACTCATGAGCTGTTAAACAGAAAACTAAAGCTCCAAAAACTCAGTTAACAACTTTCTTAAGAAACAGAGTGTGTTTTTGGTGTCTTTTTTATCAACTTCTATTGAATTAATTGAATTAATAATTATTAATTTATAACAAAAATATAGATTAAAACAATTTTATATAAATTAATATATATGTGGAAAAGTATGACTATAATAATGTTTTTGGTCATCTAAATGATATCCATAATTTAATTTTATTTATATAAATTAAAATTTTCAAAATCCTCTCATAGAAGTATAAGATATTATTTTCTGTAATAACAGTAAAACAATCGCTTAGTAATTTTTTTTTATATTTACTTATCCTGTTATTCAAAGTATGTGATCTGTTGGCAAAACTATATAAAAATAAAGAAATAAATTATCTACACGCATAAATTTTCAAAAGCATATTTTAAGTTATTTTCATTAAATTCTATATTTTCATGATAAGTGTTCAAAAGGATCACATCACAAGAAAATAGAAAAATAACATAATCCTAGAAATATAATTTATTTGTCGATATTCATTTAAGATCATTAGCATAATTTGATCGATAAATCGATATCATTCATTCGAAATGATAGAATGTGAGAAAATTAATTCCAAAAAGTGTTAGAACTGAAGTAATTTTTCCATCTCATTTACTGTTTAAATGATTTTATGAAGGAAAATGCATATACATAAGAAACGATAAAAAAAATGAAGGAAACATTTTATTCAAGCATAAAACAATTACATTTTTTGTTTTTGTACATTATCTTTGCAAGCCTTATATGGGTATTGTGCGTGATAAAGTTTATCATATCGACTTTGCCAGTAATGTTAGATATAGAAGAAAAATTAATTTTATGGAAATGTTAGAATATAAAAATTTTTTGGGAATAAAATTTTCATGCATCCAAACTTTAAAAAATAGTTTAATAATTATGCTTAAATGTATAACTATTTTTATGTTTCAATTAAAAACTTTAAATTGATTTAAAAAAAATTGAAGTTGATTTTTTATAAGTTTTTATAACAATTTTATAGTAAGAACAATTTTGAATTCTTAAGTTATTATAACTTAATACTTAACGAAATCTAAAAAGACTTTTTCATATTTTGCTTAAAATAGGTTAATCATTTAAAATTGTGAAATATATATAACGAAAATTCAAAAGAATTTTTCATATTTTATGAGATTTGAGAAAAATTACACAAATGAAAAAAAAGGTTTGAAATTTTGCTTTAACAATTTATTGTTATGGGAATATTTTTTTAATTTTCATTGATTTGGGAACTTGGATAAGAAAAACATAGTTTTTAAAAATAAAAAAAGATAGTTGTAAGCAAGGCAAAAGCAAAAAATTAAAAAGGTTTGGAATGATATCAAAAGTTTATCAAAAAATAACTGAAGATTAATGCGTCAAATGTCTTTTTGGTCACAAATACCTTACAAAGTCAGTTCCATGAAGAATTCCAAAAGGTATATAGCTATCCAAAAGCTCGAAAGCAGATAGCATACTTACTATTCTTTTCCTAGTTTATCAAGTACATCCTTAAGGAATTTTTTTTCAGTTTTTATTTCTTTTTTACATAGGAATTCATCCCGGTTAAAAGAATGCATTAATTTTCTTATATATAGTTCGAAGTATACTTCGAACTATATATAAGTAATTTTTCATTTTGTACAGTGTAGCTTTGTCTTAGTAGCACATTGTTGATAAGAATATTTACTTGATCATTACCATGCAAATTACAATGGCTAAGGATGCAGAACTAAACAAAAAAATTAATATTGATATTTGAATCAATATTTCAAGAATTATGTATTTAATTTAGGGTTAAATGTAGAATCGGTTACCCCTTGTTAGGCAAAACATTTGACGCTACATTTTGAGGATAAAATTTAATTTCTGATAACCCTATTTTTGTATAGCTTTTATTTAGCTGCCATTTTGTTAGTCTCATCATGGCATCGAAGAAAATCGCCAATGAATTAAATAGTAACCCGATGGTAAATTTTTATCTTCAGTTTAAAAGAAACAAACTTCAATGTTTATATACAAATTTGTGGTTTATATAATTTGAAAAATAGTTTGAAAAATATAATTTTTTCAAACTACATTCAACTAAGACGTTTTTTGAAAAAATATTTTTTTCCAAACTATTAATAAACTTTAAAGACACATTCAGAGTTTAATATATAAAATAAACTGTAGTTTTAGTTTATACAATACTTGTGCTATCCTTACGATTCAACATCTTATATTACATTCAGGATCATTATGACGCCTTTGATTAACAATTTTGAGAATTATTAGCGCATTTGAAAAAGGCAGAGTAACTTTAATATATTTAGAAAACTCATATGATAAGCTTAAAATATTTTTTTTTGTATTGCGCTCAAATACACATTAACAAGGTTTTTGAATAAATACTCTCAGAATTATTGGTGTTTTAATCTTGTATTTACCTCAATTAACATTTTTGGGTCAATAAATTAGCACAAATCAACGCATTTTATACTTTTGTATTTAAGAAAACTCCTTTGTTTTATCATACGCTTTTTTATAAATATGTTGTATGCTTACAATTTTGATGATTAAATGAGAAGAAGTTTATTTAATTTACTTTTAATAGCACAGCTCTAGCCAAAACAATGCTAAAAGATAAGAAATCAAATGTAGTTTTATTTTATTACATCGTTTCTGAATATGATTTCGTTTCGAAAATTCGAGAGAAATACCAAATATAGATTGTGGCAGAAATGATATTTATCATTTTTTAAAAAAATGCATTGTAAAATATTTTAGAAGGAATAAATTACCATATTTTTCAAAATCATTACAATTTCACCTACGATGAATTTAGAATAGAAAAAATTTCTGTCAGTTCGATTTAGGAAAGAAACAATTTCATTGCTATTTCATAAATTCATCGGTGATAATGTAATTTGTGAATTAAAGCCCAAATTCAAAAACAACTTACAAATTTAACAAAACTTATTTTAATTTTTAATTCAATTATTAACATTATGAGTGCACTCTTGAAAGCAAATAAAATATGTGGAATAAAAGTTTGTAAACTTATATCAAAGAAAACTAAAAATGCCTAGTATGATTATTGACATATAATTTACAGAATATGCAAAATGCATTCATATAATTAGTTTTACATATTATAAAAAGTTAATCTAATAATATAACCCATGTATAATAACATATTAGTTATAAAACACATTAGAATTTCAGAGGCATTAATAAATGAATTAGTAACCGTTGTAGCATTCTTTTATGCAAGTTAGAATTATATCAACCAAAATATATCTAACTGTTGGAAGTCAAAAATTTGTTTTTTAAGGAGATTAGAACTCTGAGGATATCTTGATAAAAGAGAAATTTTAGTCACATTTATGCTACCATAAAGTAATTTGCTTTAAGATAATTAAATATGACAATTTTATAATGTTTATAAAATTACCTTAGTAAAAGATTTTACTAAAATGTCATTAACACATTTTATGAGGTAATTATTTTGAAATTGATTCATAAAACTTAATATACCATCACCGCTAATCGCTTGAGAGCGTAGGAGTGTGGGTTCGATTCCCACCGTGGCCCTGGGTGTTTTCTTCGTTATTCTTCTGTGGTTGTACATCTGTCATTGTGCTATTTGTCCTATTATCGACGAAGACTTACAAGCGGATCTCAAGAATCAAGCATACAAGTCTGAATATATGTAATGTAATAAAATAAATAAATAAATAAATAACTTAATATACCGGAAATATATTTAAAATTTAACTGTAGAGTAAAAACAATAAACTTTATTAACTTAAAATACTCTCCAATCTAATATAATAAATAAATACAAGCCTTTTATAATGTTTATAACATTTTAGTTAATAAACTTTATATTTAATTTTATAAATTCTGATATATATCTAAAATAATAATATCAATTAAAAAACTTTTAAAAATACAACGAACTTTTTGGGCCAGCCCATGTCTTACACAAATCTGCTTTTTATTATTTCAGCAATATTAATTAAAAGAAAATTTTTAATGTTGGCGTAAGTGAGGCAGTAATCTTAAGATTCAAAACAGATTGTTTATAAATATCGCAGCCGACCGATGGCTGAGAGGTTAGCACTCCTGACTCTTGAGCTGTTGGTCCTGGGTTCGTATCCCGGTTCTGGCATGGATATTACGGTAAAAATATACTTGAGGGTGCCCCTTGGAAAACCAATCAGAACCGTGAATGGATTTCAGAATAACGTTTAGGGTTATCATAAATAGAACAACGTCGCCCAGCTTGGCGATAAACTTGGCGAGAATTCAAGGGGCACCCTCAAGTATGCATGGAAATTTTTGTAAAGCGTAGAATAGAAGGCGCTAATACCGTGGAGATCTAGAAAACTTCCAGGACGAAACTTCCTGCTTACTATTTCATTATTGTCTTAAACCATCGTGCTTGTTTTCTGTAGTTTCCATTGCTTTTGAGAAATATTAATTTAAAAGTAATTATCCTATAAATTTTTTTGAAATGCAGAAAGCAAATAAAGGTAATAGTTGTTGCGTAGCATTTCGTTGCAATATGCGAGCTGAAACAAATTTACTTTCGCAATTGAAGATGTTGAAATTTCCAATAGAACCCAATTTACAATCCTTAATTTAATTCGATATATATTAAATCAATTCTTAAAAATAAAGCTGGAATTTTAATTGCAATGAAAACCAAGATTTGTTTAAAATATTAATAAACAACAAGTAAATAAACACATCATCACAATTTTGTTCTACTCATTATTGATACCAATTCATATTTTCTAGCATGAGCAACAAGATTTTAATAAAATTTATAATACTATAAATGAAAGCATAAATAATACCTTGCTTCATATTTGAAATGATTTATAGTACAATCGCGCGCAAAATATATTTCCAGAAATTTTGGAATAAATGCATAAAATTAAAAATTATTTAAAAAAGAAAATGCTTAACAATTGAGATTAATAATAGCAAGATTGGAATGTGGGTTACAATATATCATTCATCAATAATTGAGAATCATTGTTACAATCCCCGAGAAATATGGTAATCCATCAGGATTATTTAAGTAAAAATTAAATTTTTTTTAAAAAATTTACGGGACCACCACTGATTACACTCTTATTAAAAATTATGATTTTAAAGGATAAGATAAAATAAATTTCGAAAACAGAAATAATTACCTAAAAATATTTAAATAAAAATTTTTTGCGATTGCATTGATTTTCAATGGGAAGAGAGAAAATCGGAAGTATTTGAGATGGCTTCCGGTCAAGTGAGGTTTGTTTTTGTTTACTCTGAAAACTCCATCCATAGTCTAACCCAGGGCTAGGGAAAGAGAAGGGCTGGCTCAAATGCTCCCCAAAACTGTCACCGGAAATAGCCATTGATGACGTAGTCAGGCATCCAAGGAGAATAAGCTGCCTGGAATTTCTAAGCAAAATACTTACTTTTTATTTTTAAGTTCATTTTGTTTTTAATCAGAGTGAAAGAAACTACAAATGCCTCTCAAATATTTAGTAAATTTGCAATTATTATTTAATAAACCCAAAAAAATTATTATTAATATTGAAATTAACTTAAAATTGTATAACCAATATAAAAGTATATTTACCTATTAGCTTCAGCTTATCTTGATTTTTTGACTATTGACCCATTTCTTGTTTTTCTGTTGAGCTTTATTATGAGATACTATCGCTGCATTTCTATTTAAATACCTAATTCGTATAAATGTTCTCAAGCGACAAAAAAGTTTAATTGCCTTTCGATTTACAGTAGGAAAAGAAGACTCTGTTTCATTTATTAATGTTGCTATGACATTTTTCCCTTTAGAAAATGTGTTGCCATGAAATTTGCGAAACATTATGTCCATTTGTTTTATAGTTTCCATCCATGCTTTTGTTGGAACAGTAAGTCCCCCAGCAGAAATTAAATTAATCCATTCGGAATGATTGGGCATATCGACTGAATTTCTTGATATAGTTCCAAGTGAATTATCTTTAATTTTATAAGCAATATAACCTGCCACATAAACCATAGCTTCTTTTTCAAATGGAGATATATCACAATTTTGATTGGAAGAGGCAAGTTCATTTTCCCAAGATAAAGGTAAGGGATTAATTAAGAATTCACGATTTAATTCATCATCTTGAGAATCAAAAGAATTGATAATTTCTTGACGTTCTTTTACATTAAATGCAGAGTCTAACATTTCACTTGTTAAATAAACGTCTGGTCCATTTTCTAAAGAGTTTACTTTCGGTGACAAATTAGGTAATTTATTGGCGAGCAATATTTTTTTAAGCGAATAATTACTTCAGATGGAGAAGGATGGTCATTGAATCTCCCGAGACCTCTAATTTGGCTGAAGAGGCTTTCGAGCGCATCTTGAGTAAGTCTACTTGTTAAAATATAAGATACATTTATAGATTTTAAGTCTTCATATAATCCATAAAGAGAATGAATTGAAACAATAATCCCTTTCTGAAAAGGCAAAACCGATTTTTTCCCAAATACACGTAAATTGAAAACTTCCTCCTTGATTGCGTTTAAAGTTTCTTTTTGAGTATCAAAGTATTTTTGCACTCCAAAAGCAGCTTTTAAAGGCTTGTTACTGGGAGGTATTGGTACGGAGCTGTTCATAATATCAAATAAATTATCGATTAATGAAAAAAATGCAGCCGCTTTAGTATTTCCAGTGAAATGTATTATAGCTTTAGCAGTAGTTTCCGAAAATAAAGTCTTTGCAGGTGTAACCTTTTGTCTTTCATTTCCTTTAACAGTTAGAAATTGGGGCTTCAGTTTATGACAAATTTTTATTTCCCCGACATCTTTATTCAATATCTCATATAATATTCTAGAATTTACAATTGTACCGTCACGCAAAATTAAACCACTATCTAAAAAATGGTTCCTCAATAACTTGATATAATGAGGCATATCAGCGAAAACCCATATTTTCCTTGAATCTTTTGAAGGATGAAGAAAAAACGATTTGTCTATAGTTATTTCGAGTTCTTTCCATAAGGTATGACACCCGCCAAGATCTGAAATTATTGCTCGAACTTGAACACCAGTGAATTCGACTTCTTCTATTACAGAAAATAAAAGTTTTTTATTCATTTTACAGTCGAAATCAAAAAATATTGGCTGTTTCCACGGGAAAATTAATCCTCTCAATAAAATAACTTGAACTTTACAAAATGGGCCTAATATTTCATCCAATGAAGAGTCGTAACACAATTTCGAATCTATGTGCATTTCGTCAAAGCTCAAAGAACAAATCTTTTCTATATCACTCAAAGTTTCGCAATTTTTTATTCATCAATAACATTACATCTTTAAGAATTCCAGGCATGCAACTAAATTTGGAACACCATCTTTTCAAAGTACTTGCACTTGGCATATTTAATCCCATTGTATTTCGCCAAAAATCGTAAGATTTTGAAGATAATGACCGAATCAAAATACATTTTGAAATAGTGTCAGATGACCATTTAGTTCTTAATTTATTTTCTTCATCTTCACGCTTATAAGGGAATAAATTATTTATCCCTATCTTCCCAAGTTTAATGTTCTCCTTTTGAAGTAATTTTATTTTCGTTTTTAATTTTTGTATTTCATTTAAAAGCAATTTTTTATTTGATTTCAATCGTTTAATTATTCTTGTTGTAGAAGTTCGATTTCTTTTTTGCTCATTTTTAAGGAATTTCACTGTATTTTCTGCGCATAATATTCTTTTTTTCAATTCTTCTATATTTTTTAAATATTCATTGCATTTAAGGCACTTAATATCACCATCACACTGATTTTCTGCATCACATAATTTATGTGGACTCACGCACTCAATTCTTTCAATAGCTTCTACTAATCTTCTTCTTTTCGTTTGTCTCTGTTCTCTTGGAGTATTTTGAATTATGTTTAAAGCCGGTAACTTAAGATTAGGCAGAGCCGTCGGTTTTAATATTTTTCTCTCTGGCAAACCAAGTAGTCTATTTTGCATGTCGTCCATATATTCATTCAAATCAAAATGCTCACTGCACACTCTAGCATTCTTGATGTTGATTTTGTCACTTCTTCGACATCTTTGCACCCATTCCTTTGAAAGCATTTGATTTTCTTTTGGAAATCGATGAAATATTATGTGTTTTCCTTTTGTATTTCGATACATATTTGAACACGTAGCAACAGCACACGATGTCATGTTTTCCTCTTTAAAAAATACTCTTGCTTAAAATGAAAACATTAACATTAAACAAGCCAAAATGAATGAGAAAGCTGCGATCAGACACAAGCTAGCATAGAGAATGCCAGCCAGTGGATGCCCAGTGACGTCACGCTCTTCCCCTCTCCGGTGACAAGGCGGCATGCGATACATCAAAGCGATGAGCCAGCCCTTATTTTCCCTAGCCCTGGTCTAACCGAGGGCTAGGGAAAGAGAAGGGCTGGCTCAAATGCTCCCCAAAACTGTCACCGGAAATAGCCGTTGATGACGTAGTCTGGCATCCAAGGAGAATAAGCTGCCTGGAATTTCTAAGCAAAATAGTTACTTTTTATTTTTAAGTTCATTTTGTTTTTAATCAGAGTGAAAAAAACTACAAATGCCTCTCAAATATTTAGTAAATTTGCAATTATTATTTAATAAACCCAAAAAAATTATTATTAATATTGAAATTAACTTAAAATTGTATAACCAATATAAAAATATATTTACCTATTAGCTTCAGCTTATCTTGATTTTTTGACTATTGACCCATTTCTTGTTTTTCTGTTGAGCTTTATTATGAGATACTATCGCTGCATTTCTATTTAAATACCTAATTCGTATAAATGTTCTCAAGCGACAAAAAAATTTAATTGCCTTTCGATTTACAGTAGGAAAAGAAGACTCTGTTTCATTTATTAATGTTGCTATGACATTTTTCCCTTTAGAAAATGTGTCGCCATGAAATTTGCGAAACATTATGTCCGTTTGTTTTATAGTTTCCATCCATGCTTTTGTTGTAACAGTAAGTCCCCCAGCAGAAATTAAATTAATCCATTCGGAATGATTGGGCATATCGACTGAATTTCTTGATATAGTTCCAAGTGAATTATCTTTAATTTTATAAGCAATATAACCTGCCACATAAACCATAGTTTCTTTTTCAAATGGAGATATATCACAATTTTGATTGGAAGAGGCAAGTTCATTTTCCCAAGATAAAGGTAAGGGATTAATTAAGAATTCACGATTTAATTCATCATCTTGAGAATCAAAAGAAATTCATTTTACAGTCGTTATCAAAAAATATTGATAACGTCGTTTATTCATTTTACAGTCGATTTTCCATCGTATTTCGCCAAAAATCGTAAGATTTTGAAGATAATGACCGAATCAAAATACATTTTGAAATAGTGTCAGATGACCATTTAGTTCTTAATTTATTTTCTTCATCTTCACGCTTATAAGGGAATAAATTATTTATAACTATCTTCCCAAGTTTAATGTTCTCCTTTTGAAGTAATTTTATTTTCGTTTTTAATTTTTGTTTTTCATTTAAAAGCAATTTTTTATTTGATTTCGATCGTTTAATTATTCTTGTTGTAGAAGTTCGATTTCTTTTTTGCTCATTTTTAAGGAATTTCACTGTATTTTCTGCGCATAATATTCTTTTTTTCAATTCTTCTATATTTTTTAAATATTCATTGCATTTAAGGCACTTAATAACACCATCACACTGATTTTCTGCATCACATAATTTATGTGGACTCACGCACTCAATTCTTTCAATAGCTTCTACTAATCTTCTTCTTTTCGTTTGTCTCTGTTCTCTTGGAGTATTTTGAATTATGCTTAAAGCCGGTAACTTAAGATTAGGCAGAGCCGTCGGTTTTAATATTTTTCTCTCTGGCAAACCAAGTAGTCTATTTTGCATGTCGTCCATATATTCATTCAAATCAAAATGCTCACTGCACACTCTAGCATTCTTGATGTTGATTTTGTCACTTCTTCGACATCTTTGCACCCATTCCTTTGAAAGCATTTGATTTTCTTTTGGAAATCGATGAAATATTATGTGTTTTCCTTTTGTATTTCGATACATATTTGAACACGTAGCAACAGCACACGATGTCATGTTTTCCTCTTTAAAAAATACTCTTGCTTAAAATGAAAACATTAACATAAAACAAGCCAAAATGAATGAGAAAGCTGCGATCAGACACAAGCTAGCATAGAGAATGCCAGCCAGTTGATGCCAGTGACGTCACGCTCTTCCCCTCTCCGGTGACAAGGCGGCATGCGATACATCAAAGCGATGAGCCAGCCCTTATTTTCCCTAGCCCTGGGTCTAACCGATATTTCATTCTTTCTCTGTGTTTCTCTGTCTTTTCTTCTGTGATGATGTATGAATGTGGCCTACCCTATAAACGGGTTTGTGGTGGTATGGCGCGGGTAACGCTACTCGCCTCCGTGACTTGGCTCACAGGTGCCCGCTGGGTAACGACAAAGGAGTAGCAGCTTCTGGCCTTGTTGTGGCATAGGGTTCAACCCACAAGTGCCCACCGTTGGAAAAAAAATAAATATCACAATTATTAATTTAGAATTCTATTAATTATTGAAATTTTTAAAAATTTAAATCATCTTTGCTGATTTAAACAAACCTCAGAGTGGATGCTTTAAATGTCTTCTTCATTTTGGTTTTTCTGCTGCTCTATTGTCCATATGTTAATGGCTTGGATCAATGGAAAATGGCTTCTCAAACCGATGCTTTGTTCCTAACATAAGAAATCACTTTATTAACAATATAAATATCGACACTATTCTCACACATTCGATAGTGAACTTTGTGGCAGCCCTACTCAATACTTAAAGTTTGTAAGCCAGCAGTGGTAACACGTTGAATGTTAACGCGCCAACAACCTGAATGAGCTGCATTGTACTCGTTGGCAACATTTGTGATATTTGAATATTTTTCACGCTTATTTTCTTATATTAATAAATATGTTTTTAAGTTTTAATTAACTCATTTTAAGTAACATAACACGCAACCTCAACTTCTTCTTTACTGCCGCTCGAAGAATGTAATATGAAGGCATGCAGCAAATTCGTCGGCAAGTTAGATTTACAACGCAGTCTTAGTACGATGTGACGTGAATGAAACGTCTGACGTCATGGATATTTTAAACCAATGAGAATCGTAATAAAATGGCGTACTCAGAATCTCAGCTGTAACAAAAAAAACAACCACTTTATAGTTGCATTATAGTTATAGTTACACTTTATAGTTACTTATTATTTACAAATTTAAAACGCATTAAGGTAAAAATTTACTTTATGTTGTCCAATGGTGAAAATTGAGGATTTTTTTCAACAAGTATGTTTTCTTGCATGTTTAACGAAACAAGATGGTGATGAACACAAGATAAAAGCACCAGAAATAAATCAACATCATTAACAAAATAGCGCCAAAGGGTGAGAAACTAAGGAGCCCCCTAACGTATAAACCACTCATCGCTGATTATAGTATAGGGATTCCAAAAAATATTCTGAAGGTTATTAAATTTTAACAATTCTTGAATTAAAAGTAATTTTCAACTTCTGTAAATAACCCAAAAAACAAAAAATACATTAGTTTTATTGTCAAAACTTTAATAGAAGTATATAAATTTAATGAAATGAAAAAAAGCATAATTTAACATAAATTTTACTTAATATTGTCAAAAAATTTTAACAGATATTCACTTCTTGAATCGAAGAGTTTTGAATAATTTTTCTTTTCATAATTTTCGAAAGGTAGTTTGATCACTATGAATAAAATTATAAAAGGATTTTCTTGAGGTACAATTATAAAAATTTAATTGTTATTTTAGTCTTTTTAATCAGAAAACTTAATACACCCGAGAAGCGGCAATATTTTTAAAATCTTAAACATAAATTTAGCTATAAATTTTGGAAAAGTAAAACCTATAATCAGATCATACTAAATTTTCAAGAAAAATATTCCTTAAGAAAACATTTGCTTAAAGTTAGCAGAATTATCTTATATGGTGATGTGTAAATGAATTGGTTAAATGCTATTCTACAATCAAAACATTAGGACTTAAACTGTTTTATTTATTTTTATATTTACATGTGTGAAACATAATATGTACGCATTTTAATATGATAAATATAGGAAACTATACATTTTTGTACCAAAAATAGAACTGTATAATTTTTTACTTGTTATTTTTTACAAACTTACACTGCTTTGAATTAATAAATGTATTTCCACAACCATTTCCATTTTTATAATTAATATGGATGAAAATACTTCCAAATTAATATAGTATAAAAGTTAATATTGTCTAAAACGCAAAAATTAATGATATCTTCAACAGTTTATCCAAACAATAATGACCCATGGAGAGCTTTGAAATTTTAGTTTAAAAATGAGAACTCTTATAATCCAAAAACTCATCAGATTATGAGAGTTCAAATATTTGTTTCAAAGTTAACTATACGGACTGTAACCATTTAATCATAAATTAATGTTTCTTATTGCAATTGATTGCATATCAATTGATTATTTTTTGATAAATAAAGTTACATTTTAGAAAAAGAAATATTTGTTACAATACGCGAAATAAGAATAAGCAAATTGAAAAAATAACAGCTTACTGAAAAATTATTTATATCATGAATAATCCTTTGACGATAATTTCAGAGAATAATTGCAGGCATTGCAGGTATCTGTTTGATTACTGAAGGGAAAAACAATTAAATAAGAGATGCCATAATATAACTGAGTTTTTTATTCAGAAGAGAAAACAAAGTTTTCTCTTCTGATAATTTTACACTAATAAAACTTAATTTCTCCATTAATAAACACTCTATTTCTTGCCTATTATAACTGATTCATATGCAATATTAATTAGTTATCAACTCTCATTAGAATATTATTCATTCAAGAACTATTTGAAAACATATTAGATTCATTGATCTATGATATAAATATATTAACACTTAATTATTGTCTAATAAAATGTGAGAATAGTTATAGTGACAATAGGTGGTCAACTGACCATTACAGAAGTCTTTATGCATTTAAATTGAACCTAGGCAAAAACTAGCTAAACTTAAATTATGTAGGCAAAAACTTAGGACATTCCTTTTTTAATAACGTTTTCAAATTTTGGTTATTTTCTTTTGTATTAATAAAATGAAAATGAAAAAGTGATTTGTTTTTTCATCGTTGCTTACAAAAATGGTTGGCAACCAAAACAAAAGCAAGTAAAAAAGGATTGAGTATTGAAAACGAAATCAATGTTGAGGGCAGATTTTCTTTTCTATTTAAATATTCACTGAAATAACTGAACAAATTTTGGTGAAGCCGTTATTTGAGATTAACGAAAAACTTTTAATTTTGTTTACAATTATTGTTTCTTTTCCACACATAAAATATATAAAGAAAACGGTGGCAATTTTATGTATATATTTTCATACAAATATTTTTTTAAGCGAAGAACTATTAACGAATTAAAACTCAATTCCAACACTTATTAAATGTTTGATCACTCAAATGATCACTCAAAAATTTTTTTCAAAATTCTTTTTCCATATCACAATTATTTAACAGATCACATAGGATTTATTTCAACAATTTTAAATAGAAATGTTTGAAACTAAATAAACAGCTATGTACTTACGATATTTAAATATTTATATTTTTCTTTTATAAATTATTTTACTTGATTATAGATTTAGAACAGTGTAACTATAATTCTAGTATTCTATCTAAAAACATTGTAAAGGAAATATATATTGCTAAGGAATTAATGTTTTACAGAAGAAATTAATGTTTTATAGAAGAAATTTCTTGCGTATTCAACTCAACTCTGGTTCTATTTAAAAAATATTAGCACCCGCGCGTTTCTTTTAGATGCCCTCATATTTTTTAATCCTGCATACAATAAAGAGAAATTTATTTTAACAAATACGATCGTCTCACAAAAATGCATCGCTTCTAATAAATAACGTAGATAAATATACGCCTTCAGGATTGTGTTTTTCCTATAAATTACATTTTCTTTGCAGCACTTTTGAAGAAAGTTTCTTTAAAAAAGAAAAAGATATTTCTTAAGCATCTAAATCAGTAGGAAAAACAGTGTCAGAAAGTTCGTTTTCTTATTCTTAACAGATTATTTATTACTGCTGAGTATTGAGTATTTGTTTGATTCTATGTACACTGCTTTTATTTTGTAAATACTATTTTTATGAGTTCATCATGATCTCGTGGTAGGTCATGAAAGTTTCAGTTTAATCCCAGCATTGTTGTATAATGCAACATATTTATTCCACTTCTGCATACACATCTTCAAACTATGCAATCTGAGGACATGTTCAATTCAAAAGTGCGTGCTTGAGAGTTTTCCTTTTTCTTTTGTGAAACATGATTAAGTACTTCCATCTGTAGAAATTCAGAAAGACAACAAGCGATAGATATTCAAATGCTCTCTGCTGAGAGTTTATCATAATTCTATAACAATATAAGTTGAATCATTTTATTCATCTTAATATTATAGATATTGAGCTATAATTATAAAAATTAGATAAGAATATACAATTTGTAAGTACCTATTTATAAACGATAAAATGAATTATATAATTCATTAGTATTTTTGATGAATTATAATATAGTGTAATTCATTTATCCGAAGTAATTGGGACCGGACAACATTCGGATAATCAAATATTTGAATTTTTCCAAAAAAAAGGCAATTTTAATTAAATTTTACATTGAAAATGAGAGAGGAAGCATATTTAAAAAAAGAACTTTTAATCAATTAAATGAAAATGCATTTTTACATGTTAAGATACATACAAGTATTGTTCATTAGCACTCGCCATGCTGTTTGACTTTATTGATTAATAAATTTATAATTCAAATCCTCTGCAGGTCACTAATAGGATTTTTTTAGGTGTTAAATATATTTATATAAAAAAATTGTGGCTTAAGAACACATAAAGTGTACTAGTTAGCAAAATAAAACAATTAATTGTTGACTAATTATGAAAGCTTTATCAATAGGCCATTATAAAATAAACAAAATAAGGAAAATTTGTAAAAATAAAATAATTAAAAAGTGGTTTAAGCATATCACATACTTTTAGCTTTATACATTCCTAGTCTGGTGGATGTTAATGCTTACTTGAAATAAGATATATAAGATCTCATTATATACACTGCTCAAAACAATTAAAGGATATTGTAAGTTTTACGTAAAATAAAGATATAAACAAAAGTTTTTTTGCTGAAAATGGAAGAAGAGAATCACAAATGAAAATTTTTCTGATTTTCAAACTGTGGAGTATGCTAATTTTGAGCTCGACGTCAAAAACGTCACTTCAGCGGCAGTGAATGAAATTTGACTTTCAACTGAATAAAAGACAATGAATACAAGGATGATCGGTATTCAGTGACTGCTTTGTTTCGATGAGTTCGATGTCTCAGCGAAGTCATTTAACCGATTCAGAAGCTTGGAGAGTTGTTGGTAGGTTAGAAGGAGGCCAAACTCAAGCCGGAGTAGCGCAAGCCATTGGAGTGTCACAAAGTGTGATTTCCAGGATCTGGAACCGTTTTTTGGAGACTGGAAAAGCAGGCCAAAGACCAGGGCAAGGTCGTAGACGGGCAACAACGCCCAATGAAGATCGTTATTTAGTGTTAACGGCTCGGAGACACCGAAATATGAACGCTACTCTTCTCCAACAACAACTTCGCTCGGCTACTGACACCACGGTTTCAACTCAGACTGTCCGAAACCGGCTTCATGGTATAGGTCTGTATGCTCGCTGACCGATGGTATGTGTTAAACTAACATCAAGGCTTCGTCGCAATTACAGGAAGTGGGCAACAGAGCATGTGAACTGGCGGAGAAATGAATGGAGCAATGTTCTTTTTTCTGACGAGTCCCGTTTTCTGTTCATCCTGATAATAGGCGTATTTTCATCTGGAGGGACCGTGGCAGTAGGAAAAATCCAGCGTTCGTGCACGAAAGTGTCAGATTTGGCGGTGGGGGAGTGTTGGTGTTTGGTGGCATCTCCATTGATGGGCGCACAGACCTCTATATCATTCGAGATGGACCTCTGACTGGTCGCCGATATAGGGATGAGATCCTCAGACCTATTGTAGTCCCTTACGCTGTAACAATCGGAGATGACTTCATTTTAATGGACGATAACGCAGGCCACATCGTGCTAACCTGCTGGAGGATTTCCTTTTCAAGGAAGGAACCGTACGAATGGAATGGCCAGCGTTTTCCCCAGACATGAATCCAATAGAGCACGTTTGGGACGCTCTAAGAAGACGAGTTGCTGGCCACCAACCACCCCCACAATCTCTCCAAGAACTGGAAAGAACTCTTCTGGAAGAGTGGGACAGAATACCCCCAATTCGTCATTATTGACTACATGCCTCATTGACTACATGCCTCAAAATTGTTCAACGTTGCTGGCCGTCAGTGGAAACCATACCCCCTACTAAAAATGACTTCCTTTGAAAACAACACCTTTTCTTATTCTTTTTTTCTCATATGCACAAATTGTGTTTTTTTTTCCTTTTGTACGCAAATGTTCAATAACATGCATTTTTTTCTGTCAAACATGTGTAATTTATTCTCATATAACATACTACGTCTGTCAACCACGTATCAATCAGCTAAAAATTTTCCCAGCCACAAGATCCACCTAAAACAGCAATATCCTTTAATTGTTTTGAGCAGTGTATATATAAATATCATAAAATACCAATAAAATTATAAAAGTTATCGCAATAAATATCAAATAAAAGAAAATATGCACATGGTGAAGATTTAAGATCATACCTGTCTTAAAAAACATGTGATCAATATGTACGTGATGTACGTGATTGTTCAAAATTTAATGTTAATCAAATGTAATGAACTCTGTTGAGCTTTAAAAAAGTTTCGCAGCTATTACAAGCATTATTTACAATTATTTTGTTGTTGCGTTGTACCAGTTAGGCTGCCAATATGGGATGCGCTGCTCGACTTTTCCAACTGAGCCATAATTTAATATGGAGTCCGACTTCTTTTGTGCCCACATGCCATAGGTACCTATTTATAGGGTAGGCAGCCTTTACAACATATACATACTATACAAGGACAAAGACTGGAGATAGAAAAAGTACATCAATGCTCGAATTGGGATTCGAACCCAGGACCTGCTATCCGCAGACAGGTAAGCTGACCCCTGGACAGGGAGGGACGATATTTACAACTATAAAATTAATTTTTATGTGTCAAATTAAAAAATAAATCAATTAATAATGAGCAAATATTCTTTAATTCTAAATTTACCATCAAAGAGAGGTTTAATATCCATCAGTTATTTCATTTAAAAAAATTAATAAACCAAAATTTCAAAGCAATTTAATACAGTAAACTTGCTAAGTTAAAAAATTTTAATAAGTAAAATAGTTTTATAACTACATCAAATAAATTTAAATTTAGAATATCTTTCGAAATTTATATCCTTCTATGAGAATATTTTTGTTTTTTGTATGATTTTATATAATCATACAAAGCTAAGCAAATATCCAGAATGGTACATTTTTTACCTTGCCTCTCTTAAAAATTTGGAATTTTCAGAGAAATGTAAAGTAATCTTTCAATATTTAGTAAAAATATGATTTATTTATAACTACACCTGAATTTTATTTTACCTTAGTATAAAATGTTTTTTTTAAGTTACATTAAATTTTCAATAGGGTAAAATCAATATTATAGAAGATTTAACTGTTTTTATATCTATATAAGAGGATTAGTAAAATAAACTATTTGGCAATACGAATTTATAATTAAGCTGAAAAGTACTGTATTGTCAAAAAAAGTTTTATAAAATCTTTGATATAGCTTTTAATATTTTTATTTTCAACAGCACTACAAGTTTATAACAAATTTCATACGTAATAATCAAAACTGCTTCGAAAATATGTAATTTATATATATGTGACTGTGTGCCTAAAACAAATTATATTATTAAAAGTATCTCCTTATCATAGAATTTTTAAGTTACCATTTTGAATTGATAAATTTTTCTTTTGAATTTTATCAGCATAATACAAAATAATTTTTATGTATTCTATATTAATATAGAAATTCTATAAAAGATTTGACGTTTTTTAATTTTCTATAATTTATAAAATAATATTAGATTAGTTGTTAACAAAAATAATTACGTGGATACAAAAAGTTTGGAAACATTCGATAGTGGATTTTTATACTTGTGTCCTTGATTACAATATTAATATGAAAACGGCAGGCGATTTCACGCGAAAAACTGTCAAACATTTCAGCTGTTAACTTGACCGTTGTAATCTTGGCTATTATCTTGGCATTTGGGCCGCTAACGCTCAACATGTACCTTTTGTAAGCAGTGTCCTTTCGGTTCCCAAAATATTAAGTCCTGCGGGGTTGTATCATGTGATATGGGTGCGTATAAAATAAGTTCCAAACTACTCTTCTGGGAAATGATTATTGCTGTTGATAAAAAAGAGTCACACTGTGTGTTGGAAGAGGAATTTACAAAGGAAACGATATTCAAACAGGAACAAGAAATAGCCTATAGAAACATTTTGTAAAAAGTTATGTAAGTTATTCTAAGAATAAATGTAATAAATAAGCTTATATATATGTATATATATATATATATATATATATATATATATATATATATATATATATATATATATATATATACATATATATATATATATATATATATATATATATATATATATATATATATATATATATATATATATATATATATATATATATATATATATATATATATATATATATATATATATATATATATATATATATATATATATATATATATATATATATATATATATATATATATATATATATATATATATATATATATATATATATATATATATTTATTTATTTATTTATATAGATAGATAGATATAAGTTACTAAACTCTAAAATGTATCAGATATTTTATGAATATATAGCGCGTTTAACATATGATTTATTTAATACTGATATACTAAATAATTTATAATCTCTTATAACTATTAAATATATCTTATAACTAATAAATTAAAATTTAATTTGATAATAATAATTCTTATGACTATATTAAATTAAAAACAAATTTATAGAATTTTCATATCGATATAGCTTAGCACATAATTTTACACATTTTCAATTCTCTTAAATAGTATTTTCATAAAAATATTTATTTAACAATTCAAAATGTTTAGAATTATTTATTTTCGAACTGTACCTTTTTTTTTATTATTTCAACTCGTTTTCAGAATCATTTACTCAAAGATAGACGAGTGCTTGAAATTTTATATTTTTAATATTTCCCCAGATATATTTGTCATAAAGTATTGTATTTTAAATTTGTGATTTTTTTCTAATTAATTCGTTTTAACCACTTGTAAGGCTAACTGTGAGATATTTCGATCTTTAAGAAAAGAGTTAATTTAATTATGAGAATAATTATGATTTACTTACATTTGTTTCAACTTCAGCTTCGGAGTTAGATATTGTGATAGACTGTGAGAGGAAACATCGTTCCCTTGACCGAGAGGTTGTGGACTCGATACCTGATTAAAGTTAAGGCCTACTTGCTGAGATGCCCTACGGTCATTAAAAAAGATATGCAGGATTTAATATTCCTCCACTAGTGTAATGAGGTGGGAGGAAGAATTCTATCTCAGGTGAAGACATTCCCTTCAAAATTCCGGGGATATTGTTTGCGATTGGTGACTACGATAAACAGAATACGGACATCTGGAAACATACCTTAACTAACTAACCTAATCATAAGATCAATTCCATTTTCATTTCAAGCAACATCAAGGTCTATAAAAAAACTCCAAGGTCTAATCCTACAGTAAAAATATTCTCGTTTTTTCTAGTGCAATATAAAAAAGTATTCACGTTATATACAAAAAAATATGCTAATATATGTTAATATATAACATTACGCCTTATATATCACGCTAATACAAAAAATATTCTCGTTTTCATTCTAGTGCAAATGTAAATACCATTGTTTAAGTTTGTCATTTTTTAAAAAATTTAATGTATAAATTTATATTTTGCTTAGAAGTTTAGAATTTATAATTCAAAATAGAACGTATTTTATTTTTAGAACAGAAAAAACAAAGATTTATTCAAGATTATTTACAGCCCTTAGAATCTTTTTAATAGTTTGTAATTGGCAACGCCATAAAAGTATTTGTGTTTTCGTTTTATTTGTGCAAACGACAGCATTTCTGGTTCAGGTCTTCCAGCTTGGTTGCATGATACCTTGAATCTTTGAGTGTCTCACAAGAGATTCAGTAGACGATTATCTATAACAGCAGAATATACAATAGTATATTCTGCCATTAGAAATAGACGTCTACTGAATTTTCCCAAACCCCTTCTTATGACTCTTAAAACCCATCGATTTTATATTTAGTTAATTGTAGGATGTTCCGAACAGAGTGAGCTGCAGTGTCACATATGATATACCACAATCTTAGAAAGCTATAATTTTATCTCAGATAAATTCACATGTATTTCCTTTTATTTGCCGAGGTATTATGAGTAACTTTCTCCTCCCTAAGCGATTTTCAAAGGTTATTTTTATATGTAAACTCAATTGTGAATTTTTTTTTTTTTTTTTTTTACTTTTTGCAGAGATGCATTGGAGAAAAATTTATTATTTACATATTTTGACTTGTTTTATATAACACGAAAGTTGTTCACAAATAGAATTTCTGCTTTTTAGCATAGCAGTTTTTACTGATGATAAATATTGTTGTTATTAAATTATTTGCGCAATTAATAGTGCATATATACTACATGTTATGTTTATAAATGATACTATGAATATAATTTAGCATCAGTCTTCTCTTTTTGTTTCAATTTTAGGAATTTTCTCAGATATTGATGATTCGTACTGTATTAAAACATGCTTTATTTGTTATATTGAAGACTGTATATAAAATTTACTATCTCACCACATAAAGTATCAAGGGAATACCATGAAAAGAGCGGTATGTATTACAATTCATGCATTGCTGTATTGATGGTCATTAAATTTGAATATGTATTCCTTAATAACTTGAAAGACAATTTATGCTAATAATTTGTTATCAGTCTCAATAAAAAAGTTAAACGCGAGTAAAAAGTTACGTGTTACATAATTGCATTTCCCTTGGCCAATTCAAGCAAAACATTGCTCATGCTTGTAAGAATTTCTACGTTAAGCCACAACAACGGGGTAAAAGAAGTTTATCTGAGGTCAAAAGGAGGATATCTTTATAAAATTATCAAAAGATTCTTACGATAATTGGAAACGTGTTATTTAAGACGATAATTGTGAAAACGTGTTCTCAAAATGTGAACTATTTTTAATAAAAATTTTTGTGTTCACAATGAAAATGTGTTAAATGTGAAGGGCGAATTATTAAATATATTATTTGCTGCTGAATGAAAAATAAATTTGATCATATATTCTGTATAAGTTGAAATTATTATTTATTCTTGAAAATTGCAACAATTTATTCATCACTGCCAAATTTTAATAGAAACAGATATGTTAAGATATTGGCTCGGATCTTATATTCCTAATTACAAGAATATACATCTAATATGTTTTTAGAAAAAAGTTCATTTAAAATGTGAGCCAGAATGCTACCTTGATTGACATAATAATAACGGCAGTTTAATTTGCATTATTATTATTTATCAAAACTTAGAAGTGAAATACAGATTCATAATTAAACCTTATACTCCGTTAGATTCATTAATAACAGTTATCTAAAAGTGAAAAACCTAACAATCTGAAATGTTCTCGTTATTTAATCTCATTTTAATTGAAGTTATTCGAGAATCACCAATTAGTGACTATGCCGAATTTCTAAAAGCTTTTCTAGATCACAATTTCATAGCATAGTGAAGTCAAAATAAACTTCTTCCGTTAAAAACAAATAAATAAAAATATTCCTATTGAATATAATGTTTAATTCAGAAAAATATTAGGAATTACAATATAATTCACTATGCAAGTATTTATTAATAAAATATTATTATAAATTCCAATTTCATATACAATATAAATTTTTTACTAATCTTTTAAATGTTAATAAAATAAAAAATAATAACCAATAAATTGTTGGAATGAGATTAATGCGTTTTCAATATTCAATTATGTTTCAGGTTTCCATGTGAAAATGAAATACATGTGCATAAATGCAAGAAAAAGAAGTAAGAAGGATATTCTAAACAGTCTAGTTTCGATAAATTGCGTTTCTTACATCTATATAAATAAAAAGAAATACTAGAAAAGGAAGTAAGATAATGAAAATATATTCTAAAAAGTTATGTATTTAGTTTCTATTAAATGCCTTTACAATATATATAAATAAAATTTTTATTTCGTTTGACCGTTCTTGTAAAATTGATGACGAAAAGATATGAAAAATATTTCTGGATACATATAACTAACTTAAAATTTGTTTCATTTCGAATTTTTGATTACAGCATTTGAAATTAATTTAAACCGTGATTAAAACTGAGTTAAACTCTCCGTAAATTTGCTTATGCCGCGATGGAATTAATTCCAACGACGTAACATTCTGCTCTGGAATTCTTGTTGTTCCAAGAAAGGGAGTATGAGGCTCTTCTCAATTTTTAATTGTCATCTATGCCTAGGCTGTGGGAGTAGGAAAAAGGTATTAATCCTTTCTCTTCCTACGTTCCTGAAAATGTCCTCCTTTAAAATTAAATATTAAATTAAGATATTTAATTTTTCGTTTTTGGCTTTTTAACATGTACTATTTTTATCCTTTGGAGCATATGTGCTATTACTTTTCTAAACACGCCACCTGTACAAAATGCAATGGAACGTGACTAAAAAGAGTCCGAAAAAACAATGTTTAGTAACATTATCACTGAACGTATTTTTAAAGCATTCTACACCACATTTGAGTTAACTTTATGTAATTAAAAACTGAAACCTCGTTTCGTAGAGTGAACCAGCATTTTGAAAATAGTAAGTAAATATTAAAATGCGCAAAATTTTCAAACAGCAATTCTTTGAATTCTATGTTAATGTTTTCTCTAAAGTAATGTATGTGTGAAAACACTTGCTAATTTTTGTATAGAAATAGCTATAGTTTTTCTGCTTTTAATACCTTCTGAGATTTGTTTAAGGGTAAATATAGCGAAGGGGTTCTAAAAATAAGACCTTTATATCACGATTTTACTAAATTAAGAGCTATACATAAATGGAAATATTTAATATGTGATCAGCTCCATATCTGAATCCTTAAGCTGAGTCTTAGTCTATTTGTTTTGAAGAGCCAGAAAATATTTATTAAAATTTTTTATCCATTTATTCGTTAATTAAAAAAAGTTTTAAATGTACCACAAAAATATTATTTTTAATAATAGTATTTCAAATTTTAAATATCATATGCATTCAAGATAATCAGAATAATATATATTATAAAATTATTCGATTACAATTATTCTGTTTTTTTAAAAAAAATTATTTTTTTTACATTTTTCTTAGGATATTAAGTTTTTTAAACTGCCAATTACAGTATTTTTTCTTGTTCCTAACTGTGCCTTATACCGATCATATTAAAAATCATCTTCTGATCCATAAAATTTTATAATATTATCAATATCACAATAAGTTTTAAAAAACTATGTAGAAATACATCTACAATTTGCATACATAGTGTGATAAGATTTTTTAAGAACTGATCTGCTAATGTGGTTTAAAGATTTATTTTTTCATAATTTATCTTCACTGCTGAGTTACAATAAAAACATAAGATAAATATGTTTATTCATTGTAGCATCACATAACAATGTGATTCCTTTTCCTATATTTTCCATTGAAAAAAATCTTTTCTTCTTGTAAACTCCTAAATAAATTCAAAAATTTTAAACAATTCATTCTGAATTTCATAATAAGTTATTACACATTATTAATATTCAAACCATTATAGTATTAAAAAAATATTTATGTTTAATTTTAAATAATTTTTATTTTTTATTTCATTCATTTTAGTAATTACGAATAAAAATTAATTCAAGTAGTTGTAATACTTACAGTAGCCTGTTATGATTGTTTTCGCAATCAATTTTTAATCATCTTAATTAAGTAAAGGGTTTAGGGGATGAAGAAATAATTTTATAATAATAAACAAAATATTTTAATTCGGTAAACTCAATACTTTTAACAATATCAAAATTAAAAAACACTGTATTTAAAAGTACATTTTACTTTTAAAGTATCAACTTTTTACACTGGATAGAATTCCCAATTCAATTCTAATTAACCTAATTAGTAGTTCTTCGTTTAGCGTCTAATTAGTAATAATTTTTAATATATATTTTACTCACTAATATAATAGTTAATTATATATTATAATAGTTAATTATTCATATTAATGAAGAATTAATCATGAAACTATAAAATATTTTTTTATGATTATTTTCTTCTAGCTCTTACTATCTGTCTTGAAAATCTTTCTTATATACAAAAGAATCCGCATGAGTTATAATATATTAACAAATCACTAGTAAATTTTGCGTAAAGTGAAATTATGTTCTTAAATTGAAAAAGAGTTCATTTTATAGGAATCGAATTTATGTTTTAGGAATACAGTTTTTACTAGAAATATATTTGTGAGGCATGGAATTAATGACCAAGGGAAATAGAGAGAAAGTGTCTTACCAAATGTTAATAAACACAAACTAAATAGGAGAAAGTAATAAAATTAGCACCTTGTTTTATCTTACATGCTTCACCAAGCTGGCAGCCGAATGGTTAGCGCTATTGAAGTTCGTGAGTTCGCGTAGGCATGGATGTTTGTAGTGGTTCGGAATCCCTTTTAAACAGTAAGTCCCGGACTAATTAGACTTAATAATGTCTGGTCTAATTAGACTTAATAATTAGTGTGCAATAAAATGGCCGTTGGGAGACAAACAAACCAAATCAAATCTTTTACATGAGTGGCATATGTGACCATATATTTCTCTGAGATTTTTCTTTGTTATTCTGTTCCTTATCTACAGTCAGATTTTTGGACAATAGCTATGAATTAACCTGTGTATACGCTAAAATATACCGAGTGATTTACTTTTTCTTCACATAAAAATTAATTTTTTACTTCAGTAATTTTTTAATCTATTTCTTTATTTATTATAATTTATATAAATTTTTCTATATGATTTTATAACAATTTAATCATTGAATACTTTAAAATTTACAATTATTGTAGTCATCATTCACTCTGAATTGGCAGCAAATATTTTATCATTATAAAAAATAACATTTTTGTAAGAATTTTTTGGACATGTTAAAATAGCCTTTTTCTTATAGTTAATTGATATGAGATGAATAGTATCATTACATTTGATTTTTTAAAAAAGGATTTCGCTTTTAAAATTTATATCCTTGATTAGTCCTTTATTTTATTTTGCAATTTATATTTCACAAATTTCAAAAGATTTTTATGCTCATGGTTTAATACTCTTGTTTATATGAGTGAATGGAATCGGGAATCTTCCAAAAACATGCAAAATTTAATTTGATGAGTCATTGACTCCTTTTTAAGACAGTAAATTAAAAATTAGACTTGAGACACGAATTCAAGAATGTTAAACTGTTTTTAAATTTTCACCCTTTTATGCAACACTGCATTTAATTTACATTTTCGAAATTTTATTACTTTGATATTTCATGCATAATTATTACTACATCGTTTGTTTTCAATTAAAATTTCACTAGCAAAAGATTCCACATTTTTTTTTTGTAACTCAAAAGAAATAAAGAAATTCAAGAATATCACCCCATTGTCTACTTTAATAAGATAAATTTGAGATGCATATTTTAAAATTATAACAAGTAGTTACAAACAAAAAATAAATTACTTATTGCCAAAATGAATACAGATAACATAGTCTTGAATTTCAATAAAACTAAAAACTTTTTAAGCCCAATTGTAAAAATTTTCTTTATTTTGCCTCATAAATTTTTTTGTTGGCTGTATGATTTCCGTTTTTTCTACTCAATCGTTGGTTCAAATTCCATTTTTGGCTTTGATGCTTGTTTTCGTTTGAAGCATATTTTAACCGAAAAATCCGTGTCAAACTATATATGGACTAAGACATTCTGTTGAGACTACAAATTAAATAAAAAACTATTTTTAAGTAGAAACATCAATACAGTTTTATTTCGAAATTTAATATTAATTACAAAAGAGAACCCGTCTATCATGTTTTAAAATTCATGGGATGATTGAGTAAATATTTAACTTTGGTGAGACTTTTAGTGAAAGATCTATCATCCTTTTAAAACTTATGTTTCAGCCCACGGACTTGCATTTTCTAATATTTTATTATTTCATTTTAAGACATGAATAAAAGTTTAAGATTTGGCAACCCATCCCCACGATTTTAATCGGCATATTTTAATCATGTATGACCGTTTCACACTGAATTCCCTTTTTTTATACAATACAACCATTTAATAAGATTGAGTAATCATTTAGACATTGCGAATTCAGGATCTATGACCTAGTGATAAGACACCATTCTTCAGAATGAAAGGTCCTGGCTATGATTCCAGCTCCTCTTGGAGATGTATTATGTATTTTTGTCTTCTGAATGCACACGCATTAGAGTTAGTACTTCGTTGTTTTTCGGATTTTTTTTTTCTATTGGAACACACGAATATGTCCCACTATCTATAAAAATTCCACTCAGAAGAGAATAAATGTGGTAAATATTAAAATGTATTAAACAACATTAGGCCAATTATATGGAATCAAAACTTCTCAAGTTCAATTTCACATTATTATCTAGTGATAGGATAGCAATCTTAAAAGAGAAAAGTTCTAATTTCAGATCCAGTGACTGTTGTATAAAGAAAGGTAGATGTTGTGCGCTTCTGTTTTCAGCATGAAAATCTGTTAGAATAGGTGGGTTTCTAAGTTTTATAGACTTACTATACTCGATGACTCGTAAATATCCCAATATCTGTGAAAAGTCCTCTAAAATGATAACTATGCCTCGGATGCTTAAAGAAACTTTATAACTCTCAGCTATTAAGTTGCATACATAAAGCAGCCTTAAAGCAAAACAAATATGAATTAAATTTGTACTGGTGTTTGTAACAATTAATAATGTTGATGTAGCTACCCTTTATTATATTAAAGAGAGTGTAAAATTTGAAAATATCGATTTGGTTTCTTTTTTTTTTCTTTTACATTTATGACCAATATAATTTAGATGGTATAGAAATACACAAATTTTTACCAATTCAATATCATTTATTAAAAATTTCAGTGTAAAAACCCGTTTTATGAAAAAAGTTATATAACTTTTTAGAAGAATTATAAGATAATACCAAATCCTCTATAAAATTTCAAAAATTGAACTGTAAAAGTTTATTTTAATAATACGGCTTGTAAGAAAATTTATCTTAAAAAAATAACATGATATGATTGTGATTTCGATTAATTATTTTGGTTAGTTTGCGTCATATAGTTAATTTACTTTTTAAGACAGTCGATTTCTCTTATTCAAGATGTGCTCTATCAGCTTAGGCAAAGATGACAAGACAATTATGGCAATTACTTACCACATTTAATATTTACATGAAGAACCTCTTAAATGACATTAAATTATATATGCGGGAATATAAAAATTTTAACAGATTTAAGAGCACATTTTACTGTTTTTCAAATACAATGTTTCTATTACTCTACAAAATGATGTCATTTACATAACATTACATATAATAAATAAATCTAATCTTACAAATTGAATTCTCTATCTGAAAGTACAAAGAGAAAAAATGTATCATTTGACCCTTGACAAATTGTTGTCAATGATTCGTATGAGCCTCATGGTTTGTTACTAATCAATCAGTTATATAATTTGCTACAAGGAAGTAAGGAGACATTCTGTAAGGTAATGAATGGGTATACCATTCTCCTACACATGAACAGTTGTAATCAGCTTGAAAACGAACTCAAAGTAGGTATCACGGCAATGGTAAGTATCTGGTGATAAAGAATATGAGCTGCTTTGTTATCTCGGTGATTCCTTGAAAATAGGTGGAAGGATTCTAGGTACTGTACATCCTGTAACTCCAGTGTTCCAATGATCTCACCTTTGCTTATATTCTTCCTTTCTGATGAGAATGGGCAAGAGTGTCCATGAATTAGTAAACATTGAGGAGCATCGTCGGGTGCATCTGCTATTTTTGCTGATAAGTCAGCTTCATCTGCTATTTTGCTTGATAAGTTTGCTTCATTGCTAAAAACTGCAGTGTGAGTTTTGATTCAGGCTAAATATATGTGCTCATTCCTTTGAAGATTGAACATGACACAATCAAACTTCTAACGTTGGAATTTTTGTGTGACTTTATATTAACTTCACTCTCCATCCAAATATTCGTCGATCGTATCTATATTGGCAGATTATTCTACAGATTGTTTGAAGGATGTCACTTCTGTGTGACAGATAGAGTTATCACTTCCTAGTCTGCCATCGCAATTTTTGAATATATTCTTGTTTGAAGCATTTTGAAAACGACTTAAGTGTAGACATTTTCGATGAACAATGTTAGAAATTATGTACATCTTTAAAATGTTCATAATTTCCAAACAATGCTGTTGATGCCATCCATTTCAGCAGTTTTTCCTTCAGGCGAGGAATGAATATCTCTTACAGCTTTGATCTAGCTAAATTTCAAATCATTCTGTACCTGCTGTGAAATTTAGAAATATTGTGAGGATCGAGATAGAATTTCGTCGAAATATTATAAGCAATGGTGATGGTGTAACTAGTTTTAGTGGATGGTTATACATAAGAGTGTGGAGGGAGGCTTTGATTTTCTAACTATAATCTTGGTACGCATTACCATGTGGTGAAGAATCTGGATTATACAGCATTATTCACAATGTTGTCTAAGCATTACGTAAATCTTTAAAGTAGCTTTATTTTTCCTGTTATACAGAAGAGCTTAATTTTATCTTGATACTTTACCCGCTAAGTTTTTCCACAGAATGTTTTGAGCTCTTTCTTCTTCATGCTAAAACTTTCGTTTCATTAGGAAGGCAAAAAATTGTGTCCTAAGTGTATTAATGTTTCACTTTATAAGTAGATATAATGGAGTTAACAAAACATTGCTGAGAACTTCTATAGCACTGTCTAATTCATTCACTATGCTGGTACTGCTTATAGTGCTAACTAGGACTAAAATTTATAGAAAGAATGAGTGCGTATGATATCCACCACACGCAGCTTTAAAGTCACATACGGCCAAACATAGATTAAAATTTGAGAACTCTTTTTCATCATCCAGTTTTATGGAGACGCGCTTATCGTCACTGAGGGAGATATAATCCATGCTAGGTCATTTGCAGGTGCTTGCAAAGAAAGGTTCGGCGTGAACGTTATGTGTTCCCAGCTTTCAGTTCTTGCTAAGAAAGTTAAGGAATTGTTCTATTTCTTATTAATACTTTTTTGGCTGTTATGTAGTTTTGCAGAAGATCCTCACTCTATGTTAATGTCTGTATCCCCACGCAATATATAACGTAATGAAATCAGCATATACCATGACTTGTTCAACTTCCAGAAACTGCATGAAGGGGTCCATTTCATCCATTTAAGATTTGACTGTAGTTGGAAGTTTGTATATTTGTAGGATGTTCGTAAACAGATATTATGAGTAAACATTATGAATAATAAATATTTTGATTAGATTAATAATATTAAAATATAACATGAATATTTAATTATCGAATGATTTAGCAAAATTTATCTTTGCCATAAGCATGTGTAAAGTAACACATCAATCTTTATGTTGAAAAGTCACTTTTTCCGAAAGGTAACTGGTTCGATAGCTGACTGATTCAAAGACCAAAATTTTAGGGAATATTATGTTGCATTTTTTAAAAAAATCTACTATCACTCTGTTTAAAAAACTGGAAATATTAAGAAAGTATGAGCCAACTCACATATTACTTCATCATTTAATCTGAAATATGAATTATTAAAAACATCCACCAGGATATCTATCAGCATATAGATATACCTATTAGAAATAAATGTAATGAAACAAAAGCTATCTTTCCTTTTGTATGTATGCAAGCAAATATAATCAAATCACGAATGAACTAATACAATATATTGTGTGTAAAATACATAAATGTAGTATTGCAAACTTGTTGCCATCAAACCATGAATCTGTGGGCAACCCATAACTCTATGAGAAGATGAACTAATGGATACCATATATGAAGGGATGGAGACCTAAATTTAAAAAAATAACTGACATGTTATTTAAAACTGAAGAAAAATTTTATATTTCATGTACATGAGAATATAAGAAAGTGAATATATGAGTATGTCTTGATGGCTTTTTAAAATTATTTGAAATTTTATATCATAGAATTGCAAATAATTTTAAAAACCATGAATGGTAAATAAAACAATTTAGGTAAAAGAAAAGTTTGTAAACATTTAAAATAAACATATTTAATCCATTTTCTTACTTGGAAGACAATAATTCTATAATATTGAAAATAAAAAGTGCTCTTATATGTTATAGGTTAATATAAAATATGGTCCTCCGGAATGATTAATTTCATTAATGTATCTGAAAATGTAACAATCGACTTTGAAAAGGGAAATTTTAGAAACTTTAAAGTTTATATATATATATATATATATATATATATATATATATATATATATATATATATATATATATATATATATATATATATATATATATATATATATATATATATATATATATATATATATATATATATATATATATATATATATATATATATATATATATATATATATATATATATATATATATATATATATAATATTATATGTGACAATCAAAATTTTTTCTGGATTTGAACTTTATCATACATCAAAGATATAAACTTTTATCAATATGATTTACTCTAGATAATTTTTTCTCTATGTTGCCTTTTGAAATATTGATTACAGCTTTTGTAATTAAGGATAGTTAAAACACATTGTAAAATTACGTACGATGTGAGGCACATTATTCGGGAATTCTACTCGCTTCAAGAATGAAAACCCGGAATATCTCCTCTTTTGAAATTGTCATCTTTGTGTAACCAGTGGAGTTAGATGAAAACATGTACTTCATTTGTTAATGGTCTTTGTGGTATTGGATCCTTTTGCATTTTTTAAAAAAATAACGGTATTTAATATTCTCTTCCATTTTCAAAAAAAGTATTCTTATTGTGATGAATGTGTTTTCGGTTTTCCTATAATACCTGAAATTGGAAATGCATTAGAATTCTGGTGAAATATAAGTCTCGACTTCAATATTTAAATATTTTCAAACGTTCTACAAATTATTTGATATATTTTCAATGATCTATAAGTAAAACTTCATTCCGAGTTATAAAACAGCGTTTTTACAGACGTTAAATTAATAGTAAACATAATTAAAAATAAAAATTATTTCTATTCTTTGTTAATTAAATGTACATTTTCTTCTGGTAAACATGTCTCATGAAAATTGGCTGACTCGGTCAGATAGCTTAACAGTAATAGAAATTATATTTCTACTTCAATTCGATAAAGCATTTTTAAATATTACTAATCAATTATTAATATTATTAATAAGAGAATATTCAGTATATTTTGTGTTAATATTTTAATAATTGTTCATATGTTACATACATAGCATTTAATTGTAGTTCCTTTTAAATGAAGAAATCTTCAGTTACTTTTTCTTTGCTTAATAAAAAGTTACAAATTTAAGTACACAAATGATCAATTCAATATGTAATCGAAAAGAAAACCTTTCAATAAACTATTAATAATTTAAGAATTTAGGCTATAAAGAAATGTTTGATTGTTACAGAGAAACTTAATCTTCAAGTATTTACTATAACCTTATGAAAAACTTGCATAACCGGACAAAAAGAAGCAAAAATTTACTCATTAATATAATGGATTTCCATTAGATAGATTAAAAGGCATCACTCTTCTCATAATATTAAGATGATTGTTTACGAAAAATGTGTAGAAGAAACAAACCATAAAATATTGTTTTGCGAATAACTAGGACTAAACCCATGATGTTAAAATATAACATGAAAATTTAACTATAGTGAATTAGACATAAATTATCTTTAATATAAGCATATAAAATTTAGCACATCAAACTATGTTAAAGAGTAATTTTTCATCCGGAAGTTAATTGTGGTTTGATAACTGACTCTGCCAAAAACTAGAATTTTAAGAGTTTCATTTTCATAATGTACGATGTCACTCTATTTATATGAAGGGAAATCTTGGAGATATTTACGCCAGTCATATATTTACTTCTTCTTTTAATCTGATTAAAATGTACGAAGAAGTCCGGTGTTTACGATGGCTTATGATTGCATAAATCCGCAGGGAAACTAATGAAATAAAAAAGAAATTGTATCTGTCGATGTACCATGTCGATGTCGACGTCACCTACAATCAAATGCCAAATAAATTAGTGCATCTGTCTAATATCGAGTGAAACATTTACGATGACAAAGCAATGGCAGGGACTTGACTAATATCAGAAGACATCCTTGAAACAATCATACCGTGAAACAAGAGGAGAAATCCATTTGAGTGTAAACTGATGGATACATTTTTGAACGTTGCAAAGCATATCAGATATGCTGAATAATGCATGTTTGATAATTTAAGTGGTCTATGAATGTTTATAGAATGAGAAGAGTAATCCCGAAGGATTCAGCAACAACCCAACATGATTATGGTATAACCAAAAGGAATGTTCCAATATTTTTAAATGCACAACCCATATAAATAGTTGTAAATAATTTTAATTTGTCTGTTTTGTCTCCAGATATATCAGGAGTCTCGTATTATGCTAGCTGCCCATGTTCTATCCAACAGCTTTTGAAATCCCTTGTTCACGTGTTGAACTCATTGATTCATTTGACTTCCTCTATAACCTCTTAAATGTATTTCAGAATGTAATTTATAACACAATTCATCAGATTGCGCAATGATCTTCTACAAATCAGTAATGCAATGACGGCATTGGTGGAGTCATGCCAAACTTTGTACTTTGCAATTAACAAAGATACACGTGCGAGCCTTCACATCCGAAAACCAATATCAATGATTGTTCATAGAACATTTTACTTGTTGACATTAATTAATGGTCCAATACTGCAATTTCTAGTTATGAAAAGAATGATTACATGTCTACATCATTTTATAATTCTCGTCTTGTCTGCTTTAGTACATTTTTTCATTGTCTTTTTCATGCTGCACTGCTATCTGAGATTGGATTTATCTCGGGAGTCTTAGATTTAAAACGGCTGTACACGAAAATTCAAATTTTATTGCTACCTCTGAAAAGTACATTTATTTCATCACATCACTTGGTCTGAAATGGCAAAGTGGTCGACAATTATTAATCACTAAGTTTCTCATCATGTTTCTTTCGTTCCAGTTGAGATTATGATTACTCTACTTTATTATAATTCTCATTGGCTTAAAATTTCCAGTACGTCAGATATCGTTTCATCTACATCACAGATAATTAATTACGACATCGTATTAAGACGGCGTCTTAAGCCCAACTTGTCGATGAATTTGCTGCCTGTCTTCAAATAGCATTCTTAAATTGGCAGCAAGAAAGGCAAAGTTCACAATCGAACGTCTGAGAATATTGTCGAAGTTCATTTTGATAATAAAATTATTTCTTTTATAAAGACAGAAAAAGCAAATAAGAAGACAAATCATCGGTTTGAAAAGCCATTTTCCATTAATTTAAGCCATTAACACGTTGAGAATAGAACAAAGGGAAAAGTGAAATGAAAAAGACAAGACAAAACATCCTCTTTATTGTTAGGATAAATCTGTGCAAGGAAGGTTTAAGTTTTTAAAAATTTCACTAATTAATAGATTTCTAAATTAACAATTGCAATATTTGTAAGCAATCTTTTTTAAATATTCAGACTAATGCATTGCTTACGCCAACATTAAAATTTTTTTAATTAAATTTATCCGACTGAAAAATTAATGCATACTAGCATACTTTTAACATAGTGAGCAACTTCACTTATTCTAGAACACTGCAAATAGCAAATAGCGGAAAGAAGAGAAATACAAATTTACTGCGTATGAATTTATTCATAAACATGTGCTTACTTAGATGGATTGGGTAAGTTTGTTGTAAAACGTTTTACTGCATTTTTTTGTCTGCTGAATATGCTAAAAGCAGATAACCATTTCCCAAGTTTGAACCATGGTCAATTAATGAAATCTACACCTGAATGATACTGTGCGAGTGAGACCCGGACTGTACTTTAACGTTAACAAATTTTGAATACTCGTCTATCACAAAGTGTCTCGTAATATTGAATCACGATCAGTTGACCAGATCATACCTAAGCTTGCGAACCCTTCTCTATATCCACACTACAGCTGCGGAAGGATTGAATGAAGTGAAAATATCCGCTTTACACTTCATCACAAAAATAGAGGATAGTAAAAACCTAAGATAATTTTAATCTGCATGGCCAACGTCTCCAACACCATATTCTTCAGGGAATATTAAGTAGATAAAATTCCTACTAAAATTGCATAAATGATGAAAACAGATGAATTAAAGATCAGCACCTACTATTCAGATATTATTTCGGCCAATATTTTTATGACATTATTAGAAATAGTTTTACTGCTGACCACCGTAAAAGCAACACCCTGAAGAAAGCATGCAAATAGCATGAAATTTACAACATGCATAAGCGGAAGGGAGATATGTAAATGATTAGAATTTCAGCGCAGACGCACATTACGCGTGCCTGTGGCGCCATTTCAAAGCACTATTTAAGGCTTAGAGATTTCGACGATTTCAACTTCGGCAATTCTGTTTTTTTTTGTGATTTTTTTGAAAAAACGATCAATTGTGACTCGTAGAAAACAGTGATCACTTTTGATCAGGTATCCGAGTTCGACAGAGGAAGGATAGTGGCCTACCGAAATTGTGGATTATCTTTCAGTGAAATAGGTAGTCGTATTAGACGAAACCGAACAACTGGAATGCGGATATTTGATCGTTGGATGCAGGAGGGTACGACGGATCAACGTGCTCGGTAGCATCCACTTTAGTCCACCACTTCACTTGATGACAAGTAAATTGTGCGCATGGCAGTGATGGATCGCTCAGCCACATCACAAACCATGGCACAGCACATTCCGTCTGTAACGCACCAGCCAATGTCTGCGTGTACCATTCGACACCGTTTACAGCAGTTTGGTCTGTCCACAAGATGTCCATTGCTTCGTCTACCCTTGACGCAGAACCACAGATGTGCTTCACGCAAAGGTTCAGCGACTCGATTACAAAAATATAATTTCGGAACCCCAATTCAGAGAATTGGATTGAATATCTTAGGCTCCCTTCCCCAAACTGACAAAGGCAGCAGAACATCCTTGTTGTCATGAACTACTTTAGCAAATGATTAAAAACCATAATCAAATTTTTTACCTAGTAGCTATCACGAAAGTTTTAACAGACTATTGGATTTCTAGATTTGACTTATCATCCATTCTGACAAGGAACAAATTTCAGTTCAGCCATTTTAAGAAAGAGCTGCTCGGTGTGGAGAAAACTCTTTAAGACACATTTGCACCCCCAATCATATGATATGGTAATGAGGCTTAAATGGGCGGTCCGAAGTTGTCTCTCGATACATGCTCCACGGTACTAGTGAGATAGGAATAAGAAATTATCTCCTTTTCTTCTTCTATACAAGATTAAAGAGTGCTTTTCATGAAACTATGTGTCTCACATCTTTCCGAATCTTTATGAGAGAGTTCTGAAATTACCTTGAGATTTCCTGTTTGAGCGGAAACTAGATGTTCTTACCTCGTCAATCCAGTATCTTGAAGACCTGGAAAGATATGCTCTATTTCACCTGACAAGGGATCAAATCACAATGAAATGTATGAAGAAAAGCTATGGTATAAATTCCACCAACCGGAGGTACAAGGAAAGCTATCAATCACTTACATGCATTCACTATAAACCTACTTTGGCAATAATGGTTGTAAAAGGAAAATGTGATAATGTTCAATTATTGCAATGCTGTGCGAGAGACATCAGATTGTCTCTCGTATGAAGCCCTGCATATGTAGATTTGCGCTTGTGATTCCGCCAACAACTACCGCCTATATTTTGCAGCAGATGATTCGATACCATACAGGGCCATTATTCACTCCTCGGCATTTCAAGGAAAACATTCATGCGTCTGTTAAGAAGGTTGAGAGTACAAAAGCTTCATTTTGCATTTGTGCTGAAACAGAGCTTCATATACTCGAAGTTCAGTATGTTTGTAGATGAATCATCTTTTGATTTGAGTGTCAACAATCATCGAGTACGAGACCGACCACGACTGAGGAAAGACACACAGAGAGATAATATGAACCCATGATGTGAGGTATTATCTTCCATGAATCCAGAAACACCACTTGTTGTGTTCTTTGGAAGTATAATTTTCCAACAATACGTTATACGTTGTTGACGTGCTCTAACAAGTACCTTTCTCGAAAGGATGGTTAATGCCATTTATAGGCAGAATAACACCAGGTCACACATAGCCCAAACCAGCCAACATACTTTACAAATCATCTGGATTCTTTTTGTCAACTTGTCCACCCGCATCTTTCCCCAACTGATAATAATTGGGACATAAATAAATGTCATTTGCAAAAGTCAAAACAACCATGCTCAGAAAATATATTGTAGGATGATATTCAGAAAGCCATCCCTCAGAAGAAAATCTTCTAACTAGTTTGTAATTTTAAACGTAGTGCTGAATATTTTGCCATTAAAAAGTTACCTGACAAGTTACTGTAAGCATACTAGATAATCTCTCTATTTATCTATTTATAAGTGCATTATGTCGTCATGAACATCGTTTTTTGTCTCTACTTCCTACAATGTTTCTTTTTCTGACAATTTATTCTCGATAAAAATAATATATATATATATATATATATATATATATATAAAGATACTATGCTTGTTAGCGAAAATATCTTTACGAATCTTCTTCCATAAGAATGAGCTAATATTCGAAAGTCATTTCAGAAATGATTTAAGTTTAGATTAAAATTTCAACAACTATTTTAAGTAATTTAACATTTATGTGAATCGCGAAGAAACTAATTAAGGCAAAATTTAATCCGAAATATTACTCTTCTAAATTTGTTTGCTTAGTTTGAATATTTGAAGAGGGGAATTCCAACATACTTGTTTCTAAAATTAGAATATTTAACAGTAATGAGATTTCAATTCGTTTATCTTTTTAGTTTTATGATGACTCAAGGATTTTTTTATTTAAAAGGTATGACTCCTATAATTTCATTCAAATATGCAAAAAAGTTTATTTTAGAAGAAAAAATTATTTTTTATATTCTAAATTTATTAAGAATTATTTAAATTTGAAATAGTTTTTAAATTTCGCAGTAAAAAATATTTTCACTTTTTTAATTGAATATGTTTGAAACTGTCTGTACATACATAATAATTTTTCTTTTACTTTTGGTAGGATATGATACATTATTATTACATTAATTATACATTATTATTATATTAATAGATATGAAAAAATAGAAGATATATTATTAATTTGAATATGGAAGTAATTTTAAATCACTGATACAATGACTGAAACATGTTTTTTCTACATATTTAAATGCATTTTAATATTGTAATAAATATTTGAATCTAGAAATATATTTTTGAAATATTACAAAAAAAGGTATTATTAATTTAGGACACCTTTTCTATGAAACAGTATTTCACGTTAGCTTCTATACTGAAGAAAAAAACATCTCCTATTCCTTAGAATTTCGCAGGATTTATCTTGTTTCCAAAACAACTTTTAACAGCTTGCAATTTATAATCCTTTCCAAAAATATTTAATGTTTTTCTCTAAATAAAAATCATAGCATAAAACCAAGACAAAGATCATCATGTTGCAATCCAATAATATAAAGTTTCGATGTTCAATGATTATTCACTGGGTACTATAATATATTTAAAAGCATTTAAGTTTTAAAATCAAAGATTATGTTTAAAAATACATCATAAGTTAATTAATATGAAGGAATGGAATATTTATAGATGAAATTTTATGATATTAAATAAATTTATGATAAGAAAATATCGAACTATGGAAATCGTTCACCTTACCTTAATGAGAAATATTATAAATAAATATCTTAATGTATCAATTTCTTTCTCTGTGACTCAATTAAATCATTTTGCATCTGATTTAGTGAATTTATAGTTGATATTTGACTTATTGTATTTAGTTTAGGTTCTACCAAGAGAAAAGCGGACCTAGAGTTTGGGGATTTTGTCCCATTGGGGAGTGTTTTTCTTTGAAGGCATTAATTTTCATTAGATACTTTTCCTATTCTAAATCCAAAGATTTAGAAGAAAATCACTTTTTTCAGAAATTTCAGTTTTACCTTGAAACTCTTGAAACCTAACACTAACTCATGAAGACACTTAAAAATATACACATTACAAAACATGCCCTAGATTCTAAATTAGTTATGAACAGAAAATTAAATTTATGCAATGAGAAGAAAATGCATTTTAAAACATTATGAAAACACATACGCGACAATGAGTAAAAATAATACTTTTTACAAATATTGAAAAATATAGCAATTACTGTTATGAGATTACTGTGGGAATTAGAAAGAAGGAAAGATTTAACACTTTAAATATTTTTTCGATCCCCAGAGCTGTGTGTGTTGCGCATAAGTGGCAATATTAAGATGATCAAAAAATCACACATTTGCGTTCATAATGCGAGAAGAGTTCCGGAGCATAATACTGTATAATGTATATATATATATATATATATATATATATATATATATATATATATATATATATATATATATATATATATATATATATATATATATATAACTTTCTTAAGTAAAAAAAATCATGTTCAGTATTAAATATTGAAGTTGTGTGAGTCATTTTTCATTCACATTCTAATGCATTTCCAAAAAATGATGTAAAGACAAAAACGAAAACACATTGCTAAAAAGGCGAACACAATACCTTTTCAAAAATTAAAAAAAAGATGATGTTTTTAAAACAATAAGACTCAAAATGTAGAAAGAGAGTTTGATTCCGTAAAAACGTTTTGCTACTTTTAGGGGTTACTCATAGATGGTTATTCCAGAAAGAGTAAAAGAATCACACGCCTTCTTTTTTATTGTTAAAGCGCAAAAAGTTCCTTAGTGGAATACTACTTGGCCTGAATTAAATACATCGGGAGAGGAGGGCATAAGCAAAATACAGATATCAAATCCTCGTTGATCTTGTTTTTATTAGGAATATAAATATCAAAATTTTGAAACCAAACTCATTCTTTATAATTTTGTTGTTGTTGTTACTGATGACACTTGGACAAGCCAAGCTCCTTATACCTTGGCTATGCGAATTTAAGTAAATTGGAAGCGTCTTTCGTTTAATTAGAGCACCATGAAGTATGATTTTTGCTCCTCAAATCCTCCGATAAATGGCAGCACCAAAGGATCTACTCCCTCAATTTTGACAATGATCTGCAATAGAGGAAATTTCTCCAGACCATTGAACCCATGGTAACTATTTTTAATTTTAAATTATCCATAACCCAGTGTCCTGATATCGGTTTCATATCATCACGTGGAACTGTTGTCAGTCTTACTCCTGACAAAAAATTAGGTGAAGTAAGTGAAGAAACAGCAAAAAAGATTTTAAAATATAGACACCAGAACAAAATATTTAATTTAGCCCTAAAAATGTTCGGAATTTTAGAATTAACTTCAAGGTACATAATAACTGATTAATTGGAGAAAGATAAATTATTTCTTGGAAGTTCACTAAGTGTGTGTGTGTGTGTGTGTGTGTGTGTGTGTGTGTGTGTGTGTGTGTGTGTGTGTGTGTGTGTGTGTGTGTGTGTGTGTGTGTGTGTGTGTGTGTGTGTGTGTGTGTGTGTGTGTGTGTGTGTGTGTGTGTGTGTGTGTGTGTGTGTGTGTGTGTGTGTGTGTGTGTGTGTGTGTGTGTGTGTGTGTGTGTGTGTGTGTGTGTAAGAGAGAGAGAGAATGAGAATATCCCATTACCAAGTTAATTTATAACAATCTGCATGTTATAAATTAACATGTGTGTGTGTGTGTTCGCACAAAACATTTCATACAATACATTACATTTCGAGAAAATGATGTATGTATTGTATTGTATTTCATTTTTTTAATTCTGATTTACAAGATGACGTAAAGCTAAAAATATTTTGCAGAGAGATATATGAAAGTAAATAACAACAAAGAAAAAATATGTTAATAATTACTAAAAGAAAAAGTTTATTTTACGAAAAAACTTTATTTTATTCCCCGTCATGTAAAATGTTAAAAAAGTTTTTTTAAATTTTTAAACTCATTTTAAAGTTAAGCATTTCTTGCGTGTTTTTCTAGGAAGAAGAAAAATGCAATATCAAAAATTTACATAAAATACAATGTAATATAATTATTATGCATTATCAAATATAAGTATATTATTAGCAATATTTATTATTTTTAGTATATTGCCATCTATTTAATCGCAGGAATTTTTTTATTTTGATAGCACAATATAATGAAGTTTTTATGGAATAAATTTAGTAACCAGTGACTTTAAATATAAAAATCGAAAGAGAAGTCTTATTGTATTAAAAAATCAAATTAAATTTCAATGTCGATACGCCACATATTAAACTTTCTTTGAAATAAGCCCTTAAGCCATCGTTGGTCAATAAATAAGTCAAACTTTCTGATTTTAACTAAATTCTATGCTAATTTTAGCTTTAATAGTTTTTAATATATTCTTCAGATACTATTGCAATATCGACATGAAAATTCACCGACTTCATAGTACCAGTCTACAGTATTTTTTAATTGCTTTACTGGAATAACGGTATTATTAATGATATTAGAAACTTTTAAAAGACATAACATTTGTACAAACATGCGTTTTTGCTTGCTGTATTTATAGGATTTTTACGGAAAATATATAAAACATAAAGCCTTTTATATAACACATAACGTATAAAAAAATAAACATGGCAGAGTAAATAAAAGAACAATCATTTTAATTAATTACTTTTTGTAAGAGAAATAAAAAATATTCCTTATAAATATTCCTCATTCTGTTTTTCGACCGAATTTTTTTTCAGGCGCAGAACTAAAGGTGAACTGAAAACCATGGAGCTGAATATAATGAAATTTATAGCAGAGGATATTGGTCTCTGCTTAGCTTAAAATAAAAACGCTTCATTTGGACATTTTGATTAGAATGTTGTTAGTTCATTTCAGCCTGATTTGAACCGTTTTACTGTTTTGAAGACCATAAACATATTGTTCTACCCCGCCATTTAAAATTATCATATATGAGTAGCCGTTTGGGATACAGGAAAAAGTGTACAGTATCGAGCATTATTTCTTCATTTTTTTCGAAATTAATTCACCTTCTTCTTTCAATTTTTAAAAACAATTTCTTCTATTTGTGAAAAATACTGTTTTCGCTTACAGAAGAGAACGTGCTTACGTTTGTTTCCTTAAGCCGTTGATAGGAAATTCATTGGAACACTGATGAAAAGACTTCAGCCATGATATAGTGATTAACTGATAAGACTTTTTTCAAGCGTTTATCATCGTATTCAATTTACTTTACAAATTACAGCGTTTATCTTCGTATTTCAGTTTACCAGTCAAACCTTATTTCATAGTAAAAATATCATTTTAATCAATACAGAATGAAACGCAAATATTATTATTTTCTGAATCCCAATTTTTCTTCATAACTGGGCACACGTTTCTTACTGGAAGCTACAACTTACGAAAAGTTCCGTGTTTGACATGATAGTAATTTATAATCTTGGGGAAGAAAAGTTTACAACAAGCAATGTGCAATATTACAATACAATAAAGGAACAAAATACCTCTTATTATTAACAAGCATTTATAATACTCTTATTGTGTTCTTAATCACATAATTTTCCAGTAAGATTGTAAAAAAATCCAAGGCTCAATAGATTTGGCATTACATCTTATTTAAAAAAAATATTTCAGTTAAAAAAATGTTTTCTAAGTCTATGTTTGTCAATGGTATTATTAATAATGAGCAATGGATTTACTCTAAATATTTTAATCAAAAATATTTCATTCGGCTTAACGCGTCTAATGGTTTTGAATAAATCTATTTGTATGTGTGTGTGTTATTGGCAATTTTTTTATTTACATCCAATTAGATTTTTTTCTTTAAGAAAACAATTCTTTTCCTACCTTAACATTAACTTGATTGTCTAAAATTTTTTCGTGATTTGTTTTCGTTTTCTTCTAACAAAGGATTTTGTAAAATTTGAAGAGAAACTTCATTAAATTTAGTTTTATCATCTTCTATTCCTAAATGGAAAGAAGAAAAAAATTATTTTCGTATATGATTGAGAAACATTTCTTTTAAGAGTTATGAAGGAAATGTTGATTTTTAAGCTAATATTTCTTGCTGCTAACGTACTACTGTCAGAATGCTTTTACTCGATTAAATACTGCGTAATAGAAAACTTTCTTGAAAGCAAAATTGATCCTGCTGAGGAATGATATATTTGTTCTTCCGATGTAAGCTCTATCAATCTTCCCCGCTTATTTAAACTTACAATATATGTATGGATATATACTAAAAATTTATTAACAAGTTCCTTATACTCAAATATCTTTGAAAAATAATTCAAAAATATTTACAACGTAGTATTAATATCCATGTAACTTTCACTATAAAAATCATTATCACTCGAATTTTAGAGTTGAAATTGAATTCATATTTCAAAAACATTGTTATTATAACTTCTATTAACACCATACGATTAAGTAAATAATAAGTAAAGCGCGTATCAAAAGTCTTTTTAAAAATAGTTCATCAATGTACAAGTAATTCTCATTTTAAACTTAATATTTTAAATACATTAATCCTTAAATTTATATTTTATTTGTAAGAGAGTCTGATTTGACCCACTAATTTAACAAAATATGTAGGTAATATATATTGTAATAAGATTAATAAAAAAATTAAATCAAATAACCAATACAAATACTCTGTTTACTAAAATATCTAATTTAATATTTTTCAAAGGGTTATTTCTTTGCATAATGACAAGATTTAAATAAGGCATGGGCATGTTTTACTTTTAAACTTAACTTGGGTTTGAGTAAGTGTAGCATGCTAATCAGATTATATTTCATCCAAAAAACAGCTATAAGAGATAAAGTTTTTACAGTTAATTATATTTAATAATCAACTCTTTTCTTGAATATTGCTTGTTTGGATCTTAAATTGCAGACAAAAATAATTACTCAATTTTTTGTTTGCAATAAGTTTTTCACATTTGCTGCATTTTTCCGCGGGATGATAATTTAAAAAATAAATAAGTAATTCAATAAACTTGTTCTAAACCATTGATGCAAGTTTTTCACTATCAATTGTCAAGATAAAATTTCATTTCTAATACATCAGTATTTTTTCTCTAACGCGATACCGAATATCTTGCAAATGTACATTATTGGTGGAATTTAAATTCAAAACCAGTCATCACACAAAAAGTATACATTTCCAAATTTAATAATAAGTTTGGTTTTTATTTGCTTTGAGAAAACCAAACTAATCACTAATTAACATAGTCTATATTTTCACAGCCGGTCTGATATCAGATACTCAACAAGATAGTTATAAAATAGCAATATTACAAACATTTTGAACTAAAATAAATTGTAACGGTATTCTAACTCTTCTTTCTTAATCAAGTAATTTAGTTTTTTTTATTCTAAGGAATCCTTTTGGCTTATCATGTAATTAAGCAATCCAAATATTTGATTTTTATTAGATAAATTTCCTATCTTATAATTAATTATGAAAGATATTTTTTAAAAAATAATTTAAATAAAAATGCTTATCATGCATGCATATCTTTTGAAAAACTTACTATTATAGTAGTTAATTAATAATTAACAATTCTTCAATTGCTATTCCCTTGTAGTATCAAATGACAGTATACAAATTGTTATTAAAATGATGATTATAGTGATATTGTGTATGATATAAAAATAAAATACGTTATATTTGTATTTAATAATAATATAGTATATATACACGCATTTTATTATATTTCCTACTTTAAATGGGTTTTTTCTTACTTTTTGTATTTTAAATAAAAATTACTTATATTAATACATCTAATTATATAGTCGGTAGTAAATAAAATAATATTTTCTTTTTATTGCAGCATTTTAACTAATTTCAAAGATATGAATACATTAAATTTTAAATTTACTAAAAATTCCGTAGGTATTTTGTTTAAATAATACTTATTTAAATAAATTTCGTTGAGCTTCAAAATAATACTCAAAAACCTTTGAAAATTTCTTTTACTTATAAAATTTTGCTATGAATAAAGAATTAATAAGGAATGTTTTTCAAAATAGAATATTGTGCATGTTTTCAACTATTATATTTTATTTTTAAAATATGCATTGTAATATTACGACTACATGGAGCAAATTCTGAATTGCTTACATTAAATATAAAACAGTGGGAAAATATGCTTATTTTATACAAAAAAATAACTTACCAAGAAGCTTTCAAATTAAAATTATTTTTGATGGAACTTGAATACGGTTAGTATGAAGGCTTAAATGAATGAACAGCGTTTGTTGCAGTGCACTTGTCACAGGAAGTGGTTTTAACTCTTCCAGAATATTGACAATTCAACAAGGTAGTTGGACAACATTTGGCATTTGGCAATAAATTTCTAAATGTACCAATTAGCTTATGTCACTGCGTTATAGCTTGCATCAACGCCAGAGATAGACCAATATCTCATTGATTTGCTACAATTATAAATGTTAAAATTTTCAAAGTGAGAATTTTCTAAATTCAAAGTGAGACAATTTCTGAAATCTGATAAAAAATTAATGACAAAAAACGTGAATGCTCATTCTCTTCAAAATATTTTTATTTTATAAAAAGAAATGTTATTTGCTAAAGAAAATAAAGAATACAATTGTACAAAAAAATAAAAAAACGAAATGTACTTAATGATACTTAATTACTTATTTATCAAATTCCTAATACTTATTTAATATAAATTTACGTATGAAAATCTATTTCTTGCATACCTGTATATTTAATTCATCTCTGTCTTTTATTAAATAAACATTGTGCCGTATAAAACTGGCATTTATTAAATACTGTCTGCCAGTAATAGTATGAAAATATTTTTTTTCTAAAAAATGTTTCCAAATAACATTTTTTGCACGTATTCCACATTCAACTTTATTAAATGCTTTAATAAAACATTAAAATTTATTAATTTTTTTCATTAATTTCTAAAGTTTTTTTTAAAAAAACATGATTTATAAAATACAAGATTTTTTATTTATATTCATTTTTGTTTTTATATACTCTTAGTTTTTAATTGTATATCATTGCTAACAAATATGCAAGCATTTTAAACGTATGATTGTAATATTATAAAAAAAATAATCATTTGAGATATATTATGAAGGCAATGATAAAATATACTAATTTATAAATTAATTATTTATCATAATTATAGTTTAAACATGACTTTCTGTTTTAAATTATAAAAATAACTGTTTAATGTAATCTTTAATGAAACAGAAATGCTAACACATTAAATGTACTCAACTAAAAATATATTTATTTGCGTTTGTTAAAATAAATGTTTCCATAGTTATATCGCAAAATATTTTTATGGTTTTATGTGAAAACGGTTAATTTATATTATCCCCATTGTAAAACCTCATATATTTTATTATTTATTCTGTGTGACAATATTAAGAAAGAAAATAATATTTGTGACAGCCAGAATATGATAGTTGATTTTAATAGCTTACTATGAAATACAAATGAAAATTAATTTTTAAGCTCCATTATTTTTTATTGTAGAACATTTTTTGCATTTAAGCATTTACATATAAAATGCATTTTAACATTAATATTGATTTTTACTTCTTTTAATAATTTATGAGTAACATTTCTTAAAAGTTCAAGTTTTATCTATGATAGATCTCAGTTAAATTATTTAAAATTGTGTAATTTACCATAAACTATTTAATATTTTCTGATTTTTTTCAATGTACAAGTCCAAAGTCTATAATTATTTAGCACCTAATCATTTGTAAAAATAAATAAATAAATTTTAACCAAGTTTTATATGTGTGTTTTATGCGAAAAAACAAAACAATTCCGCACACTAATGCTAGCAATGAATCTTCCATCTGTTAAAAATCCAAGTGAATTTAGAAAATGAAATAAAAATATTTCATTTTCCCGTGAAAAATATGTTTGTTCTTATCACGCTAAATCACTCTTCAGTAGGGGGAACTTCCATGAGTTAGAATGACTTTTATTCCTTTTCGAAAGTAACGACTATTGTGTCGCCGAATGCATTGGTATGGCACTTTTCCAAAAGCAATTTAATAGAAGATTGATTTGATATTTGGGAGTTATTTATCTAAAAAAATTGCTTTTGACAAACTAGTAAATGATTTTGACTTGCTTTAAGAATATCTGTTGTAAATAGGAAACTCCAGAGGGGGTTATTTTTCAAAGTAATGATTACGAAAATCAGTTAATATTAATCATAATTTTATTTTCAGACCTTTACACAGAAAAAAAATTTCAGACATTTATGCTGTGTCTGATAGTTGATTCATATGTATGACAATATTTTGTTGTTGTTGTTGTTACTAATGACACTTGGACAAGTCAAGCTCGCTATGCCTTGGCTATACGAATTTAAGTCAATTGGGAGCGTCTTTCGTTTAATCAGAGCACCATGAAGGTGAAAGTACGACTTTTGCTCTTCAAATCCTCCGATAGATGGCAGCACCAGAGGATCTACTCCCTCAATTTTGGCATTGATCTGCAATAAAGGATACAATATTTTCAGAAAACCTTTAATATAATACATAGGGAAAAACTAAATAAATATTTGGTTTACACGGATATTTCAAACAACTGTCATTTTGAATATTTAAAAATTATCATATATATATATATATATATATATATATATATATATATATATATATATATATATATATATATATATATATATATATATATATATATATATATATATATATATATATATATATATATATATATATATATATATATATATATATATATAACTGAATTTTGTCTACAATTAGTTCTTAAATTCTTAATTTTTATTCTTTAAATCTGGATAATAACTAGTAAATTGTTTATAATAACTAATAACAAGTACTAATTATAAATATGTAGTATTTGATACTGCATCACATAAAGTGCTTTCATTTGAGTTGCAATAAAAAGCTGTTGATTAATTTTGTGTGTGTGACGTCTTTTGTGTGGTAAATAACATATCAGGCAGTATACACGGTCTTTTTCGTACGATAGGAGTCGCTTTGTTCCATTAAGCACGTTCAGAGTTTGGATAGAAAGTAAAAATAAAGTTGAAATTTCGAAAATGAATATGTCATACAATAAACTATTTATATGTCAATGCATTCGCTGTGAATTCCACCAAGGGAAAAATACAAGTGCTTGCCAATCTGTTCTTTTCTGGAGAAGATAATCGCATCAGCTAGTGAATATGAATATTGGTTTTGATCATTTAAAGTTAGCGATTAAGAATGTTGTGTTTTTACTCCACTGAAATATAGGCATAAAGATTTGCAAGTAGTCCTCGTTGAAGGTACATTTAATTGCAAAAAAGAATCCTTTGAGCTGTTAGCAATATTACAAAAGGCGAGTTCTAATTGCTTACATGATATATGAAAGATTTAGGAAATATTAAGAATTATCAAATATTATGAGGCTAATTTAAAAGATTCTCCCTAAATTCTTATGATACCCTCCAAGTTATTGCAAAAACTCAACTGTATCTCGACCTATGTTATCAGATAGATCCATTGCTTTGTATGGCTACATTATTATAGCTGATCATTTTAATTTTAATGTCTGTAACTCTCCAAAACAACTTTGGAATTTCTAAAATATTGGGTAAAACTTCGAAACAAACTAAAAGGCAGAAATTTTATAGTTAAGAAGACAATAACGAATAACTACATTACAGAAACATTTATAATTTCTTATTTTTCTTATATTTAGGAATTATTTATAAAGATATTTCAGCATTTTTAAAAATTAATTAAATCACTGCAGAATATGTATTTTTTTCCTGTGGCGGGCACTTGGGTGACGAACCCTATGCCACAACAAGGCCAGAAACTGATACTCATTTATCGTTACCCAGCGGACACCTGTGAACCTTGTCACAGAGGCGAGTAGCGTTGCCCGCACCATACCACCATAAGCCCGTTCATAACATCAGATCCAAATAGCCATATGATTTTAAATGTATGCTCCTGCAAGGTATCAATATTCATCAACAGAATGCTTGGCATAAAATGTTTAGAAATAATTTGATAAATAATATATTTTAGTGAGAATCAATCAAAGATCTTTTTTGTGATTGTATAAGATACTACTTTGCTAACTTCTTGAGCTCGGTATATGCAATATCATACCTGTAATTTGTTCAAATAGAAAATGTTTTATCATGAAAGTTTAAAATGAAGCCAAGCCTTATTTTGAAATAAAGTTCGTGATGATCTGAATAGATTTACATTTAGATTATTGTCAGGATATATTTATAGACTCCATTGCTTATGATAACTGTAATACTCAGTCTGATACATATGCGTATGTATTTCATTGTTTGGCCATCTGTTAAACCAAATCTCCATTACGTCAATGTATCATAAAAATTACTGTTTAAAATACTTGTAACTTACCTTCTGTAACTGGTCCCTGTAATTTAGCTAATAAGTGGTTGCTTTGGGATTATTCTCGGTGAATCAGATTGCCCATGGAGAGTTGAGTACATTCTTTGGTGACTTTGAATATATGTTATTCATTTTCATGAATAATATTTTTCCAATATTAAGTATACAAAAAAATTAATTTTAATTTAGAGATTGAATTATGTTTTTAGGAATGGAAAGTTTCTGGCTAGATCCCAGTCACTGTTGAATAACTTGAGATGGATATTGCCCTTTTGTTTTCAACACATACGTCTGTCGGTGAATTTGCCTAAAAGATTTCAAAAAGAATTTTCTTCTATGCAACACTCACAAATAAAAGCTATTGTTTTTACTTAAAAATCATTCCAAAAGGTATAAGGCATTTTATAATGCAATGAGTATTAAAATGTCTTACAAATGCTTCAAAATGTCATCACTATGTTGAAAAAAGAATCAAAATGTCATCATTATGTTTATAAAAGATTACAAATGTCATCATTATGTTTACAAAAGATTTAAAATGGCATCACTATGTTGACAAAATATTCAAAATGTCATCACATTCGTATGACACAGATTCAAAATGCATCAAATGTTTGACACAGCATATTGATCAACATGCGTGATCACTATGTTGTGTCAAATATTTTACAATTAAAATAATACACATGATAAAAAAATTTTAAGAAAATTGCTAAAACTACACTAATATTTAGAAATTGCAATGTTTTTTACAATGTATTTTATGTATTTTTTAAAATTGAAATTTTTGAGTATATCCACTAGTGATGGCAAATAATACTTAAATGTATTAGGCAGCCGAACTTTAATAAGATGCAACACAATGAGATAATATTTTATAAATACAGATTTTTGTTACAACCATTATAATACGAACACATTTTTTCAAATCATTCGGATGGTGATAACAAGCAATGTTATAGTCTATTGAAAATTATGGTAAATTTATTGCTAAGAAATTATTATTGTATTATTTTTCTCTTTAATATTTTTTAAATAATTTATTTATTATCACTGATTTTAGTGAATTCTGTGAATTTAAACTAACTTTCATCAAATTTTTAAATCTTATTTAATTTTCCGAAAATAGAAAAATATCCGAAAAAGTTATTCATTGCTTCCGAACATTTATAAGTTTGCTCTTGTGTGCCAAAACTGACCGCTAAACAAAAGCAAATTTAGTTGCCTCCCATTGAAAAGAAATATTTTCTTGCTTAAGCTTGATTGAATATTGATTAATTATTATGAAAAATATAAAACAGCTTTGAATTTTAATAAATTTATTTTTTATTATTTTTTATTATATTCTTTTAAACATAAAATTTGTAAAATCATCAAGATTCATGAGTATGTTAAAATAATATTTGCATGACACTATTAATTTATCTAAATGTTTAAAAATTTTTGAAAACTTGTTTTATAGTTAAAATTCATATGTCAGATAATTGCTTATTGCTTAACTGTGACATTATAAATTAAATATGAATAAGAATAATATGTATTTTAACTAATTCCTTTGAGAAAACATGATAATCAGAATGTTATTTTCCTTCGTGAAATTGTTTCAAAGAAATCAATGCAGCGTGTTTATGTCCTTTGTGCAATTGAATCTCTATGCTTATGACACAAGCATCAACATCAAAGATTTCTAAAGTAGGAGTAAAGCTCCTCTCAGAAAATATTTTTCATTCACTACTATACATTCTACAGTATAAATTATTTCTCTTTAAAGAAAGATTAGGAGTATCGGAAATAAAATGTCAACACAATATGGTCTCGAACGATACTTTCTCGTTACTATTTTGCCATGTAGTAAATTCGGCAAAGAGTTGAGAAATATCAACATATTTTTCAAACGACTTATAAGTTGATTTCAAAAAATATTCATAAAGGAAAGCTTTTTGAATAGAATTGGGATGTTAAAATTACGAAAGTCACAGCATTCTGTAAAATAATACATTTTATAGAAAGCTGTGATTAACTTAAAGTTCTTGGTGATTGAAATACGTTTCTATTCATAAGAAAGCAAATAGAAAATATTGCTAAAATATAATAGGCTTAATTTTTCGCTAGAAAATTCTTAAAAACTCAGCAAATGATCTCATATTAAAAGAATGAAAATTATATCTTTAATATCTAATGGTTTTTCATAGTTTTGTAGGAATTTTGAGTCCCTCTTAAAAACTTGCGCGATCAACATCTCGATAAATATTCTCTAAATTGAAATAAAAACAATTTTATCTAAGCATTTTTAACAATTCTAATCAAATAAATTTTGTATCCCATTTAAAATCGTCGTAAAAGGTGACGGATAGTCTCTAAATGAAAAAACAAAAATATATAATCAGTATCACTGTACGACAGATTTGAAATTCTTTTTCTGTTCTTTAGATGAAATTATGTGATTCTGTAGGAATAAATGGTGCATCATTCATATATCAAAACCAAAAGGATTTATCATATACCATTTTTGTGTTAGACTCACTTCTCATATGTTTAAAAAGAAGCGTAAAAAAAGTTTGATATAGAAAGCACAATACATTAAAATCCTTTTTTGATCTTTTTCTCTTGCAGTTATTTTTGATATTCGTCTGACAAACGTTTAGTATTATTCTTTAGTATGCTTCTTTCCCACAGTTCAATAAAACACTTTTTAAGCCAAAAAGTAGCTCTTGAATCGTTCCCCAATGTTCATCATTAATTGTCTTAAAGTATTCAATAAAAACAACCAGAAGTGAAACTTAAAAAATGTAGTTTTAAAGACATGTTACAATGAATAATATGAAAGCATTTCATCATGTCATCAAGCTGTTTGTAGTTTTGAACTTTCTTCTTTTCAAGGAAACTTGAATACATTGATTTGAATACTTTACAATTTTTTACTATTCTACTATTTTCTTCAGTTTATTTTCAAATCTTTTATCACGATATTTTTATTTTTATTTTTTTATCAATAACAATACCTTCGTTTAATTTTGCCTTACTTAAATTTCTGAAATTGTTCTTGAGTTGCTAGAAGACTACTCATTTTTATTTTAAATCGTTGAAATATTTTCATCAAAACCAAATTTTATATACAGTGGTGAATAAAAGACACTTTGCATACTTACAACCTCAATTACACAAGAATATTAAATAACATCGTCTCAACATCATTTGATATTTCAAATATTGTAAACTGTTGAACACTGCGAATTTAATACTTATAAATAGCGTATAATATTATTTCAAAATCATCTATACTACATATTGATTTTTATTACATATTTATTGCATAAAAAGGCATTAGTTATTTTTTAACTAAATTCAGATTTTTTTTTACAAAAATCGTATTGTTTTGCTTAAAAATATAAATCTCTAGTCAATTCTTGTCAAGTTCGTCTGATGTTATAAGAAACGGAAAGTTAGATAGATACACTGCTGACCACCGTAAATGCAACACCCTGAAAGAAGCACGCAAATAACATGAAATTTACACCATGCATTAGCGGAGGTGAGATATGCAAATGATTAGAATTTCACCTCAGACGTATATCATGCACGCCTGATGGCGACACTTCAAAGCACTATTCAAGGCTTGGAGATTTCGATGATTTCAAGTTCGGCAATTGTGTTTTTCTTGTGGTTTTTCAATAAACGATCAATTATGTGACAGGGTATTACTGAGTCCCTAAAGAATTATTCTAAAATAAAAAGGTAACGGAAATTGATAGTATTTATGTATAGATATATAAGCAAGTAGATAAAAACAATTTGACTAGTAACCACTTACATATTGATTTATTACTATACAATATTACGTATTGAATTATTACATGATAACACAACCAACTTTTCTAACAATTAATATTTATGCTTTTTGATTCCTTTCAAAATTTTCAATCTTTTTCAATAAATGAAACATTAAATTGTGAAATGAAGAATAACAGAAATTTTTAAGAAATGAAATATAACAGAAATTTTTGAAGCAGTTTAAAAGAATCAAGAAATGTTTCTACTGTAAAGTTTAATGTTAACTACCTTTTCTGTGAATTTTAGAAAAAATAAATGCTTTTATATAGATTTGTTTTATTTTAATAAACTATATATATATATATATATATATATATATATATATATATATATATATATATATATATATATATATATATATATATATATATATATATATATATATATATATATATATATATATATATATATATCGGTTTAAAAGAGAATTATGAATTTCATGGCATCAAATGCACATTTTTTTCACGATTAACAATTTAAAAAATAATTGCATCACTTTGGAGATTTATTTTAGTACGCAATATTTAAATTAGCAAAATTTATAAACTATGATGTTAAAACAAATTATATGTAATACCAAATCTTTAAATTAATATAAAAATTTAAAAATTGGTTACATACGTGAAAGAGTACATATTAAAATTTTTTCTGTTAAAATTTTTTATTGGCATATAAATCCATATAAAATTTATATTTCTTGCATAAAACATTTTTTTCAAATAAACTATTAATAGAAATGGAATTATATGATATAGATACGCGCAATAAGGGAAATAAAAGTGCCTTTGAGATTTCCACTTCCATTTGGATGTTTTTTGGGAGGGGGATTTATTTAAAACTGTTTGTCTCGTCAAATTAATCTTCGTGCACAAAACATGACAGAATAGGATTAAACAAGGTAAATTAAGTTTTTCAGTTTGATTTTTTTATTTAATTCATGATTTGATAAATTGTTGAAGGAATTAATATCGCCCCCAAGAAATGTACTTAAAATTTCTCTCTGGGACATTTCAATATTAAGTCACCTATTTTCTGATTTAATGATATGATTGAATGAATTACTATATATATATATATATATATATATATATATATATATATATATATATATATATATGTATATATATACATATATACATATATATATATATATACATAATATATTTATTTAGTTTAATTTTATATCACAGAATGTGTTTTTAGCTAAGAAATCTGATTGGAAAACCTAATAACTGAAATACCTTAGAGGCTGCTGAAAATTCTGTCGCAAATTCTCTTCTAAGTTAATATTTTATATATAGTGTATCAGATTTAGATTTCTCAAGGGAAGAAATATGGATAACTTCTAAACACCCACACAGATACATACACATGAAGAGAGCAGAAGTCCAATATTTATCTTACCTCTTTTATTCATTCATGTGCTGTTGTTCAACAATGCCTACAATTTTCAAATGAAAATCGGGATCTAATTGTTGTTAGACTAGCAGCAAAATGATGCAATAATGATTTTAATAGGTTTGGTTTCGCTAAACGGTTGATTTTTTTGCACACGAAGGCTAATTAGACCGAGAACTACGGCTTAAAGTGGATTCTGAAGAACTACAAACATCCATACCCAAGGTGGGATTCGAACCCACGAACTGTTGAAACGAAGGCAAAAGAGCTAATATTTCAGCTGCATGCTGGGTGATTATGATAGCAGGCAAATATCTGTTATCTTATTAAATCCAATTCTTAATCCCTTAGGGAAATAAAGATTTGGTATCTGATTGAGGCATGGTGACTTCCTTGTTTTCTATAGAAACTCTGGATAAGAATATTATTTTAACTCGCTACATTAGTTAAAAATAAAATGTAAGAAAAATTAGTATTTGACTTTGAAATATATTTCAGTATAAAATTTGCTTAAGACCACCACATACCTGTTAAAACTATTGAATAACTATTTCAATAAAATATAATTTAAATTTTTTTTCTGTAGGTGAACACAATACTCTAATACCAGATTTGTATATTTATCAATGATTTTCAACTGCAAGTGTCGAGTATCTAGATTGCATGAATTATTAATAGTACTAGAAATTAAAGTATTGATTGAATAAATTATTGAAGTTTTGTCTTGAATTCTTTAGTTACAATGTTAAATATTGTAACGAAAGAACCAAAAATAGAAAACATTTTCCAATAATAATTGTAATTAAAAGCTAAATATCTGTTATCTTATTAATTCAAATTCTGAATTCTTCAAGAAAATGAAGATTTAATACTTGATTGCCATAGTTATTTTCTTGTTTGTTTTAAAAAATCCAAATAAAAGCTGATTATTTTAATTCATTACATCGTAATGAAATGTAAAAAAAAATTTTTATTTAAATTTGAAATATATTTTAGGATATAAAATTTGTTTAAGATCATATATCTTTCCTAGAAAACGGTTTACAATTTGCCAAATAGTTCATATGTAACAGGGAAAAACATAAAAAATTTTGAGATATCCGTAGAACCGTTTATATTCTTAAACTTTTTGTTCAGATACGCAAGACTTCGAAAGAAAAAGTTTAGTTTAATTTATTCAATCATTCTTGAATTTTTCAATAAAAATTGTATAAATAATTACTGAAATATTACAAAAGAAATTTAATTTAAAGTAACATTTTAAAAGAAATAACATAAAAAGGGAATTGTTTCCTTTTCGAAAAGTACAAGAATAATGTTATATGAAGCAATATTATGATGAATTAATTTTTCAGGAATAAGTTCCATTCATAATTTTAAATTAATGAGAACATGACAGAATTTGGCAAATTTACAATGTCTTTGTTTTATTTTCTTATTATCTCATAAAAACGAGTTGTGTATGTAAATGATTAATGGATTTACAACAATGGAACCTAAAATGCACCAGAGACGTTTGAAAAGAATACTTATATTGTTTGACTTGAGTTCCATTGTTAAAAATAAAAATTTACATTTAATATCACATTAATGAGAATTTTAGTGAAGGTTTAATATTATATATATATATATATATATATATATATATATATATATATATATATATATATATATATATATATATATATATATATATATATATATATATATATATATATGTATGTATATATGTATATATATATATATATAGTTTATAAGAACATATTAATAATATATGATGTATTTTAAAGATACTGAATTTGATAGCCTTATAATGAAAAAGATTAATTGAAATATTCAGTTTGATTTATATTTAAGCTTTTTATGTATGGTTAAATATCGCTTTGAATTTTTAATTCTGTAAATCATCGAAGGAAAAATATTTAGAATTGATTTCTCACGTTAATTGCATAATGTAATATATAAATATAAGAAAATATGGTTAAAATAAATTTCTTTAATTAAGAAATTAATTATTTTTATTTGATGTAAATCAAAAACCTTGTCGATGCGCTTTTTCAATTTAGATCGTTTGAAAAGTTTATAAATTTCAAATTCAAAAAATTGTCAAATTAAAATTTTACATTTTTTAATGTAAAGTTTAAAAATGAAAACTTATATCCTTTACATACATATATTTTTAATGTTGAATAAATATATATAATATTTAAGAATTTCAAGTTTTATATTGATACTGCACCATATTTTGCTGGGGGTAAAAGCTTAGTATCATTTACAAAGTAATCTCTTTAAAGTAACAACGTGAATCATGTGACAATACTACTAACCTTAAATCTAATCAGCCTCATAGAATTTTTCCTTGAGTTGAGCAAAATGTATTCAAAATTTGGTCAACATAAATATAAGAATAGAGAAACTCACCATGAGAGCTATTAGCAGAACAATGTAAAAGTTTCTGGGTTTGATTCAAATTATTCTGAAGCAACTAGGTTTTAGTATTGTATTTCTGCTTATATATACGTTGTAATGGATGATTAGTTGTTCTCCAGGCGCTCACCATTGCTACACATGAATAAGGTCAAATTTCTATCATGAAAATATGGATCAGATTTACTGTACGGTCACTCTTGGCGCGTTTTTTTTTTTGGCGCTAAATTTGGCGAACCCGGGAAACTAGTATTTTGGCAACCCTATTTTTCATTCATTTCTCATGAATATTTACCAATTTAAATTCATTAATATAAAATTTAATCAAAAACTTTTATGGATAATTTAACATATCAACTTTATTATTTTACCATTGATGTTTGAATTCTATAAATCAGCGATTTTTAGTTAAATTTGTAAAATTTGTTGAGCATATTGTTAGATACCAAAAATTTATGAAATATTTATCATTATTACAGCCATTTTCCTCACGCCGTTTTTTCCCGATCGGAAATTCGTCATACGGTCACCCTTAGCGACTTTTTGAAAATTTCGCCAAGGGTGACCATACGGTAAAATTTTACCTGAAAATAATAACATAAATTAAATGTTCTTCAAGCAACTATCTTAGTGACATATAAATACGCGCGACTTTCTATATGCAATAAATTATTCCATAAGATAAAAACATGAAGTAGATTTTAAAAAAAATTTACAGCAACCTTCAGTTATTAAGAACTCCACCACGTGATAGCTAAATATTACTGTTAACTTTTTGTAAGCACAGATTGACAAAAATAAATAATGTATTAACTGAACAACTTTGGTTTGAACTTTGGTGGTAGTTAACGAATGTTTTAGTGGCTTCAATGACCAAAACATAATGTAGTTTCTTGTAGTAGATATGGATTATTGTGAGAATAAAGGATATTTACGGTAGGGTGGTGAAGTATTTAACGGTTCATGGATATTCTCTGTCATTTTTTACATTTTCCATGCGATATTCTATTGCTTTCTAACGATGATGGATTTCTCTCACTTACAGCAAGAGAGGAGAAATATCCGTCACTCTTTAACACTCACCACGAAGAGAACTGAATGTCCACTTTTTTCAATAGTGACTGAGATTGAGCCAAGATTTTATATCCAAAGAATCTTATTTCTAAGTCACTAGGAGTTTCTAAGTAAACGAACTATTTTTAAGGACTCTTTAGTTAAATGTTTAGGAATATAAGTTTCCTATACAAGATTGTTATTCTATTTACGAGTTGCTTTCTAGAGCAGTAAATCAGGGTTTAATGTTTTGATGAATGAGTACAGAATATTTTCCAAATATGTCTGAAGATTATCTTCAGTTCTGTTGTCTGTGGATTAACTATTATGAATGAAATGTGAATTAAAGTTTGGAGCTATACATAACTAAGTAAAGCACTATCTATCCCAATAAAGGATAATTTGGGACAAAAGCTAATATTCTGTATTACTAAAAACATCACTAATTTTTGGATTACAATATTGCATTATTTACTTATCTCTTCTCAACTGCTTTATAGGGTAATAATCCATTGATCATAAATAATGATTGATTTTTCACGGGAAGATGTAAAGATGCTTCTGTTTCATGGGTTAAGTTAGTAATTGTAACAAATCATTCAATAATCAATTCAATTAATTCAGTAATATATCTCCAAGTCCTTACCTTCCCTTCTTAAAAATTAATTACCTTTTTCATAAAATACTTTCGAAAATTCATAAATAAATATATACTTCACGCTAAATAACTAGCAGATATCTTTTAAGAAACAATAGCGTGGCTTCAAAGATGAAGTTAACAATCTGTTTCTTTGATATTCATATCAATAATTATACTTAAAGAACATTTTGATAAAATTGAAGATCGATTATTATTTTAATATTTATATAATTTATACTAACATTATCGTGATTAAAGTCATGAATTATCTGAAATTCCAAATCAATTATTATTACTTTTTTCATGAATATTGAACATACTGCTATATTAGTATTTTGTTAAAAAATTATTTACATAACTTCCAAATCTATTTCATTTTAAAATAAATTTGCTTAACTCTGATTTGCTCATATTTTCAACTTACTAAAATAAGATATATTCTTAAAAATTAAAACTGTACTTATATAAATTAATAGAAATTGTTCTTTTAGAAAAAAATGTATAGTTCATTAAAAGTTTATTTAAAATAATGAGAAAATATTTCATTTTTACTATCAATAAGTCAGTATTCAGATAGATTAGAATGTCTAAACAGATAAACAAAGTTCAACCTGTCCATCTCGTGGGAATAAAACAAATCAAATTTATTTGAATAAATGATTATATTTCATTAATACATCTAATTTTTTAAAGAAACGTATTTTATTTTCCATAATCACAGATTTTTAAGCAATATAATGAAAATTATACGTATTTTAAATAATAATATGAAATTAAACTCAAAAGACGTTTTATTATTTCTAAAGAATAAATAAAACACACTGGAAGTGGATGTACAACCAATACATTGGGTACTTTAATTCATTGAATGCAATTTTCTGTATCTTTTCAAAATTATAATGGATTCTGAATCAGAACGAACATCGAAATTTGAAGTGGGAATCGAATTTGCTATCTATTAAAGTGAAAGCCAGCGAGCCACCATTTGGCTCCAACTGGACTCATTTAGCAATATATGATATATAATAGCTATTACTTGTACTAATCAGTTTCTGTCAACAAAATTAGGGGGATCCAGAAACATGTCATAATAGCTAGCTTAGCTTTGCAAAAAAACATTAATTGACACTGAAATGTATTTAAAATTATTTACAGTAAGTAATAACTAGAAAGTTTATTTGATTGGTAAACTACTTTTGATTACAATTATTCAAATTAAATACATTTCTTTCGCATATTTGTGGTTTATTAATTAATAATTATTAGTTGATCAGCCACTTTATAGAAAATGAGAAAATAAAATAATATTATAATCTAAAACTTTTTTATCTGATTTTAGAAAATTATATTTCTAATGAATATATTAATTCAAACATCCCATTCAGTTTAATTAGCTTAGCTTAAATTATTCTATAATATAATTTAGCAAAATTCTCTTGAATGATTCATTCTTCTAAATTACTTTAGAAACTAACTTTTAAACGTTAAAATATCTTATGAAGATTTGTTGAATTTAACACAATTTTCTTTAAATGTTAAATGTATAAGACAAATAGTATTGACGAATTTTTTAAACTCTATTTTTAATATGAAATACATATCTGTTTTCATGAAATTTAAGACATATTACAACAATATCATCAAATTCATTTCTATACTTTACATATAAACTCAGTAAAAAAACAAATATAAAATTAACAGTACTTTATAAAAAATATATTTATTAAAATAAAAATATAATATTAAAATAATTTACAAAATAGTATATAATTAATAATTGTTATATAATATTAACACATTTATTAAATTTATTTATTAAAAATAATAGACTTTAAATTTGATTTTCTCGTCTATTTCTACCAACGGAAGTCATCAAAGCCCCCTAATTTTGAACGACAATCAAATGACGAAGTTGACATCTTAGCTAGTAACCTCCTTTTCAGGTCATGTGATGCAATCTAAAATAGAATAGATTCTATGGCTTTATCTGGTCTGTTAATCATGTCATGGCCAGTATTTACACATAGGGATTATTCTGTCGTAATTTACAGTTTTATGTGAATTCTGAATCACCACAGGTATCCACGCCCGAAGTGTAAATGGATTTCGTCGATCAATTAAAATAAAAGACAAGTTACTAATTATTCCACTGTAATTTTTAAGTGGATTTTATTACATTTGAAATTACATTAAGCATCTTAGTGTGATAGACTTAATAAGGTAACTAAAGAAGGTAACAAACCCGAAAGATTCTTGATAATAAACTCACGCCTATCCCCATTAAACTATCAAAACCTGAAGGAGATAAAATCATAATTAAAATATGGATTGCATTCAACAAATAATGTCACTGCGAATTATCTGTTTCTAAAACCAAAAACTTCATCTATGTATCAACACCCAAACAATCAATATGTTTCATCAACAATCAAATATTCATACCTGCTGTAATATGTACTACAATTGTTAGCTTCAATAAAATATTCAAGAAGATATCATCGTTAAAAACGTTAAGACTATCAATTGCACATAATTCACTCATTAAATAGTGTCATTATACTTTTCAATACGTTAGGTATTCCTGCTTCACAAAATAACTCCTGTTGAACAATTTTAAGAAAAATGAGAATTAATTTTTTTAAACTAGAAAGTATTTGAGGGAAAAAAATAATTCGATACTCTTACATATAATCATGATTAGAATTGTATTCTTATGAAAGCAGATTTATGTACTTATTTGTTATTTTTTTGCATTATTATATACTTTTACAACAAAACATATAATCATTAAGAATGATATCCTTTAATACTTTTTTTATGAAATTAGGCGCTTTTACGAAATAATTGGGAGTATAAATCCTTGAAACAATTCTAAGAAATCAGAATTAATTATCTAGTTTTTTTGTAAACTCTTCCATAAAAGTAATCGACAGAAAAATTTGACTTGCAAAACTTCAGAAGTAATAATTATGCGAAAGGAGCAAACAAAATATAAACAAAAACAAAAAAAACAAACTAAAAACCGTATAAACTATCTAAACAAAAAAATTCACCTTTAGGTAATTATTCAATCTTTATATTCCTGTTAGACTTCATTGTCATACTAATCTGTTAAAAACGTCTAAGCAAATCTAAAAGATTATAAGATACAATTGATGAAGTATATTTATAATTAGCTTTGTTCCCTTTGCATTTTCCTCTTTTTAGCATTTTTTTATCACGAAACAATGCTATATTATAAACTTACATAATTGCAAGTAATTGATGACAAATCACATTTTATCACTGATTTTCGCATTCTTTGTTTTACAATGATTTCACCTCGTAGATTTACTCTGTAACAAGAGAAAAGTAATAGAAATATTTTGTAACCAGTACTCTTCAATTTGAACTTAATCATTGAGTTCAATCATTAAAATGAAATTTTATCAAAGACTTTTAAATGCATTTGAACATCTCGGTTTCACCAGAAAATATTTGCGCTTATTCGTCTGTATTCCAACAAATTTTATCAAATTGTTAGAAATCCTTATATATGTAAGTGTCTAAAATAAAATATCTGAGAAAAATTCTGTAGAAATCTTAATCAAAAACAGATTTTCCCATAAAATATATTAAAAAGTTGGGTTAAATTACTGACAATTAAAACAGTGGTGCTACTTTTTAATTACAGAATTAAATTCTATATGACATTTCTGGGATGACAGCTTCTTATCATTCTAGTATATAACATTTGATTATTACTTATAGTAACAATTTAAATTAGAATTACTAGACCATCAAAGTTTCCGGAGCAAGTTCTCTTAAGCAACCTCGTTATTTGAATGTTAATTGCTTTCTGCTATGTATTTATCTTAATTGAAGAATTTTAACCAAGAGCGGTAAGGGAAGTTGCGTAAGATAGCTATATTAAATGAAGTTGTCTTGATTATTTTAATAGCAGAAATATATTTACATTTTCTAAAACAAAACTACTTGAAACGCTTAGGAAAATAACAATAATGTGTTGTAACCAGATAAATAGAAGTTGCTATCATCTAATTATTAAAGTACAGATAAAATATAATATTTACTCCCCGTTTTACTAAGAACTATTTTTCTATATGTATAAAAAAGAAAATAGCTACATTAAGCAGTGCAATAAATTTCAATGTTCTTAATTTGTGTAATTTTAAAGCAATGTTTAAAATTATTCTTATTTAGGAGCTTACTGAAAGTACTTTTTTTTAATTTTTGTTTCATAAAAATTCTATATCTTAATAAAAATTTTCACGTAACAAACAGCTTATATTTTGCTCTAAATAATGATTTACTTATTTAGAATTAATAACATTACGTATAATTTAGCACAAAAATAAACTTTCCTTATAAAACTTACGATTCAAAATACTTTTTTCAAAATTTCTTCCATAAAACACTTTTAAAATATATTACTTTAAGCCATTGAAATGTTTATGAAAAATAAATAAAAATTAAATTTTATTTTATGACATTTATTTTTCTTTAGTTCTTAATATTTGTTTCTATAATATATTATGAACATTCTAAAACTAACAAATATATATAATGCTACATTATATCATTATTAAATTTTATAATAATGTGCTTGCAATTGATTCCAGAATATCCTGGCCCATTAATGTATAATTTAATATTAAATCTACTAATTCCCAGTTTAAATAATTTTGTTATATTTATTTTCGAGATAAGTTTTGAAAATAATTTTCTATATAAATGTTTATATTAGTTAACTTACAATTTATATGAATAAAATTTTTAAATTAATTATTTATTTTGATTTACCACTCATGTGTATAAAACGTTTCTTATGGAAGGTAATAAGCACTGGATGTTCTAAAACCGATCACAATGCATTCGTCAAAACAGAGTTAAATACAAAATAATCAGTTTATTTTATTAAATATCAAACAATCACATGGCATTGACGTCAAATACTTACAATGCATTAACAGTCAAACAGATAGAAAGTATTGAAAATCAAATTATCAAATTAAATCAAAAAATTTAAAGCTTAGAAGTTAAAAACAATAAATGCCAAAAAGTTACAATATATTAAATATCACTCTCAAAGCATTTGACTTCAAATTAACACAGAGAATTAAACGCATGTGGAAAGAGTCACAAAGCATGAAATGTTAAATAAGCACAGAACTTTGAACATCAAATTATACAAAGTACTAAATTATGTTCTATTAGAAAGTGATAAACTCAAAAAGCCATGAAACATTGATCATCGAACTAAATTAAAGAAATAAACGCCTAGTTGTCATATGAAATAAATGCAAAACAGTCACTAAGTATTAAGCATCATATAATACAAAGTATAGAATATCAAATGAACACTATGAGAAAACAATGAATGCCTAACAGTCAAAAGTATTAAACGCCAAATAACAAATCAACAGAAATAGGAATACGAAAACTTAACGTTATACTTCAACAAATCTATTGCAAAAATGATATAAAACTGTTATTAAAAAGTTTATGTAATTTGTGATGTTTATGATTCAAGAGTTATTGAAATGAAAGAAACAATAAAGTGCTCTCTTAATTTAAGATATAAAAATTATAAAAACTTTTTTATAAAGAAGAAAATACTAAAAATTTCCATATGCAAGCAATATTTTCAAAGTTTTTCAAGCTTAAGTTTTTCAAAGTTGAAGTTAAAAATAGTTCAAAGTTAAAATAGTAGTGTTATATCTTATAAAAAATAACAGTAGAATTCCAATTATCTGAACTCCGTTTATCCAAACAGCTTTCAGAATATCAGAAAAATAAATTGTATTGAAGAGAAGGAAGAATGAGATAAAAGATAAAGATTTATCACGTGTGTGTGTGTGTGTGTGTGTGTGTGTGTGTGTGTGTGTGTGTGTGTGTGTGTGTGTGTGTGTGTGTGTGTGTGTGTGTGTGTGTGTGTGTGTGTGTGTGTGTGTGTGTGCGTGCGTGTGTGTGTGTGTGTGTGTGTGTGTGTGTGTGTGTGTGTGTGTGTGTGTGTCTGTGTGTGTGTGTGTGTGTGTGTGTGTGTGTGTGTGTGTGTGTGTGTGTGTGTGTGTGTGTGTGTGTGTCTGTGTGTGTGTGTGTGTGTGTGTGTGTGTGTGTGTGTGTGTGTGTGTGTGTGTGTGTGTGTGTGTGTGTGTGTGTAATATTAAACATTTTAAATTACAATTATGAGATACACATTTCATTATGTATGTTATATACCAATATATTCTATGTGTACATTACATGTTTAATTTAATTATAGCATCTTATAAATAATTGAAATTACAATCCGAACTATCACCAAGTTCCTTATAATCATTAAATAAAATTTAACTCATTGAATTTTTTTCATTCATAAAAATATTTTGCCTTAAGAGATATTTTTAATAACAAATTAAATGTATCCTTTTACCATAGAAGTATTTTAAGACTTCGCGAAATGAAAATTATGAGCTTGAACTGAAATATTTTAATGAATTTACTTAAAAATAAATAGAATAATAGAAAATACTTTCAAAAGTTTGAGAGTTGTCTGAATATTACTTTTCATTTCAGTAAAAAATAAATAAAAATGGACTTTTTAAAGTAACTTTTAAATTTGTATAAGTAATCTAAATAAAAATAGCTGAAATTATATATTATGAGAAAAGAATACAAATTTCTATATTCTATGAATTTAAATACAAATAACTCAAAAATAAGATATTTTCCCTCTTATCTTCTATCCATTTTATTTCTTAGATACTGAATTGAATAGAAAAATAATTTATCCAAATTACTTACCCCGTTATGCGCTTACCTCTGATTCAAACATTTATGAATACTTGAAAAATGATGATTTTCTCGAAATTGGTACATTTTATTAGGAAAAACTCACTTTTTAACAATAAAAATATTTTGAGCTCACAAAAATTTTTTTAACTTTAAAGTAAACATTTAATGACTTTTTCTGAAATCAATTTATACCCTGTTATGCTTAGAAAATTTTCTTTAGAGACATCCTTAGAATGTATTTACAACAATAAATATTAAACTTTATGTGAAACTTTAAAAATACTTGTTATTGTAATTCAGAAGCTATGAGAATTTTCAATAATTATAAGACTATTATTTGCTTAAAAACTAAGTAACTGAGCTTATTGGAGAGGTATATAAATAGAATGAAAGATTTATTTTGAAAAAGTGATTAAAATAGTTTTCAGGTTGTGCAACGCTAATAGTATGATAGAAATATACTTTTTCTTCCCTTAAAGGGTTAAAAATTATTCAATTACAACTGATTTCTTCAAAATATTACGAACAATTTTTCAAAAATATCTGGAGTATGAAGTGATCAAGGATTCTTATTTAACATTAACAAATTTAATAAAGCAATTTAATTGCTTATATAAATCTTCGTATATAATTAAAAATGACTTTAATTTTTAAAAAATGATAATATTTATATTATATCAAGAAAAATTATTTTTTCTCTAATTTCCTTAATTATTATAATCATTTTTACAACATAAACACCATTAATGTAAGACAAGGTTCATCTAAACAGAGTAAAAAAAAATTATTGTGTGTATGTGTGCATATGAAACTTCCCGACTTTATATTTATGCAACTGTTTTGAGACAAAAATTTTTATTACATTTATTACAAAATTTTTTAATCATATTCAAAAACATTTTAAAAACGAGCAACTTTCTGTAAAAGATTAATTAATTTTTATGCGTAATTAAACATGTCGAATTTCTTGAGCCACTAACTACGTAAGGTGAGAAAAATTAATTTTAAATCTTTTTTTTATATATTCAAAACATAATTTTATAAATTATTAAGAGAGCAAATCAAATTGAAATTCCAACAAGAATATTCTTATTTGTGCTTATATGCAAGGAAACTGAAAAGCAAATATGTCTATTGTATGAATCATCCACATATTGGTAATTTGAAACGTGCGTTGAATAAATTTTCTCTGGAAACTATTTCAAAGCAAATATTGTGTGCGAGAATAATGAAGTTTACTTTTCACTGATTGATAAGATTTTAAAGGATTATATATTTATCATAGCTGCAGTTTCGGCATCACATAACGTCAAAGAGACATTCTCTATAATTATTTATAACATAATTCCAACACTTAAGGAACAACAGTAATGAGAATGGATTATCTTGGAAAAAAATCATTTAAAATGTAGAAATTAGTTATGATTTAAATATGAGGTTTAGCGTGGTCTATACTAATGTACAAATAGTTTATCAATCCAATTTCATTTACAAGTTTTGGATGAATTGCAATAATTATACGTTTAAATTTTTATATATTTATGTTATATATTATTTTGATAATTTTTGTCAAAATACCATTCCCTTTCATAAAACATTTGATGCCATTAAATATTTATATGAATTACGTCAATTGTTTTTACCTCGTTCTATCTTTTTTTCTCGTTGTCTACATAAGTATGCCTCACAGAAAGCATCAAGCGCCTTTCGAGCAAGTTCGAATGAGGAAAAATAGTAGCATGTGGGGATTTTAGGTTATCCTTTATAGAAATTACTGGAGGTATTGGACAAAACCAAGCAACTGTGATACTGACCTGTTATCCTTGGATGCAAAAGTGTACGATAACTATCTCTTACAACCACTATACGTGTGATGAGAGGCATACTTTGTTTATGGTAGTGATGGATCACTCAGCCACATTATGAATCATAACATAAACAGATAGCTGGGCAAAGAAACATTGGACTATACCATTGGATTAACGGTTTAAGTCTTCCTGACACAATCTGAACTACTGTATGGACAAAATATGTTCAAATTGAGGGCATAATGCTAAGATATAGAAGGTATAATCCCAGTAAAATTTACATAAACGTAAACGAGATCTATCTAATCAAATACATGATAAGGAGACAAAATAACAATTAAAATTATTAAAGTCTAATTAAGTATTAGAGTTTGAAAGTTTATAAAGTTTTTGTCTCAAATATTGGTTCTCCATAGCTGTTGACTAAACAGTTAACTGATAGGATAAAATACAAAGTGATAGGTCTTAAAAGATATTATCATTACACTAAATCGGCGGACGCTTTCAGATAGAATATAGACATTACTGCCCAATTAAAGCCCCATTGCTGACAGATGTTTCAGTAATTGAACATGTATTTGGCACCAATGTCTGTTCTCAAGTTAGAATTTTTGAAAATTAGCATCTGTTTGCTCTGAACTTTTCTTGAGATGGAAACTTCGTACTTCTAGGCATAATTGGCATAGTGCAATGGATCCCATGTGCCATCACAGATACAAGTTGTTGATGTCACTTTCTTAATTCTAAAGAAGTAGATAAGTGATAAGATTTAGTGAATGGCCCATGAGAGTTAAGAATTTGATTTAAGTGGAAATTGTTTTTTGTCACCATGCTTGATCCCTCTTTCATTAATAATTTTGTAATTTTTAATAATTATTGTGTTTTTGCTTATTGGTTGTTCTTAATCATGACTGCTAATTTTTAAGTGATCAAAAATGGCTGTTGATTGTAGTTGTAAAACATTTGTTTTCATAGCTATTTTTACAGGTATATGAATATGTGGGAATCTTCTTATTGTATTTGTTGAAAGTGCTGTAGTTGATGCTATCTTATAACTCATGGTATTAGTGTGGTGAAGTATCGTTGAAGACTGTTTAGTTGTTTCTCTTTTTAGAGGTTATGGGAACTATACACAATGTTGCACCGTAATTCATTATTTTCTGCATGACAGATAGGTAAATGCTTTTCATGATCTTTAGTTTCAGTTTCCAATCTCTACCTATTAATAAGCAGAAAAGATGGGCAATTGGCACCATTTTCTTTTTTAGTAGACATATATGCGGAATAAAATTTTTTGTAAACTGCCAGGATGTTTGCGTGTTTTGACCATGATAGCTAAGGATTTTGTTGAAATAGAGATTCCATAAAACGGAGCCTTTGTCAGAGCTCTGTGGAAAGCCTCTGTCTAGTTATGCTCGGTCGTAGACTGAGATTAGCTTCAGGGCGGAGTCTAGTAGGAAACTTTCAATTATGTGAAAGATATTTGCCTGGCCGTTTGTGTTGCAAAGAGCAAGATGAAGTTTTGGTCACCATAGATATCAAGAGCTGTCAGAGCAGCATAATTGCTGTTTTGGATGATATGATTAATATGTTTTTGCAGTTTATATGGAAGTCATGTTCCGTTGCGAAATTATACCGAAAGCTAAGATTATTTTAGAAGAACTTGGTTACATGAAGATGATGATTAAGCATCCCGGTGAGCAGCCGCTCGAGCAATTTGCCTAGTGAAAGGAATAGACAAATGAGTCCACAAGAAATGGGATGACTAGGATCATTGATTTTCTTGAAAAACGAAAATAATTTGGTTCTACCTTGTAAAGCTTAGGAAAATAATTCAGGGTCAATTGTAATCATCAAGTAAGAATTTATCATCAATGGGACACAGAAGTTTTGATAAAGATATTATCAACTCTATCTAATCCAGTGGCCTTGGAGTTTAGTTTCCTGATTATAAATCTTAGTTCATTAAGTGTGAAGTGAGGATCCATTGCCTCATTAGGTGTTAGCATTTTGTTATAGATGTTAGACTACAGAAGGCTACTGGTGTCTTCGCCAGGTGAGAATTCCGATTGTGCTCTCCTTTTAAATCTTTTAGAATGATTGGAGTAGGCTGGGAATCAGGAATCAAGTCGAAGAGTTGTCAGAGCTGAAGCTGTCATTTTTGTTGATTTTTCCTGTTTCTAGTCTCTGTAAGATTTCAAATTCTTTTTTTATGTTTGAGCAGGAGTTTGTCCATCTTTGTAATTTAATTTGAAGTCTTGGAGGCTTTTAAAGGGTAAAGTGTTTCTTATACAGTGTATATTATTGATTTCTAGCATCTGAGGAAATTGCTTTTTTTCATTAAGCGTCTAAAAGCTCTTGCCTCCTGTTTTAATTTTCTAAGTTGTGGTGTCCTCCATGGTTGTAGATTTAATTTTTTAGAATTTCTTCTTGTAAGTGTGACTTTGGAAATATCTTTTTATGCCTTCTTGATGATATTTTCAATTATCCCATGGTAAATTTTTGCTGCAATTCTGAATGAAACAATAGTAGCGGTTTTGTATTCTTAATAAATTTGCTCTGATTCCTAAAGCTCTTACACCTTAAGTTAAAGATGATTGTCAAAGATTGGTTAACGTGAAAATGTATTTATGGTCTAAATAGGATATGTTATCAGAAACTGATAATTATTATAAGAATGAAAAATAAAGTATTTGAGAGAGTCATATCAGGTCAAGCAACTTTTATTAGACTGACGAAGGTTGGACTATCTTGCTGATCTTAGATGTTGAACTTAGGTAGGAATTCTTCAAGACTGGAACCTCTGTGATCATTGATGGAGAAACCCCAGATGTTATTATGGGTGTTGAAATCTCCTCTTGTTATTATTGTGAAATTGGGGTAGTTGTTCAGAATAAAGTCCTCAGACAGTATAAAAAATTTCTAGTTCTTAGCATGGGGAATCATACAGACTTGTCAAAATTAGTTTATGTAGCTGATCTGTTACGCATCATTAGGTGTTCACTTGTATTATTCAAAGTCGTTTGCGCGTGAGTCAAATATCCGCAGGGTGAGCATAACTTTATTTATTCTTGATACAAAACCACAAGTGATTGCTTCACGAATGCTGCGATGAACGATGGGCATAGACAATGAAATGGAACGGCATAGTCCTTACTGGTGAATCTCAATTCTGTCTCCAACACCCGATAGTCGGATTCGAATCTGAAGACAACTTGGTGAGAGACAGCTGTGTATTATCACGCTATGCATTGCTTCATTGTTCCTTCAGCCAGTATTATCGACTTAGAAGCAAAAACCAAGTAGAAGACCACTGGTCTTGACCTACCACAACTCAGAGATATTATTTCATTTAGATGAAATAACAAACAAGAGCCAGTTTACTTGTTTCAGCCACCTTTGATGAACATGGTGGAATTTTATCAGATCAGAAATAGAACTCACTACGTTTCGATAATGATAATATTGTCCTTCTTGACCAAGCCACTGTGTCCACAACAAACACGCACACGTATGTGTGTGTGCGTGAGTGCGCGCATGAAATCATGAATAAAATATTTATTCAGCTTGTCCACTGAATTTTTTTCTGGAATTGAATTGAGAGCGGAATAAAATGAACCTTATAACAAGATGTCGATCACTGGCAAGCTTAATGAACAGGATAGCATTAATTCAACATTTTGATTGCTTATTTGTAATTGATTCTAACCGTAGTTAATGCTGATTTGAATGTAAGCAAAGTGACACAAAATTTTGTAACACTTTGCTTCAAGAACGGACGAACGTGTATCTTTCTGTCTCTTAAATTCGTTGTTATTTTCATTTTCAGTTGTCAATTTTACTCCTTTTAAATTTTTGTCATTTTCTACAGCGAACTTTTCTAAATTTTTAAGCAATAAGCTCAATGGAAGACATTTTATTCATGGATGGATGGAATCTAGGATACTATATTTAACAACTTCAGAACTGAAGAAAATTTTCAAGCATTCCACACTTCTTTCGAATTGCCTTTAACTGAAATACATATATTAGATTTCACTTTATAATGCAAAATAATTTTGTGATGTGACATTTTGCAGCCTCTTATACTAAAAAACTAATATAATATTAATAAATGTTGTTAAGTTATTAAAAATAAAAATATTTTTATTTTTAAATTGTAATTTTCCCGGAAAACTATGTACCTAGTTTCCATTGCAAACTATGGTACACAAATTTGACAATCTTGTCTCTTAATCTATCTAAATATGCAAATATTTCAAAAGAATTCTCTGAATCTTAATCGCTAACGACTATAACTTAAGAATTGTTAAAAAAATATTTTAACAGTTTTATTAATAACAGTAGGTGAAAAAAAACGAGAAACTAAAAATGAGTTGTATTTGTTTGGTGTATGAAAGACAGCTAAAGATATTGTTATTTTGTGGAAGCGATAATAGAATGATATTATCTCTAGCATTTAAAATGGATACACATATATATGTATATTTTGTCTATGTCTGTAGTAAAATAAAATATTCCTCGAATAATGAAAAGATTATGTTCTTAAAAAAAATCATATTCAAAATTGAATTATCTGAAAAGAATTTATTGATAACAAAATTAATTCACATCCTACAAAATATTTGAAATCCGTAAATTTTTGTCACATGCTACATAGTATTCTAAATTTCAACTTATCAAACGATCTTGTTTTAAAAATTTTAAATGAATAAAATTTAAAATAAAATAAAATTTAAGTTTTAATTCAAATAATATGCAGTTGAATATCATGAATTGAAAATTTGAAATATTATCACATTCATTTAAATTAAAAATATTTTGGATAAAAAATATTTTAAAAATAAATAGCAAATTTCCTTAGGAAGTACATATAATGATTAGCTATGTAATAAAGAATTCTTAAATTTTTTTAAATAGTTCAAATATTCTTGTTATGTTTATTCTTGTATGTAAATCCTAATCAAATTAGCTTAAAGATTATGAGAAATATAATGGAATCATTGTCGAATAGCAGATATTCTTGAAGACGGTGGTAAAATGCAGTGCATAAAAGTCAAAGCCTTATAACGGTAGCCTTGAGTGAAGCCTTACAAGAATTGAGTGCAAGGCCATTTGTATTCGTTTCGTGGTATTAATGTAAGGACTTTATTTGAAGAACTATTAAAGCACAACAATAGTTTATTTAGAAATCATTTTTGAAGATTTCGACATTTTCATTTGAGATTGGATTCATATCTTTTCAGATGCATCTAAAAATTGGGTTGAAAAGTGGAATACATAGGCTTTTAAAAGCATAATCCACTTAAAGATAAGCGAAAATGAATTTATCTCGCTAAATCCTTTCTAATGTTAAATTCATCTTGCATAACCTTTCGCTTTGCAGTATCTTTTCTAATATTAGACTCGATTTATTTATTCCTAAAATTATACAGGTATAACCTCTTCGAAAAATAGACTAATCTTGCTTAATAATTTTCTAGTGTTAGATAAATATATCTTTCTAACATTAGGTTAATCTTTCCTAATTAAACAAATATATGCTTAAATATAAATCTAAACCTTGCATTAAACAAATCTATGGTCATTAATTTCAGATTCTTTTAATCTAAATACTTAATCTATTTTATGATAAGAGCAATTTTCCCTAATCTATTCTAAGATTGTGGGTAACTAACGTTATATATTAATCTTTTGAAAAGTAAAATATTTAATCCATTCTAGATTATTGCACGAATCTTACATAAAAAAAAATTTCGATTAAAACTTTATTCAAGATAAAATTTAAGTTTGAAGATGAAAAGAAAATAATATCAAGCATGCTTGGAAGTGAAATCTACGAACTTGTATCAAACTGATCATTTACTATCTTAGCGAACACCAAAACTCATTTTCCTTACAAGATAATTTATTAAAAAAGGTCATGTTCTTCATGCATTTAACTATGAGCATCCAATCATTTAAATTTTGTTTTATTTAAGTATTTTATGAGGTTATAAGTTGATAATTCAAAAATTCGTTTAGAGTTCATCATACAGAATTTTAAAACCTACGAGATCTCTTTCTTATTTTCAACATTATAATTTATACAAAATTCACTGAATATTAATTTAAATTTTATTTCGAAACAAAAAATGTTTGTTACTTTTGTAAATGAAAGGAATTATAGGTAAATATAAATTTTATAAAGGTATATAAATTATCACTTTAAATTAAATTAAGAAAAAATAGCTGTTAATTAAAATAAATTTATGCATTTCTTTCTAATCAGGCATTATTTTTTTAATCAATTATAGACACAACTTTTAATTTTATTTATAATAATATTATAAATGAAGGTATATCATAGTTATTCAATTGCAATGAAAATTCTTATCATTATAAAATAATCATTATAAAAAATACGATAGTGAAGCTGAAAAAAAGGCAGTAAAGTTTAATACTTCAAACTCTATAATGCAGATTTTAACATCTACTTCAGCCATCAACTTTAAAAAGTAAGAATACATTATAATAGTATCAATAATGTATCGTATTGATGTTTACATCACCAATAAAACAATATGGGGACCAAAACCATTACTTAATATCAACTGCTATATAATACAGACAAACTTGATGTTAGTTCATGATTGATACCAAAAAAACAAGGTAAGCAAGAAAGTTCTTGCCGTTTTGAATGACCCAAGAGAACACGACCTACAGATAGTGTTGCCTATTGTTAGTCCTCGAAGTAATCACGATCAGCATCCAGCACTTTCTGTCGATGTGTCAATAGTTGAGCAATGCACTTGTGGTAAAGTTCGAGGGTTTTGGGTTCAAAGAAGTCTGTGAGTTCTTGCAGCAAGTCAATTTCACTGACGAAGGATTTTCTATGAAAATGAATTTCCAAGGAATGGAAGAAGTGGTAATCTAATGGTGCAATGTAAAGTAAGTAAGGAGGATGGCATAACTCTCCCAACCAAGTCGCTGTATGTTATTTCTGGCCACGCGTGGAACAAGAATAATACACCCTTCCGATTAGCCAGCGTTGGCTCCTTCTGTTGCAATGCTTGTTGCACACGTTGCTGTGAATACAGGTCCGCACTGACATAGTGACAACTTTATAACAAAGGAACAAATCTCCCTATATAAATTTGTGAAACCAAAGCCTTGCCAATAGTTGTCAATTCACAATACTATCCCCAAAAGCTTGAGATATTCGGTGACTTGATGCCACAACTCAAAAGCCCACTTTGAATTCATAAAGCAAACAACACCAAACGGGTAATTCGACATGAACATTTTTCTTAGTTACTGTGCGAATTAAGAGTAATGAATGCGCACGGTGTACCTGTTTTTATAACGACTGATATTCCTATTCTCAACTAACTAGTGTCTCAACCAAGTTATGTACCAAGTTGCATACTTATTCTCTCTTTATTCAATAGCAACGCGAAAACACCGAGGACTTTCTTGTTTACCTTATATAATGTTTACCTTATGTTAAATAACAAAATAATTTACCATTCATAACTTCATATTATAAATTCTTCATTATATAAACATAAAAAATTTAAATATATTTTAAAATAACGTATAAGAAAAAGATGAATATGAACTTTGAAATTATAAAAACAAAATTTGTAAAGAAATTCATGGTCAAAAATGGTGATAGAATTTGCTAAGATTACGGTGCTACTTATGCTACACCGTTTTTTTTTATTATTATTGTTATTATTATTCATATATTTTTAAAATGGCTAAACTAAATTTAAGTAAAAACAAGCAATTTATTTATTGAATAATGAAGTCACATATGTAAAAAGTTTGAAAGTCAGAGAAATCATAAAATCTATAAATTTAAATTGCTGCTTGGTAATCTATGAGAAAGATATTCTCTTGAAACTAATCATATCCTGAATTCGTATATTGCACAGAATTTTCATGAGTCTCTTTTTATTCTCTTTGCATTTCTATTCTCTTCGTATTGTTTGTAGAATTATATTTCCCATTTGTACTTATCTTATTTTTTAATATTTTAAACTATAATAAATCGATTATAAAAATATTGTAAAAACTTTTAGGGATTAAGCCCTAATGATAAGAATAAATAACAATAGTTATTTACGCTCTCTCTCTCTTTATATATATATATATATATATATATATATATATATATATATATATATATATATATATATATATATATATATATATATATATATATATATATATATATATATATATATATATTCCAATAACCTATTTATACCGACCAAAATTTCTAAACATATAACCAACTGTCTCACAATTTTGACCCCAAATTTAGTAAAAAAATCGTACTTAAGCTGAGTTTTTGATAAAAAACAATCTTTTTTCTATCAAAGCGATTTTTCCGATTTTTTTTATTTTCATATCATAAAATTATTATATTTATTAATTTTTTAGAAATAATCATTTAAGATCGTTTTTTAAGTTATAAAATAAAGTTATTTATCGATTTTAAATCACTTAAAAAAATTTTTTCAGAAATATTTGAAAATATTATTGATAGTTGAATTTTTTTTGCCTTTATAATTTTAGATTATAGAATTTTTATTATTTTATAATACTAAGTATCATTTAAGGAATATGAGATTTTAAATTATAAAATAAACTTATATAATATTTTTGAAGTCTCATATACGAATGAGTAATATATATTATAGCTTAAAATCAACGTCTCCTTAGGTGTGGTTCATACAGTACATTTTCGAATGCTTGTTTATATCAATTAAAACTGCTAAACATAAGTAATCACGTAGTATTTTCGAATCACTATTAAGTGATGAAGTTAATATTTGAGCTGGTAACCTCCCATACACCACACGTAAGGATATTGAGTCTTACAAAGCTTTTAAAGTGCACAAGGCTTTCTAGCAAAACTATAGGTGAAGTTGAGTATGGGACTCATAACCATACTTTTAATTAAAAAGTAAATATTATACATAATTAACAATGGTTTGTAATTTTAACTCATTGAATAAAATATTTACATTTTCTTGAAATCATCTTTTATTAAATTTATTTTTGCTAGCAAAAGCATACTGATATTACAATAAATGATCTTAACATTCGCGATTTATAAAAAATGTGTTTATAAAATTATCTCATTTCTAAGAATAATACTTCAAAGAGGAAAATAATACATTTTTTATCATAAAATAAGAAAAAAATAATACTTAAATTTCGTAGGCTGGAATTTGGAGATTATTACTAAAACTGTTTAATTAACGATAGTGTCATTTTAAGCAGATATAGACCTACATTAATTTATTTTACAAGCTAGCCGATAGAGGAAACAGAAAAGATTTATCTTGTTATTAATAAAATCAAAACAAAACTTATGGAATGAACAAAATATTCCAATGCTTTTTCTGTACCTACAGTAGATATTGAAATTTGCAAAGGTATTAATTTTTCCTATTCCAACCTTATTGCTATATATTTACTTTGGTTGAAATATATGGTAATATGTCTGAAAAAATTCATTGCAAGATTTAAAAAAGAAATATATGTTACTATTTATATCAATATTTTTTAAGAATAAAAACTCCTCACTAAAGAAATTAAAACCTGTAACCAGGGGGTACACGTACCTTCCTGGGGCTTGAGCAGCCACTAGGCGTGTCGGCAGGTGGTGGATAGCCGAATGTCCTGTAGAAATGACAGGATAGCCTTGAATATAGAATCAGAGGCCGTGAACCAGCTCCCGTAAACCCTGGTGTTATGCGACCCGTGCCTAGGGTTATTTGGCATAACGGTAATGGTGTCTTAACGGAGTCTCTAGTTGCCTAGCGAACTTCTAGAGTAATTTGCCTTGCCCAGTTACTCAGGCAATGCTGGGTGGACTGTCATATTATTTGAGCTTATTAACTGTTATTTTATGGCTGAAAAGACAATAAAAATAACAAACCTTTCTGCATTTGCAGGTCAAACCTCTGAAGCAGACCTTGCTGAAAAAGACAAGGGAACCCAGAGGCAATCTAGTGAAGCGGCAACAATGAATCCTTCACAGGAGGTAGAAATGACCTCCAAACCTTCTTCTGGTGAGAGTCAGGAAGCTATCACTAGCATGACTGGCTCTCTGACCAGAATCAAGCTTAAAAAGAGACTTTCTGGTGCCCATAAAAAGAAGCTGGTAAAGGAACACAAAATCGCTGAGGGGACTTGGGTTGAAAAACAGAAGGTAACCAAAGGCGAGAAGCGTCCCGCCAACCGGACGAACGAGGGCAAGGCCAGAAAGGCTGCCAAGAGAGAAGGACCTGGGGGATTTACTTACAGAGCGGCTTTCACGGCGATCAAGATGGCTGTGCTCTTAGAAGGTCATCCGGAAAAACGGTTAACAGAGGAACAGGCCTTTGCCCTGGAACTCTTGTTAACCAGGAAAATAGGAAGGAATGAGGAGGGTTTTGCCCCAACCTTCCTATCCTGTAAATTTGAGAATGGGGCACTTATTATCAACTTTGCAGATCTGGAGAGCTCAAAGTAGCTGGAACAGAATGTCAGTGACATAAGCCCTTGGCAGGAACAAAAACTCATGGTGGGTGAGGCAAGGAAACTTGTCAGAACCACCAAGATAATTGCAAAACTGCCGAAAATCTGTAGTAAACTGGGGCTTAAAGAGCTCCTGAGAAAATTCGAGGCTCAGAACGGTGGGGTCACTCCACATGGAGTGGAACGTTCTTAATATTAAGAACGACCCATCTGGGCAGACCATCGTTTTTAGTGTACCTGAACTAGATGCTGCCACACTTGGTATAAGGGGATATAAAGTTCATATTGGACTTCACCAAGTGCAAGCTAAAGTACTTGACAAACCGTCTCCTGCTGATGGGGGTAAGGGTAGTTCAAGCCAACTTCCACCACAGTAGAAGCGATACTACTAACCTCAGTAAGAAGTTTCTTGCTGGGGATATACACCTGGCCCTGATTCAGGAACCCTGGTTGGTTAGGGGGAGAATCAGTGGCCTCAAAGGAACTAAAGGTAAGCTTATCTATTGTACCAATGGTAACGCTAGAACTTGTATGCTCCTACATTGAGGTTTTAACACTCTCTGAATTTATATATAGGGACCTGACAGCTGTGAAAGTCAGGCTCAACATAGAGGGTAGGAACAGAGAAATTGTTTTGGGCTCTGGGTACCTGCCCTATGAAGAGAAGGCTCCACCTGACCATACTCTGCACAAACTCATGAACTTTTGCAGAGATAACAACTTACAGGTAGTCTTAGAATTAGACTGTAATGCTCACCATGTTGTCTGGGGAAGTACGGACACAAATAAAAGAGGTGAGTATCTTTTACAATTCATTCTAAACTACGGGTTAGGTATTTAAATAAGGGCAACGAACCAACTTTTATTACTTCCAATAAATCTGAAGTAATTGACATTACTATAGCGACAACGCTGATTAATAAAAATATCAAAAATTGGAAAGTAGATGGCACACTTTCTGGCTCAGATCATCAAAACATCCATTTTGAAATTCACTCTAATGTGTGTCTGTATCGCATATTCAGAGACCCAGTTAGAAAGGACTGAAAGAAATTCCAGGAGTAACTGACTGGGTTGGTTGAGCTCGGTAACAGACCTATTAGAGACAACTACGATCTAGAAGCTACAGCAGACCTTCTGCAAGTAGTATTCTAGATTCTTATCATAACAATTGCCCTATTCGCACTAGGAGAGCTACTAGGAATCTTCAATGTCCTTGGTGGAATGACTCTCTAGCAGCCGAAAGAGCAAATGTTAAAAAACTTTTTAATAAAGCCAAGAAAAATGGTGAATAGGAGAACTATAAGGTGGCCCTCACCAATTATAACAAACTTTTTAGAAAAGCAAAATTAACTCTTGGAGGAAGTTCTGTGAAGAGATAGATTCTATTTCTGTCGGAGCTACACTCTAAAAACTCTTTAAAAGGGATGAACCTATTTTGGTTGGCACCCTAAAGGACGAGGAGGGTAATTTTGCTACTTCCGGGAAAGAGGTTACGGAAATTATGACCAAAACCCACTTTCCAGGAGTTAGATATATTTAAAGCAACGAAGGGGAACGCTGCATTGGCTCTTTGCAAAGAGTCAATAGCGATCAATGGACCATCGCTAAAAATATCGTTAACTACAACATTGTTAAATGGGCAATCCTTGCCTTTAAACCTCTAAAAAGCCCAGGGCCTGATGGAATTATGCCCATCATGATCCAGAAAGGCAGAGGAGGTTGTCATACCAGTGCTAACTAGAATTTACAGAACTAGCTTATCACTGGGTTACATACCAAAGATGTGACTAAAGACCAGGCTTGTTTTCATTCCTAAACCTGGCAAGGACACCTATGACCAGGCCAAGTCTTATAGACCAATCAGTCTTTCTTCATTCTTTTTTAAAATTATGGAGAAAATCATTGATCGGCATATTAGAGATTACTTGGGTAGTAATAGTCCCTTGCATGCTCTTCAATTTGCCTATAAACCCGGCAAATCTACTGAAACCGCTCTACATCAGCTAGTTTCCAAGATTGAAACCACTTTGGATCAAAAAGATATTGCCTTGGCACATTTCCTCGACATCCATGGTGCCTTTAATAACACTTCCCATCCATCCATCCTCAATGCACTTAGAGGGGCAGTGATTAATCAGACCCTGTGTACTTGGATTGAGGCCTTAATTTTGGATAGGTGTATACAAATGAATATCTTCGGTGAATCATTTGAAAAAAAGACTACTAGAAGTTGTCCTCAAGGAGGTGTTCTGTGACCATTACTTTGGAACCTAGTTGTAAATAGCCTTATAAAACATCTAAATGAAAGGGGATATTATATGCAAGGATATGCTGATGACATTGTCATCCTTATCCTTGGCAAAGATTTCGACATGACTTGCCATCTCATGCAGGATGCTCTAAGTTATGTAGGTCAATGGTGCATGGATAGGAACCTGATGGCTAATCCTCAAAAAACCTACCTTGTATCTTTTACACGCAAAAAGAAACAGAAAGGTTTTTTCATTTTTGATGTTGAAATCAATGTGGCTTCAGAAGTGAAGTATCTGGGCATTTATTTAGACCAGAAACTCACCTGGAATAAGCACTTTAATGATAAAATTAACCGAGCAAAGAAAAGCATGATGATTTGCAGGTGAATGCTTGGTAAAAACTGGGGTTTACATCCAAAACTGATGTTATGGATGTACATAGCCATTGTCAGGCCCATTCTCACATATGTCTGTGTGATCTGGTGGCGTAAGGTGGAACAGAACACTGTTATTGACAGACTAGGAGCTCTACAAAGACTGGCCTGTCTCTGCATCACGGGAGCAATGTCCACCACGCCAACCAGAGCATTGGAGGTTGTGTTGGATCTGATTCCCTTGGACATCTTCATCTACAGCACTGCCAGAATGACTGCATACAGAATGAAGCTGCAAAACCACTGGTACGACCAGCCTGTTGCCAAAGGGCACAGGGGCATTACCAGGAAAATTCAGATCCTACTTTCCTGATGCCCTCATATATCATCGAAAAATGATACATGTTTGATAGGACATTTGAAATAGTTTTTCCAACTAGAGGTGAATGGGATAACAACATGTTTGAAACTGAAACAGGAGATTTAATCTGGTACACAGATGGATCACTGAAGAACAGCCTCTCAGGACTGGGAGTATGTGGCGTGTCACCAAGAATCAGCCTGTCTGTAAGCCTTGGGCGTACGCTACGGTCTTCCAGGCAGAAGTTTTGGCCATTATCCTCTGTCTGCGATTATATATGAGGAAGGGCTACTACGGTAAGCGGATTCTCATTTTTAGTGACAGTCAAGCCGCTTTAAAAGCGCTTAATTCTTTCGAAATCAAATCTAAAATGATTTTGGAATGTAGAAACCTTCTTACAGAACTGGCAACTAGAAACAAGGTGATCCTTGTATGGGTGCCAGGGCACAAAGGTATCGAAGGTAATGAAAGGGCTGATGAGCTTGCTAAACAAAAATCGTCTTTTGTTCCCATTGGTGCAGAAACTTTTTGTGGGATCAACTTGAAGACCACAAAAACCAATGTTCTTAGATGGGAGAGATGAAAGATGTATGAAGCTTGGCTCAACACTCCTGGTCAAACTCACGCTAAAAGTATGATCTGTGGATCATCAGCGAGGATTGCCTCTGAAATTCTTTAAGAGGCAATCCTCGCTGATGATCCACAGATCATACTCTTAGCGTGGGTTTGACCAGGAGTGTTGAGCCAAATTCTTAGGTGCTCTAGGCAGAAGATACGTTTAATCGTAGGCTTCATAACTGGGCACTACTATTTCCGAAAGCACTTCCATAAAATGGGACTGTTTCAGCAAGACCCTATTTGCAGGAAATGTCATACGCAAGAGGAAACGGCCATGCACATCATTTACGAATGCGAGGCTCTTACCCTCCCTAGATTAACTTTTTTAGGCATTAACCATACTAGAGAGTTACACCTAGACTCCTTTAAATGGTTATCGGACTTTATTAATAAAATGGGTGACCCGAGAAACTGGAACTGGGAAACATTGGGTTTGGAGTTAATGGTACAAATTGCTGATTAAAGCAGAGGTACCAATGACATACAAACCCAACCTTAAGAATAAGAAAGAAATTAAAATAAATATTTATGAAACACAATCCTCAAATCTTTAATAGCATATAATAATGAAATTTGGATTTTGTAAAATGATGATGAATACGATTTTTTCATCATTGAAAGAAAAATTTTCAAATGAATTTTTTGATCAATAAAATTATTAATTCATGATCGAAATTTGGAAACAATAATGAGCTCATTCATTTATCGACGGAAAAACATCGTTCATTCATTAAATCTTTGCGTTTAGCATGGTTGGATCATATTGATAAAATTGATGGAAGTAAAGTTTTAAGAAAAATTGTAAAGTGAAAATATTTGGAACGGAAACCCACAAGAACTCCGAAAAAATGACTTATCCATCATGAAGATAAAAAAATGGAAACCTAAGCCCAAAAATAGGAAAGTTATTAAAATAAAAAGACTTTCTTGAGAAAGTAAAGTTCCACCTCGCGAGCTGCAGCCCAATGAAAAAAAAAGAAAGATTACATTTAAAATTCTCTTTAAATTATATATATGATATGTTTATTTTTATATTCACTTTATAGAATTTTAGCGATATTAAGTAAATTTATTTTGTTGAAATTAAACTCTTAGTGATACGTTTTCTTTAATCTGTATGTCACCAGACATAATAATTAAGATGACATATTCTGTCAAGATAAAAGTACAAAATATGTCCTTCGGTTTAAACTCTAGCTCTAAAATAATAGTATTCTGCAAAATTTTACTAATATTGAAATATCTGATTGGATTAATTTTATTAGGTATAAGATGAACTATAGATAAAGTTCAAAATTCGATGTTAAAGCTAAAAATGGAAATTTATTTTCAAGTCAGAAAAATATCTTAAGATATTTTAATTACCAAAAAAATGGCGGCAGGTGTATAAGCTCGGATATCTTTGTTGACCCGAATACAATCTGTCCTTGTTGAGAATAATGTCCAAGCCTATATTTGTCACATACAGCATTGTATGTTTTCAAATCAGTTGATCAAATAAGTTTTTTAACTGTGCATTACAGAAACAATCAATTCAATAGTTATTTGAATCTGTAAATTGTTTAGAAATTTTAGCTGTTGATTTGATTGTACGTGTTCTATGTATAGATATCTAAGCATTCTACACTAAAAAAAGACATGAATCCATTATATTCAGCACTTTTTAATAGTCCTAAATACAGTTTTAAGAATTCAAGGAAATATTTCTAACCGTTCTTTTTTCTAGAAAAATAGAATGCATATGCAAAAATATTTTTAATGTTTAGATTTATTGACGAAAATTCAAAAAGTGTTTTTTAACATAATTTACATAAATAAATAATTTTATAAATTAATAATTTACATAAATTAATTTCTTGTATACTATTAGGTAAAATCTCTCTTTATAATAGAATAATAAAATGTGTCACAGATGTCTCCTAGTAGAATAATTTCATCAACAAAACGTTTTAATTGATTAATTTTTCACGATTTTCCATTGCTATTAAATAGAAATTCTTAAGAACTGTAATGTCTATACGTGAAATATTTAATTAAAAATCGACTGGCAGAGATAACCTTCCTTAATTGCAAAAAATTCATTTATTATCAAATATTTTGACTTAATCGGGAAATAATTTCATAAAGAAAACATCTAAAATCACCAAAAAAATAAAAAGTGAAATGGAAAAAAAATTCAAAACTTCATCACAGAAGTCCTTTTTTTAATCATTTTCTTTTCATTGAACGACCATTTTTTATTTTTATTAAAGCATAACGTCGACGAAATTCGTATCGATGAACAAAATGCTGCAATTTGAAATTCTTTTAAGCGTTGTTTCTTAACTTAGTTTTATGAGCTTGTTTTTGTTAGAAAAAATTTATATATTATTAACTTTCAACGAGGATATTCTTTCTCGTACATAAAAACTTTTATTAGTAGAAACTCCTGCATAAAATAAAAGTTATTTTAAAACCAAAATAAGATGAGCGTGGTTAAATAAAGGCATTATGTGTTTCTTGGAATAAATATCTTTTTAAGAAGTAGAATTAGAAAACATAATCAAAATTCGAAAATTTTATAAAATGTAAAATATTGTATTTAATTATATTTGACTTGTATATAAAACGAATCATCTGTAGACTCTAATATAATGACTACGATTGCTATATATATATATATATATATATATATATATATATATATATATATATATATATATATATATATATATATATATATATATATATATATATATATATATATATATATATATATTTATATATATATATATATATATATATATATATATATATATATATATATATATATATATATACATATATATATATATATATATATATATATATATATATATATATATATATATATATATATATATATATATATATATATATATATATATATATATATATATATATATATATATATATATATATATATATATATATATATATATATATATATATATTAGGAAGCTACAAAATTCATTTCATTTACAGATTTTTTATACTTGTTTTTTAATTTTAAATAACATTAAATTTTAATAAGGTTGTTGCTCGTAGATTTAAAAAAAACAATTTTAAAAAATTTTGTTAAAAATTTAAATTTTAGAAAATTTAGTTAAAATTAGAATTATTTTATATTAAAAAAATATACATTATACACTTCTTACAAGAAACACAAAAAATACAAGTTAATAATATAAAATAATGTTATCAAATAAAATATTTTATAAATAGTTTCATAAATTTCTCAAATAATTTTTACTGCATAAAATGAAAACATTTCTCAATTTAATTTTAAATATGAATTCGTGTAATCTAAGATGATAATAATTTATTTCAGGAATATAGAAATCTATTTTTAGATGTAATTTGAGTTTTGTTTATTTACTTTTAATATTATTTACAGTATTTGAATACATTTATCATTTTTAATATCTGCTTAAAAATTCCTTCTTAATAGTCTAATAATATTTTTACAATTTAAACAAAAAACATTTCTTCAGCAAATTTTCATAATATTAATATAATTTAATTCTCAGAAATATATATATATATATGTATTATTTTATTTTACTATGTATATTACTTCAATTTTAAAATTTCTTTAAAATTTACGAAAATAGTATAATATTTTGTTTCAACTATAAATATTATTTATATATTGCTTTATACTTGCTTTATTGTTTTATTTATATATTATTATATATGTTTTATTTTTAAAGAACATTTCGTTTTAGCGAATAACTTATTGTTTTATATAAGTTCATAAATCCGTAAAAAGTTGCTTAAAAATGTTAGATTTTTATAAATAATCAATATTTATTTCAGTAATAAATGTTTTTCTTTTTTGAAAAATCAATAAAAAATAGTAATGTTATTTTGATATTGAGATAAAAAAATGGATATTGCAATGAATTTGCAAATAATTCAGAAATCTTGATCAAAAATTAGATAATGGTTTTAAAATAAAATTATTGTTTGTTTTAACATAAAATTTTAAATTTATAGATCTTAATACAGTTTTTCAATATCAAGAACATTTTTTAAATAAACAATTCATAATTGTTTAGGTGTATTTATCACATTTATCATAGAATATTAGGAAATTGTGGCAAATAAAAGAATTTAGTTTTGCCATTTGTTGTTTTAATAAATGATATTTATTCAGAACATTTTCAATAATTTTACTAATTGTTAATACAGAAAAGTCAACTAATATATTATATAATTCTTAATAAACACCTGATATGTAAATAAATACTACTTATTATATATAGAGAAACATTCAACCAACAGAAAGAAGTTAGCAACAACATATAATTGCTTTGCACTTAAAACATCAATTTTTCGTCAATATTTTATTTTTGACCTGTTTAAAATATAGTAGAACTCCAATCATCCAAATCGCTTTCAGAATTTTGGAAAAATTGTTAGACTGAAGAAGAGATTAAAAATGAGGAAAAGGAAAAAGCTCAAGAAAAGTAAGGTAAAAGAAGGGAAAATATGAGAATGAGAGAGAGAGAGAGAGAGAGGTGACGCTTTTGAAAAATTCAAAAACATTCGTTTGAAAATTCCTTAATGTTTAGAAATTGGTGCTGAATATATAGGAGAATAGATTATGAGTGAAACCCTATATTTCAAACAGCAAAAGATAACAACTTATTAAAAGTGTGGGTTGAAAAGATAACCTAAATGTCCAAGTTGAAATAGATACGAGACCATCAGCTAGTGCAGCATTCGCCGGTTTTGAAACTGTTTTGAAGCGGATAGAGCCTCAGCCCCAGTGTGACCACATAGAAATTCTCATTGTCAAAGTGGATCTTGCCTGCCTGATAAAGGATGAAGGCAATATGAAACATTGTACTTTGACCGAAATATTGTGCTAGCAAACATTTACAGTGCTATACCTAAATACTGTATCAATGCATAGCACATTTTTAACTCACATTTCAACATACAATATTTAATTGAAATAAAACCTTTCTCGAAATAATCCAATTATTCGAATATTTGTTTATCCGAATGGGGTCCGGTTTCAACAGATTTGAATGGTTAGAGTTTTACTGTAATGTCAAAAGCAGGTGCTATATATTATTGCATATAAAGCCATATGCAGAGATTTATCAGCATGAATATATTTTTTCCGGTTTCAGTTAAGAAAGGTTGCATGGAAGAAAATTAAATTTTAATCTGAAAATATCGGGTCTCTAACATAACACAAAGGCACTTTCATTACGAAATTTTGATAACAGCATTTATAATTAATTTAAATCGAAATGAACGTTGACTGGTTATTTCGAGATAAATACCATTCCGGAGATTTTTTTTTCTTTTCAAAAAAAATAGGAGTGTTGTTCTTTCTTCCTTTTTAAAATTGTCATATTTGGTTAATCACTCAGGGTAAAGAAAATATATATGGCATTAGATCTCTAGTTTTCTCCATTTCCAAACAGTGTAGTTTTTAAAAGTAGCGACAATAATTTTTTTCCCTTTCTGGAAAAGTGTTGTGTTTGCCATTCCAGCGAACGTGTTTACGTTTTTCTTTTAACGACGGTGTTGGAATTTCATTGAAATGCAAATAAAATGAATCCTGATTTTAATGTTCAATAACATTGAAACTAAAAGGAGTTTTCAAGTATTTCATAACACATTCGATTTGTTTTAAGCTTACCTAAACATGAGATTTCATTTTCTGGTAATATGTAACAACGCTTCCTACACTGCTAAGTAAATATTAAAAAAAATATTTATAAATTGTTCAATTTAAAAGATATTACGTAATTTCTCAAATTTCAATTCTCCCCGAAAGTTGAGGATGCGTTTGTTAAGAAAGCTATGGTGATTTGGGCCCATTTTTCGAATGTATGATCATTTAAAGCTATATTTAAAAAAACTAATATAATGTATTGTAACCAGAATTATAAAATTCATAGTTTAATCATTCTAAAGTAAAAATAATATCATTTTTTCAGTAAAAATACCGAGCTAGCAACTAAATAATTAATATTTAAGAATCTTCAATTTAACTGTTTATTAGTTCGAGTCCACTTTGAACTCCCAGATATGCTAATCCCAGTATGAAAAAAGACCGTAGTGCCAAATAAGTCATATTGCTAGTCAGGATATAAAATTTTTAATTTAAATAAATTTTTATTTTGATTTAAAAATTTTGTTTTAAAGATCATATCATTTCAATCAAACTCATCAAAAAGAACGTATTTATCCATTAATATATTTACGTTTGAATAATATCACTGTTCTATTAAATCTATTGCTAAAGTTATTTCTGTAATTCATTACTCATTATTAAATCATTTCCTGATTTCTAATTTGACCTAATTCATAAATTATTATATTCATATGTGAATTCCCTATAATTAACGTTATTTGCATAAAATATCAGGATTTGAACGTTTGATTAATTTATTTGCATTTCAAAAGGTATATCATTGATTCAAGTATTCCCATAATTATATTCGAGTATAACTAATGATTTAATCAGAGAGAGAAATAGATATTGTCTCCTCTTAAGTCGTTTACAAATATTTCCGGAAATCTAGAGTGCTCAGCTTTATAATTTATCCCATGAAATATCCATTCTTCGATTTCATAACCGTTTTAATACGGGATAATTTATTTTCTTTCATAACTTATATTCTGTTAAATATATTTTGTTAATAGTTTTATCCTAATCTTTGAATATTTTTTACAAATTGATTTAAATGAAGTTAAAAAATTTCAAAAAACGATCATCTTATAAATATAAAAACTAAAGTAGCTAACTGAAGCAATTCACTTCGAATAAGTTCAATTATAATTAAAAACATCGATTTTGATTTTTGTTTATTTATATTAAAGTATTTAATTATTTTACTAAATTATTTTATTTTGTTATAGTTAAAAAAATTCAAATGAGTTGTGTGTTGCCACCTTGCTCACTAGTAATTATACATAAGGCTATAAATAAAAGAAAAGCTATTTCTTGAAATGTTTTATCTTATGATGTGTTTTATCTTAAGAAGTTTGGCATAAATATATTTTATGTACTGTGAGATACACAGTGGTGATAAGGAAATATCCATATACCAAGTGTATGCAAATGAAATGAGACAATTGTTTTAAAAAAAGACACAATAAATTTGCGAAAACTGTTTATATTTATTTATTTGAAATAATATCCATTGCTAGCTACACATTTTCCTCATCTTTCAGGCAATTTGTGATTACGATACCATAAAAAATGATCGGTGCTTTGAAGCCAGCCAGTCATCAAGTCAAGATTTGACGTTTTCGTAAGAAGTGAAGCATTGGTCAGCCAATGCGTGTCCCAATGATACAAATAGGTGGTAATCGGAAGGAGCCAAGTCTAGCGAATAAGACGCATGCCATAAGGGATCCCAGCCGAGCACCTTCTTTGTCGGTTTAGCACGGTGGCTAGGTGCGTTGTCATCAAGGAAAATCAATTTGTAGTGCCGTTCCTTGTATTCCTCGTGTTTTTCGAGTATAGCATCGTTCAAATCAAGTAATTGTATCTTGTAGCAATCAGTATTAATGGTTTCGTTGGATTTGAGAAGCTCATAATTGATTGGCCCCTCCTGGTCTCAGAAAATACACATCATTGTCTTGCGGCCGAATCCATTTGGCCTTGCAGGCAATTTGGACGGCTGTCCGGGGTCAGCATAAGATCGATTACGCTTGGGATTCTCAAAATAAATCCATTTTTCATCACTAGTCCCAATACGATGGAGATATAACTTGCGTTTGTAGTGAGCAAGTAACATTTCGCGCACGAGTTTTCAATTTTCCTGCTGACGGTCCGTTAGCTCGTGTGGTACCTATCTACCGACCTTTATTATCTTGCCCATTGCTTTGAGACGACGGTAAACAGTACTTTGGTCAAAATTCAGTTGTTTTGCAAGATGTTCTTGCGTTTGGCCATCATCTTCATCGAGTAATGCTTACGATTCAGCATCTCCAAATTTTTTTGCTCGTCTGCCACACTCCTCGTTTATCACATCGAAATTACCATTTTGAAACTTTTCAAACCACCTGTAGCACTGCTCATGGCTCAGAACATTGCCACCGTATGCTTTTACAAGCATTTGATGCAATTCGGCAGCATTTTTCTTCAGATGGTAACAAACAATGAAGGCTGTCCACAAATCGTGGTCGGAAGGCATAAAATTCGACATTAACAGCACAGTAAATAAACACAATGCACCCTGAAACTCGTCCAAATGTAAGCTAAACGTGAGTATCAAAGGTCAAACTATAAAAAAAACACGTGCCACGGTTTCGTAATGTTTGTATATATGCGTGGCAACATCTGCTAGCAATCGTCTCACTTGATATGCACACACCTGGTAAATCTTAATAAATGTTAAGTTTGAAACAAAACAATATACTGCATCATAGAGGTTAGGAAATCTCGCTTGCAAGAGGTGTTGCCTCGTTGATATGCCTCTATGTGTAAAACAAATCATATCCCTTGATATACGAACGACAAAATAAGCTATCTTAAAAAAAGGATCTCGATTATCCTTGCTACATGACAGTTTAATGAGACAGTGAAATTAATAAGAATATTTGATTTCCAATTGTGTCGCCACAGAGGACAAAAAAATAGTTATTTTAACTCTTGATGACTGTGAAGGATGGATGAAATATGCTTTTCTGAGTCCATTTGCTCTTCTTGGAACATACCACACGCATTCAATAGGATTATAGTTTTAAAATATTTCTTGAAATATCATAAGGTTGAATGTTTTCTTCTATAAGATAATAATTCTTTCAAATAATAGTTACAATGATTACGGTTGGACGATATCACTCGCAAAATGTATTGGTTGATTAAGATATTGTTAAATAATTGTCCCAATAACTATCAGGAGCCTAAAACTAATTAAATAGCACCAGATAGGCATTACTGATATGTTACCGGCACGCAACAGTCAGTCATCGCTCTTAATGGAGCATATCAATCATGCAAAATATGATTTTGTTTCAAAAACTACCACACACATACATATATATATATATATATATATATATATATATATATATATATATATATATATATATATATATATATATATATATATATATATATATATATATATATATATATATATATATATATATATATATATATATAGTTGTTATTCATTGTTATTAATCAACGGCTTCGTCAACAATTCCTACTGACCTAAAAGTGGCTATTTTAATTCATGATGGATGAGGATATGTGTATTTTTGGCGAGCCATTGCCCTGCTTAGAGTATACATGTCCTCGAAAGGAATATTGTTCCTTATACCGAAAGTAAAAATGTGTCCTCTTGCAGATAAACATCCACAAGTACACATCAACCGTATTGATCATTGTCTCGATATAAAATGTTCTCTAATTGCTTTTCAAACTCATTGCCTATTTGATTTAAGAATTCATCCATATAACACTACGCAATTAGAAATCCAAAAGAAAAAACATGTGATTTCTTTACCTACAAAAATTTCCAATAGCAGAAAAAGATTGGAATCTTTTATATAAAGCTTCCAAAACTTTTTCAATTACAATTTTTCTCTGCTCAAGAATATAAACTCTTGTATTTAATTGTTGGTGAATGAGAAATACATGTATTCATTATCGATAATTAAGTCTCTAATGTAATAGTTTGAATATAACAATCTCTATAAGACTTATTACAACATCATTGCTCCAGAAACATTCAGGGACAGCCGTCTTATTTCCTCAAGATTCCGCTATTTGCCGGACATAGTCAGGCACTTGTTCTAATATTAAAATTTTTCTCTCTATGGTAGAAAATCTCTGTATACCTGAAATTAAGGGAACACATCATAATTTCCAAAAGATAAGGTTGTTCTCGAATGACGTGATGAGTTTTATTGATGATACCATAACTATACTTAAAACATTCTTACCCGAATTTCTTGATGAGGACATCATCTAAAGACGACGAAAGCTGTTCTAGAATCACTCAATTTTCTTACATTGTGTTCTATTGTATTCCAGGCTATTTCAATCTGAGTGACTGGCATTGTTGTCTTTAGGAGATAATCACTTTAGCATACTGTAGGTGCATATGTTGAATATGCTTTCTAAATTGTACATAGTAGCTTTTACATCAACGATGGTAAGTTTTGTCTTATTTGCTAAATATTTATTTGCGAATTTATATATCAGGATAAATGTCAAAATAAAATAGGAAATATATTATGTGGAAAAATGGACAGCAGAAAAAATGCTGTAAAATGTACATTCTTATCTCACCGTTTCCTTTACCGAATTTGATAAAATGTAAAATGTATATGAATTTGATAAAATGTAAATAAATCAAATAATAAAGGAGATAATTTACATTTTATTCAATGTAAAACTATACATTGAAACAATATTTTTTACATTGCATTAGAATCAAGGAATTATCTTTCAAAGCAATTAGAAATATTATGATTTTATAAAAATAAAAAGAACATTAAAAAATTTTATTCAGCTTGAATCATATTAAATTTATTTATAATATTTAGAAATTATGAAATTTCAATTCATAAACATTATTAATAAATTCTTAAATATTGACAAACTCACAAAAAAATGATATATTATAAATAAATTACAAAAGCAAATTAGTTAAGCAGATAGTGGTTTGATTTACCTGTAGCTTTATTGTCACTTTTGGCACGAGAGCAAATTTAACCAAGATACAATGTTTGAAAAGTAGTGAACCACAACAAACATCAACACCCAAAATCGTAATCAAACGCTTGAGTTCTAGAGCTGAAAACCAAAGATCTTATGATTCAGCTGATAGTTTAGTTATATAGCGTTTGTAAAAGAAAATAGTGGTAAAATTTTTTCCAACATTTCATAAGTTAAATAAAGTTTTAACAGAAGTTAAATAAAATACGCTTTATTTTATTTAACTTCTGTTTTAAAAAAAAAGCTTTATTTCGGTGGAATTTAAAACACGCTTTACATGCATAAGATAAAACATCGTATGCATAAAAAGCGTGTCTTAAATTCACAAACTATTTTACTTAATATACTTTACATTAACTTAATATTTATGCATTTTAAATATGACTATGAAGTTTAAGAACTTAATCTCAGCAGTGTATATAGTTATTATAAGGAAATAAAATTTTGATCGGTTTATTGGATAGTATTATTTTTACGCATTTTTTGTTAAGAATTGTTTCTGCTCATAATATGGAAAGTATAAGAGAACTAATGTGGGTAAGAGAACTTTAATCTGAGATAATTTAGTTAGCCATGCAAAGAATTAAAATATTTTAAGTAGAAATAAGAATATAATATTTAAAATTAAATACCCACTTAAAAATGATGACAGAAACATCTGTTCGAACAATTTCTTGATCTAAAAACATGAAAAAGGAAGCTCAATTTTCCTAAAAAGAACTAAATTAACTTAAAGGCAAATAAACTGAAGCTCCAAAAAAAGATAAGAGCAATATTATTATGAAAATTTTACAAATGACTATAGAATACGCTTTCCCTTATCAAAATTTTTAATTAGTTTTACAGAATGTATTTAAACATATTATTAAAAATAATGTATTTTACAGATCGTTTTCAATTTATATCTTAATAGTGCACCAGTGAGAAACATACCAAACTTAGAGAAAAAAATAACAATTTAAAAAAAAATAATAATATTTGCTATTTTTCACGAATTTTCTATTTACACAAAATGCTGTTTTATCCTATGAAACGAGGATTTATGTATTAATCAGCTAAAAACGAATCGAACGAGAAATGTGGAAAATTTGAATATTCCCTTTTGTTGCGGATCATTATATCTTGAAGACGATACTATTCATGAACTTTCAAACTCATTCTGTTCGTTGATCTGCGAGACAATGAGAAACACGTAGATGCGTTTGCTGTGGAGGGTGAAAATAATACTTTTTTTAAAAAATTTGAAAAACATAGTAAATATTTTTATTTCAAAAAATTTAAGAATGTAGAAAGAGGGAATAATCCAATCCCGTACATATTTTTCCTCTAACTTTGCTGTACTAAGTGACAATTTTATAAACATGGAAACGAACTACACTCATTCTTTCCTACGAAATGTTGCGTAACACAGCACAAGCAAACTTATTGTGAGTTCAAATCAATGTTAATTATGATTTAATTTAATGAAAAATTCTGTAATCAAAATTTTTGAAAAGAGACATAGCTATGTTTTAAGTTACCTAGAAATTATTTTTCTGATATAAGTTCGATTATATTCCAATTGCATTCCGTTTTCACAGTCATTAATATGTAAGATCTCAATGACTTCCTATAACTAACGCCCGAAAAAAAAACATATTCTGATTTCAGTCTTACAAAACCGTATAATGACATTAATGTTTGATATTAAGAAATAGGCTTATTTGCAATAAATTTAGTATCCACTCATACAATGTGACGACGTTTTGAAAAGCCCAGATTGCTTGCATGGTAACCCAGGTTTCGATTTCTTTTAGCAATGCCGCATAGAGATCAATGTGATTCTTGCACTCCCAATGACAAAGCTGATTACTGAGGGAGCAAGATGTAATTTTTTCAGAAGAGTCCCGATTCTGCTTGCCGCATTCTGATGGCTGTGTACAAGATTTGAGGTTCCGAATGGAATCATCATTGCCTGGTTGCATTCGATATCATCATAAAGCCCTACACCTGTTGTGATGGTAAGGCAAGCCAATGAGTACACTCTAGTTCCTGAGCACAGCTCTAGTTCAAACAATCTGTACATTTTTGTCATCTTAAGGTAAATATTTCTACCCAATCTTCCGAAATCTAATAAAATTCATGTTTCTAAAAGATAATGCAAGAGTACATGCTGCATATGGTGTTCTGATCTTCTGGATACGAAGGGTATTCGATTGTTGCCCTGGTCTCCCGACTTCTACCTAATTGGAAACGCTGATAATGTACTTTTGAGAGAGTTGGGTGCCATCCCTTTCCATTGATTAAGTGTTTCATAGATTTGAAGTAGCACAGAATGAGTTGCTTATTTCTGTCACCCAAATCCAAACTAATTCCATGTCTAACCAAGTAAGACCCATAGTAACTGCCATTTACTCCCCTTCTTGCATTGCAATTTTAATGGCTAGCTGTGTAATCAATCAATACTTGAATCATAAGCTCTTTGTGATAGAACCTCGCTTATCGGAGCATAAGATCCCGGGTTTCATATCAGCCACTTATGAACAACGGGTGATGGTAAGGAAAGTCATTGCTGCATGCACGTCTGTAAGGGTAATTGCTTGAGACTTTTCTGGATTTCCTCTCTTGTACAGCCCATTATCTCTTGTACAGCCATGAGTACAGCCCATTATGTATGAAAAGTCCTTTCGTTAATCAATTTATTGTATGAATACTAAAATATTTTACAATAACCTTCAACCATTAAGCTGTACACAAAGCAAAGTCAAAATGTTTGAATGAAGAAAGATCTAATTTGTGTTACATTAGGAATGCAGAAGAGTTGCATGGAGATACACTGTTCTTTTGTTACCAGGTGGCGCAATAAGACTTTATTACATCATACCGACAAATCAATTTCCATTACACCAGTTTTTAAAACGATACATATTTTCCGTTATTTCACAACTAGTTTAGCAAATAAAATACTTAAAAGTACTTTTAAGTAGTTTGGGAATTTAACTACATATCATAAAATAGGTTTAATGAATAAGATTGAAAATTGTTTAAAAACCTTCCAAAATATATTAGTTTTTATCAAATTATTCACATTAACATATTTCAAATTAATGCCAAAAATTGGAAAATTTTTCAACGAAAATAAATTTATTTGTGTAAAAAACATGAAAATCGAGGAATGTAAGAGTGATCTGTGATTTATATACGTATATAACATAAAATAATTCACTTGAAGGAGGCAATAGAAAAATGCAATATAAAAATAACATTATTTCCTCCCTATTAAATTAAATAAAAAGTATCAAATTATTTGAAAAAATATTTTTATTTATTAAATAATACATAAAAATATGTTTATTTATTAAATAATAAATATGAAACAAGAATTTTTATGCTCTTTTAATTCAGGTACTCATTTTTATGAAGGAATCTTACAAAATATGTAAAATTCGTAATAATATTATAAATAAAGTAAAAAACCAATTTTTGATAAAAAAAAAATATTAAATAAGTGTGTGTGTGTGTATTTTCATCATAATAAATGATAACAAAAAAATCATAAATTTTTCTAATAAATCTTAATATTCTTAATATTTATTTCCGGTTTCTTACAGATAATGAGCAGAATTTTACATCGCAAATTTTGCATTGTTGTTATAATTGAATTCATAAATCTTTAGTGGTAAAATCAATTAGATAAATCAATAGATCATTATATGAAATCATTTTATTCATACATTTGCTCTACATACTTCTATAGATATTTCAACAATTTATTTATATTTACTGCATCAAATATTGTAGTTAACAAGCCTTTTCTTTAAAATAAAGTTTAAAAAATGTTTCAAGTTATTCTCCTATTTCAGAGTAATTTTAAAAAACAATTTCAGACATTTTGACATTAATGGGGCTATTTAACTTATAGTAAACTGCGCTCGCTTGTATTATTTTTCTACATAAAATAACAACCTTTAAAGTTTAATAAATGTAAGTTTCAAGCAAATTTCTCTCAATTCTCTTCTCTCTTAATGCCTATAACTTTATATATACTTGAATTATATTAATATACATATTATATCTGAATGTTTTATGAAGTGCCAATATCGGCATAAAATATAATCAGACGTATTAAACAACTAACTAAAATTAAATTTGCCATTTCTAATCAAACGAGGCTTTTCTCATGGCGTATTTGAACTATTCATGCTATTGAGATTTAAACATTTACAAATATCATGAATTTTACAACAACACATGTTCTTTTTTTTAAAAATTATTGATTAATTTTATTTGAATCATTATAGCTTTCAGTCAAATGCATTGAGTATTTCCAGAAAGTATATAACACCAGTTAAGCATATTTCTTATTGATCAAATTGTTAGAACATAAATATTAAACAGCAAATTATTTCGTATTCCAGAAGAAAAGCACAACTTCTACTACACGATTCTGTTTGCCAATTTATAATGTTTGTTTTCAATTTATAATAAAAACAAGGGTTGAATAGACTAGGACCTACAATTTAATATCGATTCCGCATCCATACTACTATCCATAAACCAATAGATAAATGAATCCACGAAAGATTAACGCTAATTTCAGCAGCCTGGTCGGCAATAAATGAATAATGCTTAGGAATTCTCTCTTCTGACATGAATGCTGCCACACCCAATGATGATGATGTCATCTCCATGGAGTACTAGTAAAAACCCTAAATGATCCCAAAGCTGTCGAAGACAGCCCTGATGATCTCTACATCTTTATCTGTAAAAAGAAGATCCTCAGGATTCTCTATGCTGATATTAGCCACAACCAATTAGAGCTCATTTTGACTTTGATTTTGTTTTGACACACGTAATTGTGATGTTGCACCACAAGTTTAATTTTGCCAATATCTTGTTTTCTGATGCTTTTAGTAGCGTCCTCTTTTTGTGCTACTTACTGATTCTTAAAGTTACAGAGTTTGGAAATAAGTCTTTTTCAGGTTAACATTAGGAAATTGTCCCGTTTCTTGCCATTCAATCGATGGAACTCTTTAGTGCAGGTTGAGTCCATTGTTGCTTCATTATCATGATGATATGCTTGTATTATCTATGAAAATTATCTGATAGTCTCCTTCAGCGAAGTGGAAGAAATAAGAGTGTTGAATAATGTTGAAACCGCCTAGCCTCCCAAGTTGCTTTCCTATTTCAGTTTCATCCCATTCCCGAATCTTCTCCGTTGACGTATCCGGATCTGACTTTATGAAGACTCGGTAAAAACTTTCCTTATTATAAAGTCTCTACCACTGTAGCTTTAACCCCTTTCTTTATGTAACTAATTTTCGCCTAATTTACCACGATGTACACAATAGCATCAAATATATTTTCTTTTTCACTATAATGTGTACCATGTACCTCTCTTTAGGCCTAACTTCAAGGTGACAATTTTTCCCGCAAGATCCTATTTTGCATTTTTGTACTTCACATAATGCATAATACGTATTACCCTTCCTAACTACTAATGTGGTGTTTGATAATTCCCTTGATTGTGTCAATCTCTACAACTGTATTAATAATATTAATTCTTCTGCATTTTTTTGTAAATGAAACTGTAAAGACTGTTTGACTATTATAAAAAAATGTCGCTTTTCTTTATGTACATTGTTAATGCACAAAAGTCTTAGCCAAATCCTGGAGAATCAAAACATTCCACTATTACAATCACAAAACTCAAAAATAATATTTAAAAAGTTTCTTAATATTACAGTAATGCAAGACCAGTAGTACAACGATTATGAAAATTTTAATACGCAAAAGATAAGAGCATAGCCTATGTTTAGTATAAAGTAGCATATCTTTTGTTAGGGAACAGGAGCTATCTTCCCAATATTGTTTTAGCTACTCCAAGTTTCTGCCCAAACATGTATATTAAGGATGTTACCTTACACATCCTTAGAACATTACTTTGGCATAGTATTGTCTACTACGTTATGTCAAAGTAAAAAATTTATTCTGAAACTTTATCAAACTGCTAAATACATTATTATTCTTTCGTGATTTCATTTTGTATTAAATACAAAAGATGTGATACGTTTTGATTTTTTCAATGTTTAATAGTTCATAAAATATCAGCAAATCCTTATGATATTCATTCAGAAAATATATTTATTTATGTATATAACTTCATATGACATTTATACATACAACAACTTTTCTATTTTCCTACATAACGTTTCCATTGATGAGTTTATCATCCTTTTTGTTTTGAATGTCGTTATTTTTTGTAAATATCATCAAAACATATTGGTAGCTATTTGACGATTCTTTTAATCTCTTTTCTTAATTTCTTTTTCTGATTTTATTATATTTTATTATTTTCTGCTTATTTTATTTTTTGAGTTATTATTTAAATGCCAATTGTTTTTTGGAAATGATTCGAATGAAACGTGATGCTCAATTTTGAGGACTTTTTCATCATTTTGTTTGCTTTAATGGCTTATTTGATCGTATATTGAAACGTGTGACCACATTATATCAGTTAAATTTTTTATTACAAAAAAATAAGAAATTAGATATAAAGCACAGAATATTAGAAAACTCTCCAAAGAAGAACATTATTCTACAGAGAATCAGGAGGATTTAAGCTCAACAGTTTTTGAAGAAATCTTTGAGCTTAAATCCTTCTGAGATTATTATTCATAATGAAAAAAGGATGTTACAAGAAGCAGTTGATTCTCTTTTTGATAATAGTCGTCGTAATACATTGGTAAACGAAGCAAAAATACCTAGAACCTGTATAATTATCTTGAATAAAAAGAATACCAGACTTCCCTGAATTAATAATGTTGTTAAGAGGGCCAGAAAACCCTTCTTATAGAGTATGGAAAGATCTGTAAAAACAGATGTAAGATTGTTTGGATATGCAAACTCCAACTATGCTCACGTTTCCTAAAAAAAACATTTATGCTTACAAAACCAAAAGATCTCCAAACACAGCTGCAAGATTTCTTGGGTATACAAGCTCCAACTATGCTCATGCTTCATTCATTCTTACAAAACCGAAAGGTCTCCAAAAACAGATGCAAGATTTTTTGGGTACGAAAGCTCCCTCAATGCTCATACTTCCTAAGAAAACATTTATGCTTACAAAACCTACATTGTCCTATTGTTCAAGCCGTTAAACCAGTTAACATGACTATAAATTATTTTTGCAAGAAACAATATAAGGATGACAATAAGTTTTAAATGCCATTTTTTGATGTTTTAATATTCAATAATATTTGTTTTAATTCACAAATTGTCGCAATATACAATATGGCAAGAAAAGTTCATTTTTATAAACCAAAGAATGCATTAGAAATACTAAATTAATTTTTTGTGAATTAATTTTTTGCAGTCAATTATAAGAATTTCATTATTATAAATGTACTATAAAATTTATATTGTTTTTATTTTGCAGAATTCTATCAATCTGTTTTTAGTGTTTCTAATTAAAGGAAAACACACAGCAAAGGGAAAATAAAATAAATATATTTTCAATTTAGTTGAAAGACACAAATGTACTTTAGTTTATCGATTTTTTCTGTATTTTAGTTAAAAGTATTTTATTTTTAAAAAGCATTCAAGTATTTATCAATTGTTTTAGATGAAATATTTTTAAGATTTATGTTAAGAAATTTAATTTAAGAACTTTTTGAAGATTTTCGTTTAATAAAAAGGATTAAAACAAGAAATTTTTAGATGAAAAATTTTAGTAATATTATAAATATTACAAAAAATAAATAAATAAATAAAAATAAAGTGAATTCGAAAGAATGAATACTATATTTTGTAATATATAAATCAAAAATAAAACTGTAAAATATTACGCTTTATAATTAATTAATAAAAATCAAGTTCGAATGATCACGTGAAAATGAAAAACAGCATAAAAACTGAAAATTTAAAATTTCATTGGGAAATTAAAATTTTAATTAAATTTCCATTTAAATTTCACTTTAAAATTCCTAGTAATAAATTAGAAATACAAGTAAATAATAATATATATACATAGAAAAAATAGTTAATTATAAATACTAGCGTTGGGGTTACATATTTAATAATAAAATATTTAATATAGTGAAAAATTCTATAGAATAAAAAGAAAAGTATTAAAATATCACTAAAAAAGTCATACAAGAAAAGTCATACTTTTAATCAAATTTTAAATAAACAAGCAATAAAATATAATTAAAATGAAAACATAAATAGAAATATAAAATGTTAAAATATATTAGATATGAATAACAAAATAAAATGTGAATAACAGCTTGTGAAATTAAAAAGCTAATTTGAACCCAAGTTTTGAAAATAAATTAAAATTTCTTATGTAATTATTGTATAAAAATAGGATCTCATATTGAAAATGATAATAGTCAAATTGTATTTAAATTAATGTAAAGACTAATTATTAGAAAAAGTATGTAAGGCGTAATTAATCAAGAAATATATAAGGAACAACGAAGAAATACGTATAAAAATCAAGAGGTAATATCAATAGGAATAAAAGAAGAGAATGTGGCAATAAACAACAGTCTGAAAGAATTCTCATTCAAAAGATTACAAGCAATTCACTTGAATTACTTTTAAAGGAATTCAAGTAAGAAATACGAAGTGTGTTCGAAATTACGCAGTTACGCAAATAATAGAATTGTTAAAATTAAATGTAGCAGAAATTCTCTGAGACATTATGTCGTCAATAACTTAGAATCCAAGGCAGCCAAAGAGAAAGGAAGAAAAAATCAAAAAAATTCTACAAAAACGAAATACAGCCAAAAGGATTACATGACATTTGTATCATAATCTTACTTTGAACGCTACAAAATTGCATTTTTATTCTGATGAAGATAATAAGAAATATTTGAATTAGTATCAAGTATAAAAAGTATTTCATTCGATAATCAGGCAGTAATATTACATTTTATTAACTTAAAGGCTGTTAACACAAATAATAAACTTCTGTTGAGCATATCTTGGATTGTTAGACCTCTTCTTCAAAAATGCTAAACTTTTTGTGCTAAACTTTTTAAAATCAACGATCTTATGAATCTTGTTTGACATTGTCAGACTCATGAGAAGACATCAAATTATTTACTTTAACTAAAGAAGTATATTGCTTATATGTTTTATATAAAATAATGCAATATTATGTATGATGAAAAAATTGCTACAAAATCAATTAAATCAGATGTCGTATCTTTGTCGTGAGGTTGCGAGGCCAGGTTCGTTTGAATTCTCATACACGTGACAGGAAAATAGTGACTTTTTGAATTCCGACCAACTGAGTATTAGTCGTTTTAGCAAATAGCTTCCGGGACACGTAAAATATGGTATAGTCGCTATGTCCTCAGTGTGAAATAATATCTCTGGAGGAGGCAAGCAAAGTCTGAATGCCTTCTGCTTGGTCCCTTCTTAATTACGAAGACCTACTTCCTGAGCCAATGGCACACCCACTGAATGCCTAAGTGTCATTCGTTCCACCCTGTACAGTGCTGAAAGGTAATAATTGTAATTCTGGGTCATTATATAAAAATAACATAATTCTTGTGGCGCAAATTTACGTAAAATGTTTCGTTTTACGACTAATTTATTTCTAGCTATCTCAATGTGATTCAACATCAGAAAAATTTCTATTAAAATTAAATTTTATAATCCTAGAATTTTCGTCATCGCTAAGTGCTTTCCAGCAATTTATTTTAGTAAACAATCCTCATTTTTGTTTTAGTTATTTTACAAGTAATTAAAATATAAACTTTATTTTGATTTTCTGAAGAAAATGTTTTCAAGCTGTGTGATTATTATTTCTTTTCCTGATTGTTCTTAATTCAATATTTTCTTTTTTTTATATTTTTTTGAATAATTGTACTTATGTATGCTTCTTTTGGTTATAAATCTTAATATTAATTTAAATCATATTTTGATATATATATATATATATATATATATATATATATATATATATATATATATATATATATATATATATATATATATATATATATATATATATATATATATATAATTAATTATCTGAAAAATCAATATAATTAATATTTGTTTACAACTGTTTTTTTTTCCTTTTTCATAAGTTAATTTGAATTTGATTTTACTGTTCTTTTCCTTAATTTACATTAATGTTTCCTACCTTTAAGCCAATTTTCATTAGGAATCAATGTTAATTTGTTTATTAAAATTCGGAACTGTGTAACTCTTACGTGATTTTTTAATACTCATCTCTGCTCAAATATTATAATAATAAAAATAAACAAAACATTTTACATTCACTAAAAAATTAGAAATTTGAATTTATTGCTCAAAATTTGTGTTATCTTTTAAGCATTTACTTTCAAATGTTTTGACTTCTGTATTCTTTTCTTCTAATTATAAATCGTAATATTTCACAATTTTCATTATTAATCGACATTAATTTATTTATGTAGGCATTTATAGTAATCTCCTAAAGAAATGGGTATTATTATGAACGATAATATAAACTTGGAAACATTTTTTGTCACCTATGAAATTATGCAAGCTGAATTATATAACATCTACCTCAATACTCTGGTCTTCAGCTTAACAGATCGTGAATTTGATTCTCATGTTTTATAATAAATGATCTTGTAACAGAAGGTGTCCTACTTACCATACAGCAATGGGTTTTATACCTGACAAAATAGGAAGTAATCATACAAAGGGAGCGTAAGTACTTTAAAACTCATAGGTCCAATATCCTTTCACTTGTAGGGAGTTCCTTGGAGGGAAGGATCCTAGATCTCGAGTGTCGACCATGTCTTTTGACCAAAATTATCCCAGAAAGTATCGTTAACACTTAAAAATCCATAGGTCCAATATCCTTGCACTTGTAGGGAGTAGGAAGAGCAGGGTCCCTGATCTCAAATGTCGACACTGTTATTTGACCAAATTATCGGACAAAGAGAGCGTAAGTACTTAAAATTCCATAGGTGCAATATCCTTTCACTTGTCGAGAGTAATTTGGATTTTGGACCTCAAGTGTAGACTATGTCATTTGACCATGTTGAAAAATTACAAGATGGTTGGCAATGTTTAATGATTTTATGTCATAAAATTAGAGACAACCGGAAAAGTTTTGACATAATCTAACCTAACCTAAACTATTTTACGAAATGCGATCTTCATTCAAAGATGACAACATTGTTAATAAAAATCGATTCAATCCTGTTCTGTGTATTTTTAAGCATTTCTATTTAAATTAAATAATCGTTATTTCAGTCTATATATATTTTATTGCAAAGAAAGTTACATTCTGATAACTAAATCTCCTTTCAATTATAAAGAATACTATTAAAATAAATATAGAGTTCTGCATATCCATAAATGAACTTTGTTATGATCATTGTTATTTTTTATATTGGATTATATAATTTTACAATTAAAATTGTTGCTCAGACAGACGTGAGAATTACTTTCTTTTCAAAATTAGTTACCTAACAGATTAGAAACTCAAATTTTTAATCTGATTCTGTTATATCAAGATGACTTTCTGTCCAAAATTGTAACACTGAAATATAAAATTCAAACAATTACAAGAACCAAATTAGAATATTAATTTTTTTTCAATTTGTTGTTGATGCAAAAATTATATAATTTTTACTGCAATTCTAAATACATTTCATCCACAGCCTTCAGCTGGCAGAAACTTCTTCCGTAATCCTTAATTGTTAGAAATATTTCCCTTTAGTATAATACTAGAAGTTGAATTGACTGCGTTTTATATATTGTGGTACTTAGACAGAGTATACCATCTTAACTGCGAAATTCAATGAGTCCTAATTTAGAAGGAGAGATCAAATAGAAGACCCTGAACTTGCTATATCACACCAGAAGTATTATTTCCATTGGATGACAATACAATCACAACCTATTTCAAGTAATCCAACCAGAATAAGTGAACAAGGCAATAGACAGTAGAGTCGGGTATAAATCCAGTTATCTTCTAATAACGAGAATATTTATAATTTATAATGAGATTATTTATAATGTCACTGTAAAGATAGACACTTGAGGCATGAATTAACTTGATTTAGAATTACGAAATTGTTAACTGGAGTTAAAAGCTTTTCAACAGAAATACACTTGTAAAAACGTATGGTAATAACCTAACCTAATCCATAATTTAAATTACTTTCAATAACATTATTTTAATATTGAACATTACTTTTAGTATTTTTACGAATATTATATTTGTAATTATATAAATTTGTTTAAATAGAGTCTAGAATACTATTTTCAAACACTTAAGAAAAAAATGTTCTCACTGATTTGAAAATTCCTTTAAAATAATGAAAATAATATTTAAAAAAAAGCACAAACAGCTTATATTTTACTGTATGAAAATAAACTTAAAAAACTTTAAATTTTAAAAACAATTAAAATATTTCCTTATTCTAAATAGTCTTTAAAAATCTCTAAAACTATTTCTTTTTTGAATTGGTTTTAATTTTGAAATTAAAACTGAGAAATCATGTCCTAAAAATCGCTGATACTAAAAAACATTTTCCGAGCCTTAGAAGTCCAAATAAAATAGATTAGAAGAATTTTTGAAAGTTTACGCAAAATGAAATGTCACACTTAAGAAATTTACTTTTCTTTCCATTTCGAACTACTAAATAAAAAAAATTTTTCAAAGCAAAAAATGTTTCAAGTTCTTTTAAAACTTGCTCATCCCAAAAAGTTTTTTTCTGAAAAATCAAGAAAAATTATAAGTGAATTACAAAGATATTTTTAGGTTTTGGGATTTTGCTGACTAGTAGTCATTTTTTGAACTTAGGTTCCTTATAAATTCTTTGAAATAATTTTTTAAATATTTATAGTGTGCTTGACATTTACTTATATGTAAGGATTATTTATAAAATTTGCAATTTATTAATACATATATATCAGTCCAATAAGTAAATTATATATATATATATATATATATATATATATATATATATATATATATATATATATATATATATATATATATATATATATATATATATATATATATATATATTAGTAACGAAATAATCATAAAGATTTTTATTAAAACAATTACCATTATTTCGAAATAAAATAGTTCATCCCTAAACTACGTCAGAAGCATTCTCCCGTTATATTTTTTATATGTAACACATTATATATAAACACATGCGTAATATTACATTTTATTATAAGTATATAAATGCCTTTTAAACTGTTCACTCTTGGATAAACTGCTCAGAAACATATTCTTATTTACTTTAAAATTAAGTTTAAATTCTTGCAAAATGTTTCAGTTTTCCTACGTGGTTAGGCATGACTAATGAATTCTTTATTTTAAATCATGATCAAGTGACGAGGTTTACATTTGAATCAGCAGCCTTCTATTAATGCCACATCAATGGGAAAAGGTGATATGACAGCCGAATGATTAAAGCTCTGACCTTCGGTTCAACAGTTCGAATCCCACCTTTGACTCTCATGTTTGTAGTTTTAACCCTTTAAACTGTAGATCCCAGTCCAACTAGCCCTCGTGTGCAAAAAAAAAAAAAAAAAAAAAAAAAAGAATATTGAGTGATAATCAAACCAAATCTCATCAATGGGGAAATATTGAGTAGAGCTAAATTTTTATATTAAAAGGTATAGCAAGACGATATTTGGCTGGATCTCAGCCTCAACGATTTTCAGGATATACTTAAATTAACCCTCCGAGAAATTTAATTAAAATATAACTGCATTTTAAATTGAAATTAATATTTAATTTTAAATATCTACACACTATGGTAACCATTAAAAGACATTAATTTCATGCATCATTTCAGGAGAAAAATGGAAGTAATTTTTAGTCATTATTTTTCCCACTTAAGCATGTTTATGTAAATAGCGTTCACACAGAAGTTTTATCTCAGGGTTAGATACATGCTGTTGCACAACAAAAACACACAAGTTTTATCATAAAAAATGCTGTTTCGTATAAGAACGCAAAATAACTCTTAATATAAAATTAAATTTGCTTTGGGTTGTATTTATCTACGAATACTTTTCTAGGCAGTACCTAATTCAACCAGAGCCTAAAGTTGAAAGGAATTCCATGCTATAAAAATATTTTCGATTTAAGTTGAAAATAATTCATAACTGTTGGAATTGAAGATCAAAGAGCAAATCCTTCAGCTGAAAAATTTTGGAAAATTGTAATAAAAGTACAAAATATAAGATTTAGACGATTTTGCATTTGCTTTAAGCATTTTTCCTCATAAAATATCTTTTTTTTGTTAGAAAGTAATTTTGAAAAATATTAAATTTTCTTATCTATGCTTTAATATTTTTCAAAATTGTTTTCAAATCAAATTTCGTTGAGAACACAAATTGAAACTAGTTACTGAATGAAACTTGTTTCAATTTGTAAGAAAAATAGCTTCATTTTATTCGAAAATTTCTTAAATTTCTAAATAAAGTTTTAAAATAATATTGCTTGTAAGGCCTAAAATAAATTCTTCCAGAAAACAGAAGAAAATTCTGATAAAAGAAATAGATTGATTCTAAGCAATGAAAAAACTATATAACACAGCCTATAATAATTTTGCTGCAAATTTTAACTGAAAGAAATGCATTTCAGTCAATATTATTTCCATGAAAAACAGTATTTCTTTTTTATTCGACAGTATTTCCCAATTATGTAAGAAAGAGATTTTCAAATTATCTGTAATTATAGCTGGCAAATTCAAAACGAGGACAAATCGCGCCCTTTAATGTGTGTTGAAAATAAATTATAGCTCCTTTCAAATGCTTATCTTTTTTTTTTTTTTTTTGAAAAATATAAAATTTTAATGTTTCTTGAATAGACATGTACGAGCTTTACATGTACATACATGATACGACGAGCATGTACATACATGAATATACATACCGATAAAGAGTATATATACATTCATATTCATTTATCATTTTAAAAATTAGTTATCAAAAAAATTTCAATAATATGTCACATACATACACGTGTGTGTGTATACATACAGAGTGATTATACTATAATGTACTATAATGTGTGATTAGTAATAGTACTATAATGTGATTAGTGATAATACTATAATGTGATTACCTATAGTTAAATTTAATAAACAGTTAAAAAAACTCGTGGCTATGAAGAAAAAATATTTTTACAGTAATGCGTGATCATCCTTTTTTATACATTAACACTTTGTAGTTGCTTTTAAGAAATAAGGACGTCTACTTATTTTTGTATAATTTTTGACCGTTGGAGCTCGCGCGAGTTTGTATTATATTTTTCTTAATATACCACTGACAAGAATTGTATTGGAATGCAAATGGAAGGAGTCTCAATTTATCAGCATTTAATAACTTCATTACAAAAGGTTGCTTTCAATAATTTTACACCTCATTTGATTTATGTTTATCTAACTCAGTGTGATTCTCAATCTTTTCTTTTGTGTACACTTTAAACGATTGAAAAATTTGGCGGCACACAAACTAAGTCCAAAAAGTTGTTTACTTACCTATAAAACGCTGTGTAAAATAGTTTATGATAATAATTTTGATTGTAAAATAATACAATATAATATGTACTATAAAAACAATAATACATTTATTACTTTACTAGTTATAAAAAACGCATTATAGTTTTTATTATATACATTTCAAAAATTTGACGGCACACAAAAATGCCGTGGCACAGGAGTTGAGAATCAGTGATCTCGCCAATATACGTGAGACTTCAATACGTGATACGCGCAACATTTCTTAGTGAAATTCTTAATATAGTTTTATATTGTGCATATTATTATTATTATGTAATGTGCATTTTCCGATGTTAAACTATATATAGTTTAATATTTTAAATTAAAACTTTAGTAGAAGTGACTTTTCAACTTTGGGATTTTGTATATTTCGGTATATGGTATAGGAAAAAAACTAATATAGAAGTTTTTTCTTTCAATTTTTTCACTGTCTTAATTCAATATTTATGTTTTTAGCTCATAACTAGATTAAAACCTAAAATTTGTTTTTGAAACTGCATGTTTTTTATGTTAAGCTGTAGAATTTATTTAAGCCGTGAATAATAAGCTTTCGCGTTTGAAACAAGACTCTTTAGTCAAAAGCGATTCTTATAATGCCTTAAATTTCTGTTTACTTCCGTGTGTTGCATCGAAAAAAGATTTAGTAGGCTTTATTCAGAGGAAAAAACACTCCAAAAAACATGATTCTTGAAATTTGAACATGTTTTCCTCTTATAAAATCTAAATTATGAAGGCAAGGGATAAGATAGGGACCAATTATAAATTCTTTAAACCGTAATTAAAATCATTTAAATGGAAAGAGCGAAGTAGGTATATATATTTAGTTAGTTAAAAAATAAATTTCAAAACTTTCTTTCTCGGCTTTAATAAATTTTCCTATAATATTCTTAATTACTATTCAGTTCCAATAGAATATTTTTCGTAGGGTAAATGAAAGTTTTCTCACAATTAATTTGAAAATATTATTATCTTCTCAAATTTAATGGTCTAGAAAACAAATATTGCATATTTTATAAAAGAACTCCAAAAACTTTTTTATTATCAGTTTAAACCATAAAGCATCAAATAATTATGCATTCTTTTGTAGAAAAATATATCTGAAATTCATGCATAATGAACTCTTAAACTTCAGTACATGTAAACTATTAAAATCTTTAAACATAACTATTTGCAAAAGAAATTCCAAACTAAAAACTTTTTAAAGAAATTTTAATTTAAAATTAGCACTTTTAATTTCCATATAATTCCATTAAAAATATTTTTTCTAAAATACCTAAATTATGTTTTATTACTTGTCATTGCAGTTCATATGTGAATAAAATTGTCGCAATAATTTTCTTCTTTGGCTTGAACATTGTTTTTGTCAATATTAATAATCTTACAAATAATAGTGAACCTTCATTAACTTTACCTCTTCAAAAATAATTGATAATATTTCTTTGGTTTACCAGATTTATTTGATGAATATTCCTTATAACATAAATAGTTTGATATTTTATCACTTCTTTTTTATGAATATAAATCTTCACTTAACTCTGATTTAGAAATTTGGAAAAATTTAACAACTATATTCATTTAAAATAATTATATTTTTAATTTTGAAAATATTTTCTTCTTATTAATATTATTTTTCAAGTTTTACAACTTTGACATTATCATGGCAGCTTATTTCTTCATTATTACTAAAAAAATCTTATACCTTTTGAATGTTATCAGTACTCATATATATAAATTATTTTATATTTTTTAAATGTTAAATAAATTTTTAAAACTATTTACTCGAAAAAGTAAAATATAAGTGAAATAAGTAACAATAATTTAAAATCTGCATTTTTATATCCTTATTAATGTTAAATTATATGGTAATAATATTTATGATGAAATCACTGAGTATAATTTTATTGTTAATATATTAATAATTTTATTTCTACTATCACAGTTAAAATTTATAAGAATATTATCATATTGAACAAACTAGAATTTAAAACAACGTATCACTCTAATATAAATGTAGAATGACTAACAGATCACAGCAAATTTACTGCAAAATCAGATTATTCCAGCATATCTCAAACAATATGATTTCTTTATTGCAAAAAGATTTATCTTTAACTTCAAAATGAGCATCAGATGTTGCAATCAATTCTTCATTTGGCCAAATATCTTTCCCATGCACATATTCTTTTTAAGTACATTCTTTCTTCATCCTTATTTCTTTTCTTCATTTGGCCAAATATCTTTTCCAAGTACATTTTTTCCCAATTACATTTTTTTTCTTTTCCAAGTACCAAAATGAAGGTTCTTTTCCAAGTACATTCATTTTCTATAGAAACTACTAATAATCACTAGTAAACACTTCAGGAATCCAATGGGTGGATTAGAGATTCAATGTACATCTCCTACACTGTAGCAATTCATATGTGACAGAGCCCTGGTTTAGTGTTTACTTCATTGAAGTCATTTTATTGCAATTACTTTCTTCACTTGCACGAGTAATATTGAGTATTGACGGTCCTTCTTTTTGAAACAATCGCTGAATAATTCACAATGTTCATTTCAAAATGCTGAGGCTAAAAGCTTGTGTCAGCTTACATCGTTATTTTGATTGCTTTGAACTGTTTTTGCCAGCTGTTGTCTTCCCTCAGGTGAGTGCCGATTTAGCTGTGGATTAATGTGACGGATACATGTTTCCTCCATTGTCACAAACTACTTGAAAAAACAAATTTTTGCGGAAAAAGCCTTCAACAACACTTTAAATCCTCAACGCATTGTTATTTTTGATTGACTGTGAGCAAACGTGATACCCTCTTCAAAAAAGAATACTTTCATGGATAAATATTCGTGCAAATGGCCAACAAAATTCTTTTCTACATGTTTCGAGTGTCAGCTATCTCATGCAACTTCAATTTACAAGCCTTTGAAATTACTTTTTCAGATATTCTTTGCTTTTTGGAGCAGCTGCCAAATTTGGACGACTAGAGTCATAGGACTTCAGCATCATCCATAATAGTACGGCAGTATTTAAAATCAGGAAATCCTTTCTCTATTGTCTCGATAAATGAAGGTCTGAATAAAATTGAAGAAGTCATGACTTTCAGTGGAATGTTATGCAATCCATGACTTGTTATTTTTTTAGAAATAAAAGTTTTATTAATACAAAATTTAGATTTTTCCATCGTTTCAAAAAAAAACTGTAACATTTCTAAAATCACTAGATCTATAAGTAAACAATTTATTACAAAATTTCCTTTCCTAAAATTCATACGGTATTGTGAATTGTGACAATGTGCAGGCTTTCTCCTAAACATTTATTGAGTAACGAGTTATTCTTAAAATCTAAATAGCATAAAAAAGCAAACTAGCACTTATACGATACTTTTTAAACAATGATATCCTCAGGAAGTTTCTTTTTCAGTGGCAAGAATGGGTGTCTTGCCTCTGGAATCTTATTGAGAAGGTCGGGTTGGTCCCAATCTTCTCAATAAGATTCCTGCAGGCCGCTCTTTTTTTTTTCAATTGTCTTCCAGTTTTTTACTCTCAGGGTGGTGAAGTCTTTTTCAAGGCAATTCAATCTATTTGAGGTTGGGTTGGCCAGTAGCTCTTGTTCCTGTAGGTTTGGCAAGAATATTTACAGCGTTTTACGTTCACTGTTCATCCTGATAACATAGCCTACCCATTTAATTCTTTGAATTTTAATAAATTTTGTGATGTCTGGTTCTCTAAAGGCAAGATAAAATTCTAAATTTGAGCATTTGTGCCACACGCCATCTTCTTTACCTCCAAAAATGGACCTTAATACCCACCGCTTAAAGATACCATGAGCATTTACATCTTTTTGAGCCATTGTCCTGACGCATAACTAAGCATAGGTCTAATTAAACATTTATAAATTAATATTGTTTTTCTTTAAATCACAGAAAATTTAATAATTATAATTTATAAGCATAATATAGTTAGTAAAAATAAACAATAAAGAGTAAATTTATTAAACTACAGAAATACTTGTCATTGAAAATGATTGAAAATTAGAATATGTAATTAATCTGTTACATAGTAAATATTATTTTAAAATTAATCATTTAAATAATAATTATATGTTAACATTTTAATGATTATTTTTATTATATATTGTTCAATTTCATTACTAACACACACATTCTTAGAATATTTAAATTAAAATTTATCTAATTTATATAATTCAGTTATTATTTATTCAACTTTGGATATATCCCTATATTTTTTTGGCAAGAGTATCAATTTTGATCTCATTTTTATCTTGCTGCAAACTTTTGCTTCTTTCTATCTCTTTTTCAATTATTTTGTTTGTATTCTTTATGTGTAGTGTATTTTTTATAAATTATTTTTGCATATTTAATTCTTTTATTTCGTTAATTTGGGATGAAGCTTTGGAATTTTGTCTACATATTTCTGCTGGAAAACTATATTTTGTGCCTCCAATACCATCACATCCTGATAAAATTTGGGTAATACTGACACATACTATAAATTTTATATAGTCTATCTATTAACTTATCTGTTACAGAGGGAAAATTATTAGTAGAGAGATACAATCTTCAGCATGGTACATGCTTCTTAATTCTTCGAAGATTGCACCATCTTCGGTGATAGAATGGCACATTGACTGCGCATGCCATCAAATCCGAATGCCATCATAAAAAGCGTTGCAACGGTAACCTGAAATCGTTGAATATTCATGCAAATCAAAATAATTAATAATAAAAATACAAATCAAAAAACATAAAAGCCAAATATATAAATTACGTCATTATAAAGTTTATTGAGCATTTACAATGTATTTCTATTCCGCTTTAGTATTCATTTTTGTTAGTCTTGTAAAAAAACTAAGTAAAAATATATGTACTCACATTAAACATTTAAGAATAATGCACTCAACAAATTCAGCTCACGTATATATTTAAATATAATACACAAAAATATACTATTTGTTACCATATAAATCTGAAAAATTCATTTTGGAAAAAATTCTGTTAAAAACTCTTAACAAGTAAATAAGAAGAATATTAATTATGGTGTGTTCCTTGAATATATATATATCGTATTTAGATAACAAGTTTTCAGCAACTTTCTATTTATTTCATTTTTTTAAAAAAGCCCTAATTATTTACTGTAATTAAAAATCAATCAGGGCATTCTTTCATTATCATAAAAATATGCTTCGTATCAAACTTTTGCTTACTCAAAAAATGAACCTGAACTTGTTTAAGATTACTGTAATTAAGATAAACAAAGTTTTGATGACTCTTGAAATAGAGATTTGTGTTATGATACACAATGGCTGTAAATATTTTCATTTTTGTGTAAAATTAAAATACAGTGTTATTTAATTTTTTCAAGCATTTAGTGTGTCTTGAGTATTTATGAAAATTTTTTAAATATTCTTTTTATTTATTTTAGCTTTTAGATTTTATTAATTTTCAGATACTGATAAACAAAAATGTGAGAAAAATTTAGTGTGATATTAAAACTTTTAGTATCCAATATAAATTTTATAACTGAAATAAATTGTAGGAAAAAAACTAAGAAATTTTAAGTTTTATTCTGATAAAGTCATTATTTTCAGAATTTAGTCGTACATTTTATCAGAATTACTGATAAAATCGTTATTTTTATCAGAATTATTCGATTTTAACCATGTAATGCATGAAGATAAAAAAATCCAATCATTTCTCCATTTAAAAATTTAATATAACACACCTTTCAATATTAACATAATGTGTTCATATGAGTCGTTGTTCATATTCAACGTTAAAATGAGTTCAATGTTAATATCTGTTCGCATATACAATGCAAAATGCATGTATATATGTACGCATTTTGTAATAAATTTCTACTTTAAATAAATTAATTTTTCTTCTAAAATCATATACATAAACTAGTAAATTTTACCATTCATTTCTTCAGTTCTTAAATTCATATTGATTTCATTGCATTTGCAAAAGTGTTAAAAAGCATTTGCGTAACTTAAGATATGTAGAATAAGTATTTGCAACTCTTTTAAAATAAATAGTTAAATGAACACATAAGTAAATTTTATACTAACTGTGTTTATTTTATTTTCGATATATTCAATTTCATTTTTTTACTATTAAAAACACGGAGAATTTAGCACTTTGCAGACATTCTTATAAAATAAATTACGAAGTTTGAGATAAATAATAGCTATGTTAACTAGCATTCGTTCAGGTCTAGACACAGAAGATTAAAATACTTTACTTGACTCAGTAGAAAGAAAATAGTCATCTTAATTTTTTTTATTACTTTGTCGCAAGAGATTAAGGTTTCTATTTAAGTTTGTGCTATATAATCATCGCTCATGCATCAGAGGCAATTTAGATGTAATTAGATGTAAGTAAATATTTTGTTCGATAGGAAAATGCTTACAATTCATAAAGACTTACTTGGTCAGCTATAAAAAATTAAAGGAAAATCATTCACTATTTTTTCTTTTATGAGTAGTTTTCGTATCTAATTTCACTTAAGTAATTTCAAGGCTCAACTTTGGAATTAATATAGCTATTTTGCTTCAGATAATGCTTTTATAATTATTAATTTGAATGTTATGAAAGTAACTTATGATGTTTAATAAATCATTACTGAAATAATTGTTATCCAATATTTACAAGTGTATCTAAATGATCTTATATTCGACATTTTTACCTAATAAGTTTAATATTTAAAAATATTAATCTTAAAGTTGTATAAGGTAGACAACAAGAAATACTATTTACATGGTAAGAATCTAGAGCAAAATGACTGTGAATAAAAAACTGAACAAAATAGAATATTTTTTCAATAGATACTATATTCCTGTAAGAATCTACAACAAAATGACTATGAATTAAAAACTGAACACTATAGAATATTTCCTGGCCTATAAATGCAATATAAATCTTGAAAGCTGACAAAATCTAATGTTATTTATTCATTTTACTTATATGATATTCGCTTAACACGTCTTAAGAAATATTAAAAAATTTTGAAAAATAGAAAAAGCTTAAAAAATATAATTTTAATTTTTATGTTTGGGAAAATGGGGTTTATTCATACAAAAATGCAAATTTTTAAATTTTGTTTAAGGAAACAGCACAAAAAAGGGTTGAGTTATCTGAAGTTTTCTTGGCTGGATTGTTTTAGCAAAATGGATGAATAATTTATTCAATACATCGATAGTTACCGTATCTAAATTTTAGTTGTTAAGAAATATCTAATATCATCAGAAATATAAGGATGAATATCATCAAATATTCACTCTTACATTTCTGATACCTAAAACTGATTCTCATACAAATTTTAACATAATTTTGTGAATATAAAATATTTCACTTGAATTTTTTTTAAATTCTTAGAATTTATAGCTTGGTAAGACAAATTATTATATCAGCTGTCGTTACTCTGTCTGACTCGCAGTTGCTTAGAAACATCATTTTCATCAAAGTTCTTAACAACATACTTCTAGTATTCATAATTGCTTTGTCATCGTATTCTAGACCTTGTTATACAGAGGTCAAATAACACCATGATTTCTTAGCATTCTCAGAATTTTTGGCTTGGGAAGACGAATTATTACATCACCCATCTTCATCTTGTCTAGTTTACAGCTGTTTTCGTATAAAATTTCTATTGAAATGTGCTCGCATATCGTTCTTGTCTATAGAAAGGTGTATTGACAGTATGATGCAGATGTCAAAGAATACCATGATTTCTTAGCATTCTCAGAATTTTTGGTTTGGGAAGACGAATTATTACATCACCCATCTTCATCTTGTCTAGTTCATAGCTGTCATCGTATAAAATTTCCATTGAAATGTGCTCGCATATCTTTCTTTCCTATATATAGGTGTATTGACAGTATGATAGCTCAATAGTACCTGCATGATGAGATGCATCAGGTAATGTTAATTTCCCTTCAGGAAATATCGGCTCCCATATATCAGCCGGAAAACGCCTGCCTGCATTCAATGCGAATCAATCAATTTGATTTTAAAATATCAGTTTCCTCAAAACCTCTTCATTAATTGAAAATGTTTGGAACTTGATTGGGTATCGTTTTCAGTGGTTGTGATCCCTGTGCTCAGGAAATGAAATGTGAAAGATGGTTGAAAGGGAGAAGAATCTTTTAAAAGGTGATTCGCACACACTTTGAGTCTGTACCTAGACATGCTACTGAGTGTTTTGCCGACAAGTGTAGCCCAACAAATTACTGAGCATATTTTTTAGTTGTCCTGTTTATAAATGTATCAATTTTAAGGGACATCACTTACTTTTGTTGTTATGTATCTCTTTTTACCAATTTTCATCCTCTTTAAGCATGTGCTTTAGATTCTGAATTTATATTGTCCCGGTATAGTAGATTATGAAAGGAGAATTAATTTAAGGCTTTGAATATATTATTCCATGTTTGAAAATAATTATATTTTGTAAACTGATTTATTAATTTTATTGCTTGCTTAAAATTAACTATATGCAGAAAAATAAAAAATAATTGATTTTAGGAAACAAATACAACAATCCAATAAAAAAATAACATTTGATAAAATAAAAATCTATAAATAAATAATCCTAAAAGAAACATTTTAACTTCTCGAATTATCTAAGGAATATTACAGGATTAACAGCAAAACTGTTGCTTATAAATTCCTTAATAAATTAACATAAATAACTTATATGTATACATTTATTTCAAGAAAAAGGAAGAGATTTACAGACAAACGATGAGAGATTAATCCCTGAAAAATTGCCATGCCTTATTCTGTAAGACAAAAAACAGTTACTAAGTAATTTGCGAAGAAATTTAATTTTAAAAGAAGCTTAATGCAAAGTAGAATGGGTAATAATAAGCATATTTTATCGTTATGTATTTATTGCTTCATCAAATTAGAAATATGTACAGTTTATACTCAAATAAATGTAACAGTTTGTTCAAATAAATGTAACTACGTTGTATTTTACCATCAATAAGGTTATTGATCAACAACTGGTTTAAATGTATGTGTGTGCTCTCACATGCCATGTTGTTGTTGCATGCCCCCAAGGTCAGCAGAGCTACACCAAGTCCATGAGCGCGTACACCTTCAAAAAGTCCAGCACCATAAGTGGATTCTCCATCAGATCTCTCCCGGGGAGAACAAGGCTAAGGAAGAATATGTTCAGGAGAGACTTGTTCATTTAAACACTCGGAGCAAATTTCGAATTTCTTCGTACCCTCGACGAATTTCAAGTTACTAAGATGGCCACTTCTGAAACGGGCAATAGCCGTTTGTTCTTGTCTATTAAGACCAGTAGCCAGGGAAGCACCTGGACGCGCGAAGCTGTACCAGTGATGCTCAGAAGAGACAATCCAAGTGGTTTTATTCTCGTGTTTAATCTTTGAATGAATCTCCTGAAATGTGAGAGTTGCCTCACATACTATAAATGAGGAAAAATAGGATCAACGATCCCTATTCTTTCAAAAGGGCCGATATTAAAACCTAGATTTTCTGTTCACATGCAATGTCTCATCTTAAATCATCATAGATATTTTCTATGAGATTTATGTCTAGATCCCTCACCACCCAATCCATATAAAGTCTACTTCTTTTCATAAAATTATCGACAAATACATCTTTGCATAGTCAAGTATAGCAAGCAACTTACTCTTCTTCCACAATTCCAAAAACAATGCACATAAAGTTATTGTTCTTCCTTGTTTGTTTTTTGTGATAAATCTCTATATTAATAATTCTGGTTTTCTTTCTGCGCCAATACTGATCTACCGAAGAATTGTGCTCATGGTATTTATAGTACTATTATTTTTAATTCTGTCTATTGAAATAGTCACGCTGGAATATCGTGATAAAATAATCATTGTTTTTCAAATATGCATGTTGATTAGCTATGTTTAACGAATTCTATGAGAAGAAATAAGATGTGTGTTTCTGGTTCTACCCACCTTTTAAAACCGCCATCAAAGCATAACCGTTAGAGACAGAGAATAAATAAATATATTCAACATCATATCAGACTATTCTCTCTGCATCTCAACAATGTAATTTTTTATAAATTTATTATATTTACTAGTTTTTCGGCTTTTAAAAGGTCTTACAGTCCATTACAGAGAGCGCAGTGCATGTAGTTTTCGGTTTTCTTAATTTGCTCACATCAGAAGTGCATTAGAATGCTGATGAAAAGTGTCCCGGCGTCAATATTTAAAAACTTCATCACTGAAGGGAATTTTAAAGAATTCCATACATTGTTCGATTTTTTTTTATGTTTCATTTGTGCACGAGATCTTCTTCCGGGCATCATTATATCATCAAAACAACAATTTCAATAAATCTGAGTAATAATAAATATTGTTAAAAAAAATAGTAAGTATACTTTTTCCAATTCGCAATTTTTCCTTGAAAGGAAGATAAAAATTTTCACAGAAGCCAGGACCCGTGAAAATTAACAGGCTAGTTCTTTAATAATGATTATATTATGATAATGATACAACTGAATCATATAAATGTCAAAAGGATGACATACAGGCTGCGACAAGGTAATTCCCTTTTTTCGCGTATTGTAATAACATAAAAAATATTTATATATTTTAATTTATTTTTGAAATCAAAGTTATTTATTTAAAGCTTTAGTTTACATCGTTAATATAATATATATATATATATATATATATATATATATATATATATATATATATATATATATATATATATATATATATATATATATATATATATATATATATATATATGTATATAATATATATATATATATATATACATATATATATGTATATAATATATATATATATATATATATATATATATATATATATATATATATATATATATATATATATATATATATATTGTTACAAATTTATAAATAATGATTATATTTGTCTTAAAATATCTCAGACAGATCAGAAATTCTCACATTTTGGGCAAAAATTGCGGTATTTAGACGTGTTGTAGTTTAAAAGCGGATTTCCTAATGATTTGGCGACTTGGCGACAGTTGGCGAGATTTTTGGCAACTTGGCGACGGTTGGCGAGATTTTTGGCGACTTGGCGAGAAATCGATACTTCTGGAAACATCCATCACCTAAGCTCTAGGACCAATATTTTTCGAGATAGCCTAGAAGCTTCCAGAACCTTGGCGAAATTGGTAGATTTCTCCGCCAAGTCAGGTATAAATACCGCAGCCCGACATGTAAAAACATAGTTTTGTGGACAGTCAGTTAGTGAAGACGATTAGTTGTGACTGCTAGTTGTTCTCTGTCTGAGGTATTTGAGACCTGTGATTAGAAGCTGTTTCTTATTATATCTGACGAATTGTAGCTGTATAATTGTGATTGTTACAGCGGGAATTTCGTTTATCTAGTGAGATTTTTACGAATAAAAGTCTTGTGTTCATTAAGTGGTTGCTTTATTCAACTCTCAATCGACACGAACCCGTGAAGCTCGGTACAACTGGTGTCAGAATCGGGGTTGAAGAGTTGCTGCAGCGTGTCACAAGAAAAATGGATATGGATTTAATGAAAAGTCTTCTCGAAAAATTAGCGGAGCAGATGGCTGAGATGAAAGCTGGACAAGAAGAGATGAAAGCTAGACAAGACGAGATGAAAGCTGGACAAGAAGAGATTAAAACCGAGATGATGAAAGAGATAAAATCTGGACAGGAGGAGATGAAAGCTGGACAAGAAGAGATGAAAGCTAGACAAGAAGAGATGAAAGCTGAATAAGAAGAGATGAAAGCTAGACAAGAAGAGATGAAAGCTGGACAAGAAGAGATTAAAACCGAGATGATGAAAGAGATAAAATCTGGACAGGAAGAGATGAAAGCTGGACAGGAGGAGCTTAAAAAGGAACTTAAGAAGGACATTGTAAGTGTTAAAGAAGAATTCTCCAACATCATTCAGGAGAAGATGAATGCAATGGAAGATAAGGTAACTTCAGTAGAAACTAAAGTTCTGGAGATAGAAGAAAACGTGGAAGAAGCATTAGATAATATCAATAAGGAGATTGAAAGCTTGAAGAAACAAATGTCAAACAGACATGAGGAACCCAACGTGGCATTTGTGCCTTCCCTAGCCAATATTAAACTCTCTACATTTGATGGGAAATCATCCTGGCAAGTATACAAGACCCAGTTTATGATGGTAGCGGAAGCTAATGGATGGAATCCCCGAGCCCAAGCTTTTCACCTGGCGGCTTCTTTAAGAGGAGACGCGGCTGACATCCTCGAGATGCTTCCGGAGGAACAGAGGCATGATTTCCAAGCCCTATCGAGTGCGCTTGAGCTGCGGTTTGGAGATAAGTGCACTAAAGAATATAGCAGACTACAGTTAAAGTCCCGCTATCAAAAAGCGGGCGAAAGTCTGCAAGAATTGGCTGCCGATATTCAGCGACTTTCCCATCTAGCATTTTCGGACTGCCCAGCTGAGACACGTCAAGATCTGGCTCTCCATCACTTCATCGATAGTGTGCGGGATCCGGAGATACAGAAAACACTTCGACTCGCCGATGTCAAAGATATTGGATCTGCCCTAGTCTACGCACATAAGATAGAAGCTGCCCAGCAGGCCGCGCGTAAAGACCGGCACTCAATCAGAGCCGTCTCTACTACTGATACGGACTATGATCTCAGAAAGCAAATAGAAGATCTGCGGCGAAAATTCCGTAACTTAGAATTGAGTAAAGGTGGCAGAAACACGAAAATTCAGTGTTGGACTTGCGGTGCAGTCGGACACGTTCAGAGAGACTGCCCGAAACGAAAAGATGGTGGAAATGATCTTCCACCACAGCAGGGAAACTAATATGTGGCCATCTCGCGGGGCGGAGATGTCCAGAGAGTCAGAAGCCCCATTTCAAATTGTTTCACATTTCTTCCGTAAGTAGCGGCGACAACGGACTTTTCGTTATGGGACATGTCAACGAAGTTCCCTGCAGAATGATAATCGATACTGGAGCCAACGTAACTATCATTAGGACAGATTTGGCTCGCAAACTTGGTGAGAAACTCATCTGGACGCCGCCTTGCATTACCCTCCAAACTGTGACAGGTGATAAGATTAAAGTGCATGGAAAAGTCAATCTAAACATTGCATTTGGTAATGCCGTGTACGATCATATGGCATATGTCGCTGATATAAATGACGAATTTATTCTCGGATTGGATTTTCTCAAAGAAAACCATTTCAATTTAGATTTTAAAAATAATGAACTACACTCATGTTCTGAAGACATAGCGATTTTTAAGACGAAATATTCAGATATTAAAACAGTCCATCATATAACTGCAAAGAGTGAAACAACATTACCACCAAGAACTGAGACAATAGTTTGCGGAGCTCTTTCAGAAGAAAATAATTTTCATTATGGATTGACTGAATATCCAGATTCCGACAATAGCGTTAAAGGAGTACTAGTGGCTTCTTCACTCGTCGACCTTTCACGAAATGTAATCCCGGTAAGAGTTGCTAATCTAAGCAATAAGGTAAAACTTATAAAAGAAGGAGAAGTGCTAGCGACTTGCACTCCAGTGACCTGTATTAACCGAAATTGTCAAGCCACACTATCTGAACCTCCTGACACTCTAATTAATGAACTCCTTCAGAGAGCAGAGTTAGATGATAAACAGAGGAATGCTGCAAGAAATTTATTATTAGAATTCGGAGATCTCTTTTCCAAGAAATCAGATGATGTTGGGCGAACCAAATTGACGCAGCACCGAATCAATACAGGAAATCATCCACCCATTTAAACAACACCCGAGAAGATTGCCATTCGCAAAGCAGGAAGAGGTGGACAATCTTCTGATGGAAATGCAGCAGAATGACATTATTGAGCCATCAGAGAGTCCTTGGGCTTCGCCTATTGTTTTAGTTCGGAAGAAGGATGGTTCTACCCGATTCTGCGTTGACTATCGTCGGTTAAACAACATCACTAAAAAAGATAGTTACCCTCTTCCTAGGATTGACGATACACTTGATGCTTTATCCGGAAAACAATGGTTTTCGACTTTGGATCTCAAGAGTGGTTATTGGCAAGTAGAGATACATCCTGAGGATCGAGAAAAGACTGCATTCACCACAGGACAAGGACTTTGGCAGTTCAAGGTTATGCCATTCGGGCTTTGCAATGCACCTGCAACGTTTGAGCGCCTGATGGAGACAGTATTACGAGGACTTTCCTACGAAGCTTGTTTGGTATATTTGGACGATATCATTATTGTTGGGCGCACATTCGAAGACCATTTAAGAAACATCCGAAAGGTGCTGGAAAAATTAAAAATGGCCAACCTGAAGCTGAATCCTTGCAAATGTAATTTATTCCGACGTGAAGTAAGCTATCTGGGACACATTATCTCTGCTGAAGGTGTAAGAACAGATCCTGAAAAGATCTCCGCAGTTAAGGACTGGAGTCGTCCAAAAGATGTCCACCAATTAAGAAGTTTTCTTGGACTATGCACATATTACAGGAAATTTGTTAAGGGTTTTTCAAGTATTGCCAGACCTCTTCACAAGTTGACAGAAGTTAAACAGAGATTTCTATGGACAGATGAATGTGAGAAAGCTTTTAAACAACTGAAGGAGGCGTTGACATCTTCACCCGTTCTTGCATATCCCCAGCCCGGAAAATTATTCATTTTAGATACGGATGCCAGCAATGAAAATATCGGAGCTGTTTTGTCGCAGGAAATTGATGATAAAGAATATGTCATTGCTTATTGGAGTAAATGTCTATCGAAACCAGAGCGGAATTATTGTACAACCAGGAAGGAATTGCTGGCAATCGTCAAAGCCATAGAACATTTCCACCATTATCTCTATGGAAGAAAGTTCTTGCTCCGGACCGATCACGCATCCTTAACCTGGCTTTTAAATTTTAAAAATCCAGAAGGACAGGTAGCCAGATGGATTCAACGACTCCAGGAGTTTGACTTTGAAATACGTCATAGCAAAGGAACTCTTCATAGAAATGCTGATGCACTATCAAGGAAACCGTGTAATGAAAGCTGCCGATATTGTTCTAGAGTAGAGAAGAACTATCAGCTGCTAAATACTTCGGTACGCCAAGTTACTGTTTCACCTCCATCAAAACCAGACCCATGGAGTGATAAAGGACTTAGGGAAGCCCAAAAAGAAGACCCAGATATAAATCCAATTCTTGAATTGAAAGAATCTTCTAGTATGAAACCAAGTTGGCAGGATATCTCCACCTTCAGTCCTGCGACTAAACAATATTGGGCTCTTTGGGACTCACTCCATATAAGAAATGGTGTCTTATACAGGAAATGGGAATCCGATGATGGACGTAATTTCAAATGGCAGCTTGTTCTTCCAAAATCAAGAATTTCAGATGTTTTGAAAGAATTGCATAGTAGCTCCACTGAGGCCACTTTGGAGTAATGAAAACTCTACAGAAGGTTCGAGAACGCTTCTATTGGAGCAAAACGAGACAAGATGTAGAGAAATGGTGCCAATCTTGTGATGACTGTGCGGCACGTAAAGGACCAAAGAAACGTAGCCGAGGACGGTTGCAGCGGTACAACGTAGGAGCACCTTTTGAGCGAATAGCATTAGACATTTTGGGTCCTTTACCACGATCTTCAAATGGCAACAAATACATACTAGTTGTCATGGACTACTTTACTAAGTGGCCTGAAGCGTTTGCAATCCCCGATCAAGAGGCGATTACAGTAGCCGAGGTTCTAGTGCATCAATGGGTTTCCAGATTCGGCACACCCTTACAAATCCATTCTGATCAAGGGACAAATTTCACCTCTGTTGTGTTTAAAGGGATGTGTCATATTCTCGGAATAGACAAGACGCAGACCACGCCACTACACCCACAATCGGACGGCATGGTAGAGAGATTTAACAGAACCATCTTGAATAATCTCTCATTTATGGTTTCCAGAAATCAGCAAGATTGGGATTTGAAGCTACCGCTGTTTCTGCTTGCATATCGCAGTGCTGTTCATGAGACTACCGGATATACTCCTTCACAGATGCTCTTTGGTCGCGAACTTCGTCTCCCTTGTGATCTTCAGTTTGGTCGTCCACCGGATACATCTTCATCGCCAGAGGAATACCTTCGAGACCTTCAGGCACGTCTTGAAGATGTCCATAACTTCGCTCGAGACCGAATCAACCTGACGACCGAAAGAATGAAGACAAGGTATGACACAAGAGCGACAGGACATGAATTTCAAGAAGGTGACAAAGTTTGGTTGTGGAACCCGATTCGACGTAAAGGACTTTCTCCAAAGTTGCAAGCCAACTGGGAAGGTCCCTACACAGTCCTAAAAAGACTGAACGACGTCGTGGTTCGTATAAGAAAATCATCTTCTTCAAAACCAAAGGTAGTACATTATGATAGATTAGCTCCTTATCGTAATGTAGAGTAAAAATTAGTAGACCATGGTCTCTTTGTAAATAGTATAGATAATTTTTTTATCTTTTCTATTTTTTTGTATTTTTAGTTGCTTGTGTATGTAATGTATCCTCTTGAAATGTAAATTCTCTTATATTAAATTTGGCCTCCTATCAGGGGATTGTACTGCCCGGGACGTGCAGTCCTTGAGAGGGGGGCAATGTTACAAATTTATAAATAATGATTATATTTGTCTTAAAATATCTCAGACAGATCAGAAATTCTCACATTTTGGGCAAAAATTGCGGTATTTAGACGTGTTGTAGTTTAAAAGCGGATTTCCTAATGATTTGGCGACTTGGCGACAGTTGGCGAGATTCTTGGCGACTTGGCGACGGTTGGCGAGATTTTTGGCGACTTGGCGAGAAATCGATACTTCTGGAAACATCCATCACCTAAGCTCTAGGACCAATATTTTTCGAGATAGCCTAGAAGCTTCCAGAACCTTGGCGAAATTGGTAGATTTCTCCGCCAAGTCAGGTATAAATACCGCAGCCCGACATGGAAAAACATAGTTTTGTGGACAGTCAGTTAGTGAAGACGATTAGTTGTGACTGCTAGTTGTTCTCTGTCTGAGGTATTTGAGACCTGTGATTAGAAGCTGTTTCTTATTATATCTGACGAATTGTAGCTGTATAATTGTGATTGTTACAGCGGGAATTTCGTTTATCTAGTGAGATTTTTTACGAATAAAAGTCTTGTGTTCATTAAGTGGTTGCTTTATTCAACTCTCAATCGACACGAACCCGTGAAGCTCGGTACAATATATATATATATATATATATATATATATATATATATATATATATATATATGCAAAATAGAATGGATAGTAAGTAGAATATGCAAAGTAGAAGAAATATATATTTACTTATACATACATATATATATATATATATATATATATATATATATATATATATATATATATATATATATATATATATATATATATATATATATATATATATATATATATATATATATATATATATATATATATATATATAGATAGATAGATAGATAGATAGATAGATAGATAGATAGATAGATAGATAGATAGATAGATAGATAGATAGATAGATAGATAAGTTAGCCGCTTCTCTTTGAATATTTCTTTTCAGATCTTCCAAAGCTTGTCGGCGATCAGTATAGGCACGTGATTTTAAATATCCCCACAAAAAGAAACTACATAGGAACAAAACGAGAGAATGAGCTGGCCACTCCTATTCGTTTCTCATTGAATTGAGATACCCGGTAACATAGGCGTCTACGACAAATGCACGGAGTTCATTACTCCACTGCATGATAACGATTAAACCACAATGTCACACAACTTATTAATTTCCTCTCTGAAACAACACACCTCGGCAACCTCATTATCTTTAATACTTTTTGAGTTATTGCAATTCGAAATAAGGAAATTATTTTGGTTTTTCCTGTATGAAGGAATGCATAATCTTCCAAGTTATTTATTATTGCTGTTGTCGTGTGCCAGCCAGGCTGGCACAATATGGGGTGCGCTGCTCCACTTTTCTAACTGAACCATATTTGGTGTGGAGTCCGACTTCTTCAATACACACATGACATAGGGGCCCGTTTATAAGGTAGGCAACCATTCACACCTCATTCATACAAGGAAGGGACAAAGACAGGATAGATAGAGAGCGAAAGTACATCCATGCCCGAACCGGGATTCAAACCCAGGACCTTCTTATACGCAGTCAGGCACACTGACCACTAGACAAGTTGGGCGGCAATTATTTATTATTAAATAATGAATAAAAACATTTGAAAATTAAACAAATATTTTTATTTATGAATTTTATGCAAGATACTAGTAAACACTTCAAATAAAAGTTTTGTTGTTCCATATTTTTTATTAATATTTTTTATACATTTTTTATTAATGCATCAAGCAATCAAGCTTAAAACACTTTAGAAATATTTTATTTCTTGTTCCTGTTATACAGGCTAATATTTCATTTTACAAAATTATGTCACCAGAATTGCAATCAAAATTTTAATTTGTTCGTTCTTCTGTATTTGATTTTGGATGATCATACTGAAAAACAACGATTTTATTTGAAACGATTTAATCCATCGAGTATAAGAATTTATTTTTGGTGGATCGGCTTTGCATGCTTTTTCTAAATTTAAAAATTTGGTTGAAAATTGATTAAAATGCAGAATTATCAATGATACGAAATATTTTCCGATGGCTGATGTAAGTTCCAAAATTATTGCACAATGAAGTAGCCTAAAACAAAAATGGTTAGTTACTTAAAAGTTTAATTTTGTGTGAATATAACTTTTACTTTGTCACATTTGCTCTGAATTATACGTATTTGTAATTAATACGGTAATGTATTCATAAGAAATGTCTAAATATTGCTAATCTTGAATTATGGTCAAATGACGAAGTCGACAGCTGGGTGAAAAGCTGCTCCTCACAGCAATAAAGCAATATTAAAATCTGCGTAACTTTTCTTTGGTATGGGCATGCTCAACATCATAATCTTCGGTTAGGTTAGGTATTAAACCTTCCTTACAAGAAAACTGCTTTTCCTTAATTTTTCCTCCAGTGTACCACAAACACTATTTGGAAATTATCATTTTAAATGCATTCATTCAACAATGCTCAAAATTCATATCAATTTGAGATGAATGTTTATAATATATTTAATTATGTCTGGGAATAGAATTAAAATATTACTACAATGGAATTAAATAATAAGTGTAACTTAAGAAATGGAATTAAAACAATGCTTGAATAGGAACACTCAAATAGAATGGGGTGTCCCTATTCTTCAACAATTCATAGTTTATCATTACTATTTTTTTCAATTAGAATTATTCTATTCAATAAAATAATATTAAGAAAATATGTCACTCCAAAATATTTGTCAATAGAAAATATTTATCTTAATCAAAAGTTCTTAAGTAAATAAAGAAAAGTACTTTTCTTATGAAAGTTTTTAAAACTTTTCTTTCAGATTTGTTATTTCCATTAAATGATGCGAAAGAACAAGGAAACGATGTGTAAAAACTTTTAAAATGATTTATATTGAAAAATCAGAGAATAAAAGCTTTAATTGCTATTTAACGGAATTTACATAATATTTTGGGCTCTTAAGAAGCGTGAGATAGTTCAGTTAAAAAGTTTTTACAAAGTAACAGATTATTTTATTTCCAATCTTAATATGTTTAATAAGAAAAATATGTTTTTTCAAACAAATAAGTGGTGGTGGTATTGAATTATGATTATTCTTTATTTTTATTTTTATTTTACTTTCATTTTCTATAAATATAATTTTATTCTATGAATAAACAATATTAAACAATATAATTTTAATCTATAAATAAACAATTAAAACATACTAAGTTAATTGATAATAATAAGAAAAAGATTAAGTTTTATATCAATAGAATTTCTTAGATTTTTACAGAAGAAAAATATTAGAATTTTAATCATTTCCCATATTTGTTAACTTTTTTTTTAATTTAAAACATGCCGAAAAAGTTAAGCAAATAAAACAGAACGTTATTTTCTTAAATGACGTGTGCTGCCATCTGGTAAACATGATTTGAACTAAATGTCTGATAATTTTCAAAAGACAGAACTATATTTTATTAAATTTTAAAAAAGAAAAATAAATTGCTCAAAATTTATTTCTAAAATTAAAGAAAAAAAAATCATAAACAATTTTAAAATACAAAACTTTTATTAGATTTAAAAAGATTATAAAATAAAAACAAGAAATGAATGAATAACAACTGTGTTTGAAATGGAAAAACCTTAATAAAAATCACTAGAAATCACTAAAATATTATTCAATTTACTTAATTTTTAATTTGAACACATTTTCATATTTTAGGCATACTGCTTAAAAACTTTTCTGAAAACAGGAAAAAGGTTACGAAATAGGCAGTTCATAAAACAGAATATATATTACAGGCATTTTTCAATAATATTACTTTTTTGTATTATATCTTCTTATCTATGTAGCAAAGCAATTTATTTTTATTTTCCTTAAATTAAAATGAAACAGGAAATAAAACCACTTGAGAAAAACATATAACAGAAGAAAATAATTTAGTATACAGTAACACACTTTTTCACCAAGATGCCAGTCACCAGTTAGTGATGGTTTTGACTGCATTTTATATAAGATCTGCTAAGTTCAAGATATTTCATTCCAAGAAATCGAACCAAAGATGAAATAGAGATAACTGATATATTGCGAAATACTGTATGTGGTATACTTATATTGAACGAGGAATATTTCCCCTTTAGCATAATACTGATTTTGTACTACTGATTATCTACTTAATTTTTATTTTACCTACGGAATAAATTAAATCATTGAAATTGTTAGCCTGCATCTATATATGTTTATAACCTGAAAAATAGAAATATTCCTATCACTCATAATCTTTACAAGTGATGGGAAGAAATATCTGTAACCAGTATTTTGTAATCAGTATTTGAATGTAACAACCTGTAATCAGTAATTTTTTTTTCCAAATATTCATTACATTAATTATTTTTTTTCCAAATAGGTTACTTCCAGTAACAAAGTCAGCTCGAATTCAAGTATCCTCAGACAGTTGCAGGTACAATGTACTTGACCAGTTTCAAAGACAGAGCGAGTACGTGAGTACGTGCCTGTTACAAATTAATCAGCGAGTATGTGAGTACGTGCTTGTTACAAAGTAATCAGCGAGTACGTGAGTACGTGCCTGTTACAAAGTAATCAACGAGTACGTGAGTACTTGCTTGTTACAAAGTAATCAGCGAGTACGTGCGTTGGTGACTGTTTCAAAGTAATCAATGTAGTTACAATGTACTTGACTGAAGGTGACGAGTACAGAAGAGCCAATGAAAGAGCAAGTACAAGTAACAATGTCATCGATATATCGATACAGGCGGATGAATTATGAGATTGTGGTAGCTTCTTATGGTAAGGAGGCTGGGTGGGAGAAGGAAAATGACAGTTGGTTTAACTAGAAAATAGATGAGGGATACTTGGGAATTGAAAGATCTTTTTGGGTTGGAGAGGGAGACATTATGCATTTATATTGCGAAATAAAATACGCATATACATTTGTTTCGTTTCGTTTAATAAAATAAATGAGTTGAGAAAACCTATATAATCGTGCACATCTATTTAGTGATTATCGTTCTTTTTCAAATACATCACCTTTTTTTAAATATAAGAAAAGCATGATATTCTTGTTATGTATTTAGCAATTTTTATTAACTTTTATTTTTGTTATTATTTCTTTTAAAAATTTAATTTTATTTTATATGAACATATATAACATATTTATTTGAACCTTAAATTAGATCAGATTTCTTAAATTAAAAAAAAATATTTAAATTAAATCTGCTTGCATACTTCCATTGTTATTTTTACAATGCATATTTTTTTTAATAATTCCGTATAAATATGTTTATTTTTTATTCAACCATGTTTAAACTTCACTATATTTTACTGTAAATATATAGAATTTAAACTTTTAGAAAAAATGTTCGATTATATTTTTTACCATACGATTTTTTTTTATTCAGATAATGAGAATGTTGATTTAAACCTAATAGAGGTAGCTTATTCATTTTAGTTAAAAGTTTCAAAATGAAAAATAAGTTAAATTTTACCTTATCTTTATTTATACCATCATGTGTTACCGTCATGTTTATTTCTTAAATTATGAATTGATGTAAATAAAATATATCTATTTCTGTTCCTGCATTTTGTATTAAACATTATTTCTCAATATTTTACCTTAAAACATTATAACATTTAGATTGTTAGTAAAACTGTTTTATATTTTTTGATAGTTATTGAAATTTTATGCAACTATATATAAAATGATTATGTTTACTTAAACATTATTCATGCAGTTTTAATTGCAAAGCTATTTTATTTAACCATAAATTGATTAAGTTTCAGGAAACTGAAACAAGATATGTGAGTTAATGGAAGTTTTATTTAAAAAAAAACTGGTTAATCTACTACATAAAAATATAAACAATTAAACGTCTTTTATAATAAAAATTACTATTTATTATACATAAAAAATTTTTACTATGTTTGTCTCGTTAATGTTTAATTATAGAAAAATAAAGAAAATTTAATTTAACTTGATTTTTTTTATTAATAGCTGTATTTTTGTAAGCAAACTTAAAATAAAAACTCTTTGTAATTGATTAAACCTCCCACTTTACAATTCTTTACAAAATATTTACCAGTTAATTATAAAAATTCATTTATATAATTGGAAAGTGTTACTAAATTCTAATAAAAAATTAAGCTGATTAGGTTGAAAAATTGAAATTATATTATCTCATCCAATTTTATATTTTATTTAACATCTTTGTCTTTGAAAATTACTATTGAGTAATTGGAAAATTTACTTAGAAAACATATAAATTCTGAAAACAAATGTAAATAACAAAATATCATGATTTTTATATTGAATGAAATACGTTTAAGAAAAGTTAGAATTTTACAATTTTTTTACAAAAAAAAAAAAAAAAAAAAAAACGGTTTGTAGATTTGTAGATAAATAATTTATATTTCTTTGCCTCATACTAGAAATTAAAGCATTACAGGAAAAACAAAAACTTGCAATTAATGAAATGTTGCATAAATAATAAGAATTATTTTTTATAGATCTTTTTATTAATATTTAAGTGAATGCTTATTTATAAATGACAATAATTTAAATTAACATTAATTATATTTATTAATTTTATGGAGTAATATAAAATATTATTGATCTACTTATTTAGTTTTAATTAATTATTAATTTATTTATTATTAATTTAGTTTTTATTCAACTTATTTATAAAATTTTAAAAACTTTGTCATTATATTTTAATCCGACAGATGGCAGTACAAAAGAAATTGTAACAAGTACATAATGTTATCTGTAAAATACTTGAAACTTAAAAAGTAACTGTCCTCAGTACGTACTAAGTACACGAAAAGTAATAAGGTCCCATCCCTAATCTTTTACCATGCAACAACTATCTTAAGAAATGCCATTCCTTTTGTATATAAAATAATTGTAACATCTATTATCATAATATGCCATTATGTTGAAGCCCTATAAATTCCTTGATAAATGACGTCATCAAAGAACGGCGTCATTTCTTGATGATATTCTAAATATGAAAATAAATCCAAAAATATCTTATAAGTGAAAACAGTGTGTTTGGAGAAAAATTTTCTAAATACTGTTTTCGCTTATATTTGGACTTATTTTCTTATAAGGAATATCATCAAGAAATGACACCATCTATTTCTTCTACAGAGAGCAGACAAACAACATCTTGAGGCTGTTGTGTGAATAGAAAGTGCAAATTCGCAAAGGCTGTAAAACGAATGAAATGGCAAAATGCTTAGAAAAGAAGTCTTGCTTTAAAGCAGAAATTTGCTGCCTTTGAGTAAAGAGCAAATCTATATTTTAATAAGAAATCACGTCAATTGCTTGAAATATTGCATGATATTATTTCTTTATGTGACAGGAGAGTAATAATATTATATATCATTCACGGAATCAAGCTGCATATTTCTTGGAGAACTCAAAAATTATAAAATTTCTTGTGGAAACCTCACACGATCTTAATTTTATATTCTCTTATTACGGCATGTCTCGGAAATAAACCAGAAATTAACTCTTCTGGAGCTAACATTACTGGCCGTAAAAATTGTCATGGAAGAAACTAATGCAAATAACAAAATGATATTTATTGGGAATCTATATGGAGTTGGAAATAACATGTGAATAAAAATTCAAGAAACATGGAAGCGTAGATCCTAAAAATTAGATACTTAGAACAATCACTTCTAATAAGAAGTGATCAGTAATAAGAGCATCAATAATCGTAATAAGAGCATCAATAACTATATTCATTACTCCTTGATGTTCAGAAAATAACTATTGGATATCATACACATTATCGATGTGTATTCAATACGATTCCACAATTTATCGATAACAATATCTGACGAACAATAATGAGTCTGTAACACAACAACCATTGACTAAAAGTTTTCTATTCACTAAAAATCTGAATAATGGGATAACTATGACAGCAGTCAAGCATTTTCTGTGTCATTGAAAACCTATATAATGCTAGCAATATCAATCATGCATTGCATTGCTGAATTGTGATGTTGATTGTGTAGTGTTAAAGGGTAAAGGTCTCAGTACGATAAAAATATAACGGCAACTATTCAAAATCAATGTGAACAACTTGTTCACACAAGAAGTTTTTCAGAGATGCCATTCCAATATGACAAACCAAACATGAGATATTGATGTATCAAATATATGTGAGATGTTATTCCAATATGACAATATTGAACGGAGGCTAACAATGTATCATTTTCTTTGTTGCCGTTAAAGAGGAATGCGTTCATCATGATAATGCAAACAAAACTTGGATTCTCCTGAAAACACGACATTAAACTAGGTTCATCATTGATCAATGACCCATTAAAAATGTTGTGATGTAGTATCAATGATGTAGTGACATGTCTGTGATAAGGCGTTAAAAGCTTTGCAACCATTATTGCTAAACCAGCAATTCATGCTACAAAAACACCATCGAATTGTTGCTGAACAAGCATACTTCCCTGTATGAAAAATACACGAAGCTTATTCTCCACATTGCCCAATCTACAGATCCCTACTCTACCCAGTATACCACTGAAATAACAATTTTTAGTAAGGTCTTACTCCGTCTTTTATAAATAACACTAGCTTTTACACCTCCAAGATATTCACCACTAATAATTAATGGATTCAAAATCAATTAAACATTTTAAACTAGTTCAAATAAATCTCCAAAGAAGCCGCTCAGCAACAGCCCAATTAATTCACTTCATCTCCGAAAATAATATTGATATAGCGTTTATTCAAGAGCCCTATGCAAAATCGGGAGAACTACGAGGAAGTCCATTGAGTTGGAAACTTTACTACGAAACAAACCCTGATCAAGCTCCAAGAGCAGAAATTATCTTCAAATCACCACTTAATCCTTTGATCATTCTAAAACACAGAGATGTCGTAATAATACGCTTAGACACTGAACCAGAACCAACTATATTTTGTAGTGTATATTCTTCCCCAGCGGAGGATATAAATAGAATTCTGGACTTAATAAAACATCATTTACACCCTTACAAGAATCTTCCAATATTAATTTCTGGAGATTTTAATGGACAAAATGTGCTTTGGGGCTATCCCAATAACAATAATAGAGGTCTAATAATAGAAGACTTTCTAGCGGAGCAGCAACTTTTTCTTAACAATGTTCAACCTTCAAACCCAACCTTCACTGGACCTAATGGCCAAGGTTGGCCAGACTTAACTCTTACCAATCACCGAGCATATCACTCTATCCAAAATTGGGCAGTAAGTGATGAAGAGTCCTGCTCCGATCACGCTTACATCACATTTAAAATTAACAAAGCGCAAATCATATTCTTCAACAAAAGATATAAATCAATTAATAATATCCAAAAATTTAAAAAATGCCTACACTCCAATATTCAACCAATAGAGTCACTTCTAAATTCTTGCAAAACTGTAATACATCTAGATAAAGTAACAAACGAACTAATATCGGTGCTTCAGAATTCAGCTGAACAAAGCTTCAAAATTCGACAACCAAAACAAATAAATAAACTGAATTGGTGAAATAAAAATCTAAGAAGTCTCAAAAGTAAGACCAAAGCACTTAGGAGACTCCTAAAATCAAGTAAAATTGAAGAGGAAAGAAAGAAATTAAGTACTTTATATAAACAAAGCTTGGCCATTTACAAAAAGGAAATTTTAAAAGCAAAACTCAATAGCTGGAAAAAAATTCTGCACAGAACACACAGAACCATACGGCATTCTACAGAAACTCACCACTAATAAACGTTTTCATCCGACAAAATTCCAAGCACTGAACTCATTGCAACCCCAAAACCAAGACACTCCATCTGTTTTACAAAACCTCCTGCAATCTGCATTTCCATCCGATGATCCAGCCACAGACACCCCAACGCATTCAAATATCAGGAACTCCAATTTCTCATTTTCTGGACCAGAAGACCCTCCCTTCACCCTTTTCGAACTGGAACATACAATCAAGCACTTAAATATTTCTAAAGCGCCGGGATTGGACGGCTTGGACAATCAAATAATGAAATTACTTTACCTTACGGCGCCAAATCTCCTCCTACAATATCTAAATATATGTCTAAAACTTACATACTTTCCCAAACACTTCAAAAAAAGTAACGTAATATTCTTTCTGAAAAAGAATAAAAACCCAGGAGATGCAACATCTTATAGACCAACCTGCTTACTTCCTGCCTTGGGAAAAATCTTAGAGCGATTAATGTTAAACAGATTAAAGCATTATGTATTCAAAAATAATGTCATTCATCCAAATCAGTTTGGTTTTATAACGAATAAGTCTACAGAACATGCCCTACAATCAACACTAATTACAATCAATCGTAACAAGGACCAAAACCTCTACTCAGCATTATTAAGCTTAGACATCTCTCAGGCCTTCGATTCCCTGTGGTGGCCGGGATTAAAGAAAACACTTACAACCCTTCATGCCCCAGCCAATATTGTCAAAATACTTATCAGCTTCTTAAGCGACCGTGAATTTTACGTCTTATGACGGAGGCCAAGGTTCTGTAAACAGTCAAGAGGATGTCCCCAAGGTTCTGTAAGTGGACCTCTGCTGTGGAATTTATACTTTAACGCTATTCTCAATTATAATTGGCCGAATCACACTACAGTTATAGCTTTCGCAGACGACACGCTACTTATTGTTAATGGCTCAACAAAAGAAAATCTCAAACAAAACTGCAATCAGTCTCTAGATATCTTTTCCAAACTGTGTGAAAGTTTAAAATTAGAGATTTCCATCCCAAAAAGCAAAGCTATGATAATTGGAAAACATAATAAATCCTTAAGATCCAATCCAAAATTAACCCTACTAGGTAAAAGCCTAAAGCATACAAAAGTATTGCCTTATCTAGGTGTCCAAATAGATAAGAATCTAAATTTCCTCGCTCATATCAGATCACTTAAGCCAAAAGTTCTCCCCATCGCACAAAACTTACGCTCAATGATTGGTTATAATTGGGAACTAAAGAGTAAATTTCTAAAAATAATATATAGCACCGTAATAGAAAAAATAATTTCATATGGTTCTTCAGCTTGGGCTTTGCCCTTAACCTCAAGGAAAAAAGCCCAGCTGTCATCACTACAAAGGCACTTTACCATACTAATAACTAGGACATTCAAAACAACATCAACAGCTGCCACAAACGTCTTGGCAGGTCTTCCACCCCTGCACCTAACATTAAAAGCAACTACAGTTAAGACAAAAGTCCTACAATTGTGCCAAGACGCAACTCTAGAAGACAACACTGCCCTGCTCTTCTCTAACTATGAATATCCGTACAATAAAGATGAATTACATCCGATTATCAGAAGCCATCAAACTAAAATTTTCAATCTGCCAAAAGCATCATCTAACCCAGTTATGATAACAACAAGTTTTAATATTTATACTGACGGGTCTCATTTAGATAATCAAACAGGAGCAGCATTTGTAGTTTTTGAAAACTCCAATCTACTGCATCAACATATCATAAAACTACACAAGTATAATTCAGTCTTCCAGGCAAAAGCCCTAGCAATAAAAGAATCACTGCTTTATTCGATTCAGCATAAACTACAAAGTGTCACAATTTGGACAGACAGTTTATCTTCCTTAATGGCTTTAAATAACCCGTTACACAAATCCCCAAATATAAGGTCCGTTCAAAATTTACTTTTTCACAACCAGAATATGAACATCCAACTAAGTTGGTTAAGAGCACATACTGGAATTACGGGGAATGAGGCTGCTGATCAAGCGGCAAAACAAGCAGCAACCCATCCAACTCTTCCGTTGACACCTTTAAAGTGGTCCATAGCCAGTCTGAAATCAAAAATTAAAAATTATATAGAGCAAAGCTGGCAATCTCTATGGAACAACTCGCCGAATGGTCACCATACAAGAAGACTAATACCAAAAGTTTCATCAGATGTGCTATATTCCAATCCTTATTTAAATTGTATCTTAACAAACCATGCGCCCTGCCCCAGCTACTTCCACAGAATTAACAAATCCAGATCTCCATCTTGCATCTGTGGCCAAATTGGTACACTACTGCATTATATCACAGAATGTCCTCAAACCAAAGATCTACATATCAAAAAATCATCTATTCAAACCAACTACCAGTTCCTAAAATTCTGCACAACGAACAAGTTCAGAACAAAAAAATTAATACAAATAATTACTTTCCTTCATGAAAAAGGACTCCAAATGTGTAAAGACCTGGCTGCTCACCAACAGGAATCTTATAACTCAGAAGCAGAGTCAACAGATTTCGAAAATTAACTAAATTTTTCAATTCAAGTAACAAACAATCTAATCACCAGTTTTTCAATTTCCAAAATTACTAGTACTTTGTACTTATCTAAATTTCAAGACATGTAAAGAACTAATTACATTTTATTCCTATAAACTTCTAAATTTCATTAACTATAATCAATTTCTGTTCGTAAATTATGTAAATATTTCAGCCATCCTTACTTAAATTTATTTAGATCCTGTTAACATTTATTTTTCTGTTTCACTTGATCCTAACTCATTAATTCTGTTATTTCAAATTTGTATTCCGAACTGTGATACAGTGGTCTACTGCGTAGATCACTGTAGGCTTGAAAGCCCCACCGTTGTAAAGCATTCGTCTCTCAAACAATGTGTTGAGCGTTCTGGAGAACCTCTTAAGGCTCAAGCTCCCAGATTACAGTTCCCAGCGGGCGCCTGGCACTCCGTGCAGGGTGTCCGACATTCTAGACTGAAGTAGAGGCACAACCTGATAGCCAATAGGAATAGAACAGGGCCTCTTCTTCTCGTTGTCTGTCTGTTTGTATGAAAAATACCAGTTAGGAGAAAGCAGTCAGGCTGGAGTCACAATTTAGAAGCAGGGATTTATCAGAAGACCTCCAATACTTGACCTCTGCCACTCTTAGAGGTATTATTTCACTTAGACGGCATTGCAACCATAACCTATCATACGAGTGTTTCACCTGCCTTCAGCAAACGCAACGCATCTTCGATTAAGTCAGGACTCGAATATCTTACCTTCAAATAATAAGAATGATTTCCTAACCAACAGAGCCATTGCGGCCCTATCATCGAATTGTTCGTGCAATTATTTATAGTGATTCGTACGAGTTTGTTTCTTAACGCAGGATTTGTAAGGTAGCTATGAAATCCACTAAGACCAAATTTTTAATACAGCTATTTTTGACTCTTTGAGATAAAGAGCTGTTGATTTCCAGTAAATCCTTCACATAATTGTCCAGAGTCCATCGATATCGTATTTTTCAATCATGGCATTTCTTCCAAGAATACAAAAATACTGCGATACGATAAACCACAAGCCCAGGAGGCTTCAATTTGACTTCTATTAAAATCAGAGAAACCAGTTAGTACTTTTCTTCCTTACCTTATGCTACACAGCAATTTTTCATCCGGTAAAATGTTGAAAATTTTGTTTGTGTGTAAGAAACCTATTATTCAGTTTTTTTCATTTCAACGTAACGTAGGTGTAGCTTTCTACGACTATGAAAACATTCAAGAATGAAATTTTCCTCCCAGTAAATTTCATAAATGTAGCGAATCATCTTGTTTTTTTTTTTTTTTTTTTTTTTTTTTCCTATACATATACGAAATTAAAATAAAGAACAACAAGTTAGTTTGTTCTTAGAATAAAAAAAAATTTTTCCAAATTTGCTTAGAAAAAAAATTTTGCACATAAATATTATAAGAACAAACTAAATTCGTTAAGAACAGTTTTAATCTATGAATAAATTAATCTGTGGACTCTCGAAAGAAGTTATAGATCGAAAAATTCGAATCGTGATTTCTATTTTTTTCTTTCAAATCTTTAGAATCCTTTTACAAAAATAATTCTATTCACAAAATAAAATTTTCAGACAATAAGTTTTAACAGCTTATTACTTCTAAGACAGAAGACTTATTTATAACTTATTGCATGATATTGGGGACTGCAGATTTTCATATTGATACATTTGTTTCTCATTATTGTAATAAATAAACTTTCAGAAACAAATTTATTTGATTTAAAAATATGTAAAATAGAATAACAATAGAATCATTGAAATATTATTCTTAGAAGAACTAATGAAAAGAAACGCTTTTCTTTCTTCATTTGAATTTAAAATACATACTTACTGCAGTATTTGCTTTAAAGTAAACAGTTCAGTAATTTTTAACCTCTCATTTTAGTCCAATCAAATATTTACAATTTCTTTTTTAATTTACTTTAAAATGCAAAATTATTTGTTTATTTTTATTCGCGTTTTATTAATTGTGCAAATGTAAAGCTAAACGACAATGTGCTAATGTTAATAAGGAACAAGTATAACTGTATTAGAAAAAGCTATTTAAGAAGATATAATTATTATTTCTCAACATTTTTGCTCCGAGTTGGCAATGCTGAATGAACAGTTCGTAGATTCGATTGACACCTAAGGCATGGATACGTATAGTAATTCAGAAATCCTTGTAAAAATATAGGCCACTATTTAATCTTTGCAGAAGTGACCATGTACAAGCAAGCTAACAAAGTAGATTATTCCATACAATAAAAAAAAGTGATTTTTTAAGAAAAACAATATTTTTTTTTTCAAAAAATAAGCACTGTTTTTTTTAAAAAAATAAAAATAATTACATTCCAGGAATGTAGAAAATAGTGAAATTCGAAGTCTACAACATTTTTTTCTATCTTCAGCAATTAAGCATAGATGAAAATTTAAAAAGAAGGGAAGAACTACATGCGTCTCTTCTGGAAACGAGAAAAATCCCGCGACTGTATGTTTATACTACATAAGGAACTTTATAGTGAGTTCAAATAAACATTAATTGCAGTTTGAATTAATTACAAAAACTTCAATCACAAAATTTTTAAGTGGGTTAATGCTTATGTTTTGTTAGCCAGAATCCAACAGCCTAATGTAAGTTTCATTGAAAAAATATTGTTGTGGCATATTCAATTAATCTCCAGACAAAAATTTCGCGGAAGATGCAAGGGAAACACATATAAACTAAGAACCATCTAACAGTAAAAATTTCCTTTTTCCTGAAATTTTAATCTTGTTTAAGTTATTATGCATCTAAATTTAGAAACATTTTTAAAGCATATTTTATAAAATAGCTGTACTTTGTATAATTCGTCAACATCTTAAATTCTTTATTCAGATTCCTAATCATTTATAAATCATGATTTGTTGAATAAAAAAACATAATTTAAAATAAAAATAATTTATTATTCAATTTTGGGCATGATTTTTTTTTATTCACCCTGTTACAGATTAAATGGATTCTCGATTTTAAATTAACTTTTTCTTTTCTGCAAATATATTATGACATATTGAAAATACTTCTCACAAATAATATACACAGTTCAGTCACATTAATGTGACCACCACGTACTTTCGACGTTAAATAACCCGTCACAGAAGGCAGGTAGCAACACTATATAATTGAGCGTATATATAGGCTTTGTGAGGGCTTTAGCAAACACTGCAGTCTTTGGTGTAATGCATAAACGGAGTAATTTATCCAACGTTCAAAATGTCATTGATCATTTAGGGCCAAGGATGGAAGCATTTAAGGAATGACTTAGTTTGTGAACTATTCGCGTGCCACCGTGCTGAAAGTACACTGTGCATAGGAAAATGGGGCTATCCAAGATCAAAGACGGAGCAAATATAGTGCACCACGAGCCATAGATGACAGAGGTGAACGAGGGCTGCGTAGATGTGTTCAAGCGAATAGATATGCTACTACTGAGCAACTGACCGTCCAGATGAACCAAAGGCTACCAACAGTGTCTCCCAAACTACCATTCAGTGAACGTTGCTGCTCCTGGATTTAAAACAGGCTACTGGTTCATGCACCTATGATGAATGTTGCTCATTGGGGACGAAGGGTGGAATTTGCACACGAGGACTGCAACTGGACGTCCACTGAGTGGCGACAGGTAACTTTTTAAATTATTTTATACTCCATCGGACAGATGGACCTTGGTGTCTATGAAGTGCAATCTCTGAAAGCAAACACCCTGCAACCAATGCTAGAACGGTCCATGTTGTAAGCGAAAGAGGTAATATTTTTCGATATTTTCTGGGCTCATTCATCATTGTGGATGGCAAGATGAATCAACACAACTGCGCATCTATCCTTGCAGATCATTCCACATCTATATGCACCTTATTTTTCCACAAGATAATGGCATCTATCTATCAGCAAGACAGTGCGAGGTCTGATACAGTTGGCAGTATACGTGCGTGTCTCGAAGAGCACCAAGATGGGTTTACCATTCTCCCCTGGCCAGCAAACTCACCTGACTTAAGCAAAATAGAGAATCTGCGGGACCATCTTGATCGAATGTTTCGAAGCATGAATGCTCAACTGCGTAATCTGGCCATGGCACTGAGATCAGCATGGCCCAACATCCCAGTGAATATTTTCAGGTATCTGACTCTCTTCCTGTAACAGTCCGTTCTGCGAAAAAGCCAATTATTCTTGCTTTTGACAAGTGGTCACTGTGTATTAAAAATATTAGCACACAATAAAAATATTTCTTGGCTTATGCTTATAATTTCTTGTATTTTGAAGTGTATAACGAAACTTTAAAATCTTTAATATTACCGTTTAAATATTAATATTAATTTTTTTATTTAACATGTTTCAGATTAAATGGAATTTTTATCTTAAATGAAGTTTTTCTCTTTTCAACAAATATATTATGGTATGCTATAAATGCTTCGCATATAATACATTAAAAATAAGATTTTTTTGCCTTATGTATATGACTTCTTTTATTTTTAACTGTGTAATGTAACACTTAAAATTATTAAAGCTCATCTTATAATTTACAGAAAAACTTAATTTAAAATAAAGAAAATCAATTCAATTTTCTGCAGATTCTTCTTTTCTTTTATCTTGTTGAAAATTGAATGGGTTTTGTAATTTAAACTGTTTCTTTCTCTACAATTATATTACATAAAAAAATAATTCAGACATAATATATTAAAAAATAATTAAAATATTGTTTGTTTCAAATATATATATTTGCTTACATTTTTTTACTACATTATCAAATTCTTTCCAGAAAAAGTTTCTTAAAAATAAAAATCTATTTTTATAATATTTTAAGCAAATTAAAATCTATGTAAGCAAAATAAACGAAGCTGGACATAATATAGATAAAAAATTATTTATTAAACAAACAAAATTGCATCATTCATATAAAAATGCATTACAACATACTAATCAATCATTAATTAAGACTTAATATTGAGACCATGAAGCTGAGGTATCAGTAAAAAAAAATTTTTAACTATCAAACAGTCATGTAATCCTCTGGATTAATAGTTTCTTGATTCATAGGTTCAGCACGACGTCGAAATTTAAACAGCTTCCGAAACTTTATATCACGAGGCTTTGTCACTGATCTGTGGTTAGTGCCGAAAGTTCTATTAGCGGAGCTGATGAAACGATTTTGGGGCTTCTGTTCAGCTTCCATCTTCTGTATCGGGTGAAATCCTCGCTCAAAACTCTCAGTCTTGGACACTGAAAATGAACCGTGTCGGCGCCCTGTACCAACTTTCTCAGTAAATTCATTGCCATCTTTAATTTTATCTATATGAGAAGAAGACAATGAAAGTGTACGGTTGAGAAACTTTCCTATCGAACAACCTCGTCTGGTAGGAATACTATCCTGTTTGAATTTATCCTTACTTGTCACAATTGGTTGGGGGAAATCATTCACATGCAAATTCCTGGATTGGATGCTTGGGCTGGAAATGCCTGAATCTAAAGAATCCGAATGTTCCGAATCGCAATCAGACGTCCAGCGTCTGGCTGCTAACTCATCAATGATATCTTGTGGCAATCCTAAGTCGGTAATGGATTGATAATAAGAACTGAAATCGTCGGAAGGATTTCTGAAATCAGTTTGATCATTGATGCGTAATTCGGGCAAACTTCTCACTCTTGAGCACCTAGAAGAATCAGTATTGTCGAAAGATTTCTTTTCTGCTTCCGAATCTCCTTGGACGAGAACTGGCCTAGCCCTCGAAACAGTGCATTTATCTTTTAAGTACTCATCCATAGCCTCCGAATATTTCTGAGCAAGTAATGGATGGATTTTCGATCTTCTTCCAGAACCATTCGAAGATGAAGATCGTGATTTGTGACTGCATTGGTGCTGTTGACGATATTCCCAATCCACACGTGAGAGTATGCTCTTCAAGGATTCTATCTGCAGATTCTGGAAGCGGATATGTTGGTCTTTTTCATTGAGAAGAGATTCTATATGCTTTTGCTCTCTGCGAAGCTGGGCCTCCACGAAAAAAAGTCTCGATGCCAATTCTTTGGTAAGACGATCCCGCTCTATTTTCAAATCCCGAATCACTTGACTCTGCCACTGCACCTGTCTCCTGAGATCCAACATCATGCAGTTATTCTGAATTCTATGCACTAGTGGTGCTTCTGGCATCATACAGGGTGATTTAGGCCTTGGTGAACACATCTCAGAATTTTTACAACTCGTCTGCTAAAGAATAAAAACTAATTTGAAACTTCTCACGGAAATTGTAAAGGAAACTATGAGGTTTACATGTGAACAATTGAATAAAATTTCAGTCATAAATGCATATGAGATATAAAAATACTGGAAATTGTTATCAATAACACTTTTTACATTCTTATATTTTATTTGGTATTATTAAAAATGTCTTTGAAGACATGAAGTCTTAAATATGAATTATTAGTTTAAAATTGAGATTTGTTATAAAACATATTTACTCTACATTCAAAAATATGTCTTAGAATAATATATGAAAAGTATTTAAAGGATCTAGGTATATATATATATATATATATATATATATATATATATATATATATATATATATATATATATATATATATATATATATATATATATATATATATATATATATATATATATCAGAAAATATAGCATCAAATCTATCAAGATGGTTTAAACTAACTGAGACAGGCTTGGCAGGCAAGTGAATGTAGAACTTGAAAAAAGTAAAATCAATTATATGTAACATTTAACTATAACACTTTCCTTCAAATCGCATATTAATAATAAAGTTATTTTTAATTTAAAAATAATGAATCAAATGCTAAAATGGAAAAAATCATTAATATTTTATTAGGTACTTCAATCATATGCTTCTACAAAGAAATTCCAAGACAAAAAAATTATTGTCTATTACCACTATATATTAATTATTATAAACAAAATAAATATTTTAATAGGCAAATTAATATATAAAGTTATTTATTTTCATATAATTATAAAATGGAAACCTATTTCGGAACAAAGTAGAAGCAACACGTGATGAAAAAGCATTTAAAAATATAAAATTATACTCAAACAGTTATTTTCTTTTTAATATTTTATCAAAATTATGTTTCAAGTGTACCAATTTTATAAAGTATGATTCTACATTTCTGAGTAATTTCTTTGAATAATTCTTGAACATTCAAGAATCGTAAACCTCAAAAAGATACAAAAATAATTATTGCAAATGTTTTGAATATTTCTAGTAAAAAATCTGAAACAAAAAAAATCAACAATAGGAAGAAAAAAAAGGATGCCAATGCAAAATTGTCCACAATAATTATCCACAATTATTTTATATATACATATAGTTCTCAAAACTAAAGTAATAATAAAAGAAAGCAAACCATGTAATTTCTTTAAAATTTATTTATAATAAAATTTTTGTAATAAAATTATGATATTTCAATAATAAAAGCATGTCAATAATAATAAATAGATTTATAATAATATCATACATTTATAAGTTATAGAAATAATGTAAGGAAAATCAGAAAATGCTTCAGAATTTCTAAATTATATTCATAAGTGGAAGAATTTAAAAAATCTATCATTAATTTTTAGTTCCTTCCCAGCTGTATTTTGTTTTAATAAACTACAATTGAGAAATTGTATTATGTAAAAATAAAAAAATAATAAATCAGCTTAAGAAAGCACCTAATTTTGGAAAAAATATAGCATAAAGACCAATTAAAATTTTATCTCTTATTATCTAATTTTATCTCTTCGATCAAAATTAAAAATTTAAGCCAATAAAATGAAAAAAAGATTTATGTATAGTAAAAGAAAAATCTATAATTAGCTATTTGCTTAGAAACTTGCATATTTAAAATTGAGAATCATCGTTTGTACACCTAAAAGCTAAAAATAGAACCCTCAAAGAAATAAAAAATATACTGTGGGTTTCATAATGAGAAGATATATCCATTTATACCATTTGTGCTTCAGATATCATACAAGGAGATTTAGGCCTCGGTGAACACCTTTCTGAACTCTTACAACTCATCTGCAAAAAAGTGAAAACTGTTTTGAAATTTCTAACATAATTTGTAATATCAACTAACAACTTTTGTCTGCTAATATTCGAGAAAAATTTTACAAATGAATATGAAATACAAAAATATTTAAAATTATTGCGATAACATTTTTTAAATATTTTATCACACTATTTAATATTATTGCTTATATTTAATCAGCTTAAAAAGAATTCAGTTCTATAGTTATTCCAATTCAAATACGTAATAAATTATATAATTCTAAAGAATAATAATTAGTCATACTTAATAAGCAATTCTACAATTAACAAAACATTTAATACCATAAAAATAATTAATGAAATTTTAAAATAAAGGAATATATATATATATATATATATATATATATATATATATATATATATATATATATATATATATATATATATATATATATATATAAATTTGATTGAATACTTTAATGACATACTGTGATAAAATATCTCAAGTCCAAGGATTTATTATTTAATTTTTGGCTAACAAGTAATATAGAAAAAAATAAATATTATGAAAAGTATTAAAAATTATTAATTTTATATAATAAGGAAACAAAAACATAATTAATATTTTAGAACAAAATAAAAGAAACTTATGAATAAAATTATGAAACAGCATTAACAAATAAAATTATATTCAAATAATTATTAAATATTGTTTTAAAAATTTTACAAAAGTCAGTTTCATAAAAAGTATTTTTCAAATTATTTACTTTTACATAATAATAACGTTTCTGGTTTATTTATGTGTTGTTTATTAAAAAGGATACTAAAATTATTCAAAATATTTTCGAAAATTATTATAAGAAAAGTGAGAAAGAACAATAATTAAAAAAAGAATGAATAAATATTTTGACAATATAAAATTTACAATCCAATTAATTGTTCGTGTAACTAATGACGAAATCAAATCATGTAGTTATAATTTAAAAGTCATTCTAGTTCTAGTTACCAAATTTATAAAATATCATAAACTTATTATAAAGTCAAAAATTCAGTAAATTTTGGAAAAATTTGAATTACTTTTAAATATATTTATTTTTATAATAAAATTTTAAAATTTATTATCTATCTTCAGTTGATAGTTTTTGTAGAACTTCATTTTAACACAAAGAGTTAGATTATTTATGCAAAAAAATTTTGGTACTTTAAGAAAAGCGATTCTCAAATATTTTACTTACTACAATCCTCTTTAAAAGAAACAAAAATCGTTGAACTTCATATTGAAAATATTATATAAGAACTGTTTTTCAGGTTTCACTTTTTTTCACCATTTTTCTGTACATAAATATTATCTTGACAAATAATTTTAAACTAGTAAAAACGTTATGAAATCTCGTTGACGCAATTTCTTTTCGATAATTTTTTTCTTTTTTCGTTTTCTCAACGTACCAAAAATTCTATCTAGAATAATTACAAATGTCGGAGAATCCCTAAGGAATTAAATCTTTTGAAAATTACTTTTAAATAATACTTTCATCATTTTATTTATATTATTTCACAAACAGTTTAAGTGAATTTTTTGTGATTAACAGAACGCGCGCTAAAGCTCTTGATGTTATTATGTTCGTTATCTTTATTTCATTTCTTTTTACATTTCATTTTAATTGCTGCCTATCTCTTTGCATTATATATTCGATGCTTCTTCTTGCTTTAAATATTTGCATTATAATAAATTCTACATTATATATTATAAGAATAAACATAAATGTATAATATTATACATTTAATTGTTAGAAATTTTAATTTGCTGCTTAAAATCAAAATCAAATTTTTTCGTGTTCGTATAAAATGGACGTTTAAGTTTGATATTTCTTTTTTTTTATTTGTAAATTTTATCATCCCATAATTTTATCATCATAAATTAGCATGTATATGCGTATTAAAATGCTTGTAACTATTCTCAAAACCAGCAGATTTATAAATATTCAATGAACATATTAAATATTTATGATTGAACAAGTTTGGTCAGTATTTATAAGACATGACAAAAATGCGCTAAAGGGATTCAATAATATATTTTTATAATTTTCATAACCATTACTTACCACCAAAATAAATGTATAATTGATTTATTATTACCATGATGGTATCTCAAAACATCAGATAGTGTAGAAAAAAAATAAGTCAATCAAAATCAAAAAATGAAAATTTTTGTTTGTTAACATTTTACACACTTTATAATTTTATAGAATACTTTGTTAATATTTATGCAGAATCAATAATATTAATTAGATTTTGTTGCTAAAAGATTTAATTGGTTTATTATTTCCAATTGAATATATCCTCGTGAGGTTCCTATAGGTTAAATTGCCTGCATTTTTATATGCTAGCAAAATATAGTGGAAGAATGATTCAAAATAAATTTTAACTATGTTGCTTGAATAAGTACAAAAAGTAAATACACGATAGTATCATAAGCGAATAATAAAAAGTTTCTTTACATGGTTTAATATTAACGAAATGTATTAAACTACTATAAGAAAACACATTATTTAGCAATACAATATATGCAATATATTGACAAGTCAAAGTTTTACTTCTTATGTAAAATAGGAAATTTAGCTTGATATTTAGGCCAATAAAGTGAAATTTTTTATAAAATATAATCTACTGTATACTGTGAATTTCATTATATGAAAAAATATGTATACCATTTGTACTTCAGGCGCCATACAAAGGGATTTAGGCCTAGGTGAACACACCGTTGAACCTTTAAAGCTCATCTGTAATAGAATCGAAACAAATTTGAATCCTCATGTAAATTTTAAAATAATTTAATTATTTTTCATGTTAGTAACACAAAATTTCAATCGTAACTGCATATGAAATACAAAAATATTTAAAACTATTAAAAATAATATTTTTCACATATTCTTATAAGATTTAATTAATGTTGTTGCTTAAAATATATTCATATAGTTAAAAATTCTTAAATATAAAAATTAGCTTAACATCAAGTTTTGTTCTATAACAAACATTCACATTTCATATGTATTTGAACATAAAAGTTTATTTCCTAAAAAAAATTACATAATCTATAAGAATAAAATCCTCCCCCACATGTTATTTTGTTTGTCTGCTATACATTTTTACTTGGGTTTGAGTTGAAACAGCTGTGCAAAACGGAATGAAATCTGTATCAATATTAATTTCTGGCAAACTTAAAGCTGTTTACGTTCTCCAAATTTTTATTACAATATTTGTAACATAATTTTAACCATATAATTAGTACTGATTCAAAATCACTAAAATTATTAAATGGTGTAACTATTATTAAACAAACTGTTATTATTCGTGTTAACATTCTGCTTCGAAACACTTCCTTTTTAGAAATTGCAAGAATGTGGTTCTTTACTAAACTTTAAAATTGTGATCTATGTAAAATTGCTGTGAGTATTTAAATAAAGGATTCCTTTTCTACTTAAATTTCTAAGGATTAATTATTTGTTGCCAAGTTAATAAATAAACAGGCAAAATATGCATTGTAATAAATTAATAAATATAATGTTTTTTTAATTTAATTATAAAATTGAAAGTATAATTTAGATTGGAAAGTACCTAAAATTCTAGAAAATACCTACTAAAAGAAGAAAATGTATGATAACAAAGCATCATAAATGCAAAAATGTTAAAAATAATTATTAAATTTGTTTTTTCTTTCATGCAATTGTAAATTTAAAAATATAATTTTTATTTGATAACAAATTAGAAAATACTTATTAAAGCAGTATGAAATATAAATTGTATACAATAAATAAAAATATCTTTTAAATTAGATAAAATATTTTTTATATTTTGCAAAGATTTTAGCACAAACTCAGCATCTACCTCTTGTTGCGCAATAGAAGTTCCATCACTAGGACAATGCGTGCACATGATATCTAACTCATTGAAATAATCCCATAAAACGCTTTTATAAATGGTGTGAAAAGAAACGATGTATACAAGCAGATTATGTCTCTCTTTTTTATAAAAGTATTAAACACAAAAATAAAAATTTTCCAAAATAAATGTTGTGCCGTGAATAAGCAGTTCAATAGGATACTATGATAGACCTGGATTCTTCTATCAAGATATTTTCAAATCTATCTAAAAACTAAAACATTTTGTAATGGTGATGTACCAAGACTTCAAAAGTAAACAACAACAATCGAAGATCCTTTAATGGTGCTAGATTTTTTGGGGGTGTTCAACGATTTGCACCTGGTCTAGTTCTGCTGGCCAAAGGAAGCATCGAAACAACAATCGAAAGTCATCTGAATAAAATATTTGAATTCAGTTTAATTAATTAATGGAGTTTTTTATAAAAAAAAATACAGGTTGATTTTCCATCAAAACTTAACAAATTAAAGTATTCCCCAATTTACGTGCTAGGGCTCTTTTACCTATTTATATTTTCACAACATTGACAGCTGAGCTTCCCCAGAGATGATGCTTAGCCTTAAGATTACCCAATATAATTGAGGAATCAGTGAACATAGAAATAAAAGTGTCCGTAAGAAAGCCACTATTAACGGGGGGGGGCTGGTACGCATTGTAGATGTTAATCAGCCGGGGCTGGTATATATTGAAGACAATTATTCTCGAACCCTGAGGCTGTGCTTCATTGTTTGATGGCATTCCGGTTCATGGACCTGGTCTGATGCTGCTGTCAACCAGGAGGGGTATATATATATATATATATATATATATATATATATATATATATATATAAGTCACAATAATACACACACATATTTACAACGAATGCCATCCTCTCATTGTCAACAACTCTTCCTTACCAATAAATATGCATGAATTTTTAAGCAAACTTGATTATTACATTGTTAAGTATCTGACACTCAATAGTACTTTAAATACGACTTTACAAAGTTAACTTAGTCATAATCTTCTGATGTACAACGATTTTTCTTCAGCTGATTCATTAAAAGTGGAGTAATATAATGATTTTATCGTCTTCTTCTGTGTGATTGTAATGTAATCTCTATTCCGCTTTTGACGTCATTATTTTTCTGAAATGAATCTTCTATATTAATTTTTACATCTCAATGTTTTAAATTTTATTTTACTTTTGAGTCATAACAATTTTATTTTTTGTACCAATATGACACACAGTTTTTTATTATTTTATAAACCCTTTGTCAATAAATATATTTGTCGTTTTTGCAACAGTGTAATTTTCTTTTTCCCCATTTTAATTTAATCACATTTTCGACATTATATTATTAATATCAATCATTTGAAAAATGATTTTCTAAACAATGAAGAGTGTGTGTACGCATGTTTGTTTTAATACAAAGCTTAATCATATAAAAAATTTTTTATTAAATGCAATCTATTTAATGCATTACTAAATATTCCTTACTAATAATACTTGAATATTTTCTGTATTAAAAATATTTAAAACACGTGTTGAAAAATGGAAAAATCTTGATTCAAAATGGATCTCCAATTGTTTTAATACGATCCATCATATTTATATGAAACAATTTATAATTTTTTCTATAAAATTTTACTTTTTTATTGCATTATCTTTAATTCGATTTCCTCAGTTATTTTAACTACTACAATAATGCTTTAATAAATTGTGGTGGAAAAAATTTTCCATAATTTGTGGTATTTTACTACTGCTAACATTGTTTGTTAAAATATGTTGGATATGTATAAACAAAGATAAAAAAATGTAGTATATTTCTCACATATAAGAGTTGATATATTTCTCACATATAAAAGAATATGGATTTTTATTTTTTCCTATTTACGAGTTACTGATATGTTTAAAATAAAATGCATAAAATGTTTAGTGTAAAATGCATATCTTATATGTTTTATCATAAATTAAGATTTTAAAACACCTTAATTTTTGATAAGGCACATAAGATATATTATAGCGCATGTCTCATTGATTATTCTAAATTGACGAAATCTAAAATGTATGCAAAATTTTATATAATCTAGCTGCACAGAGAATAAATTAATTCAAACCATCCAATAAAAAAATCTATTGTCTGTTCTCACTTTAAACTATTATAGAGCAAGTCAAACTGCATATCTCGCAATTAGCGAATAAGCACAATAACTCACAAAAACAGCTTCACAAGTTCAACAATTCTAAGCTAAGCGTCACCTTCATTATCAAGGCAACATTGACTGTTAATGATCCAAATTAACATTTACTGAACTTTAATTACCGTCACAGCCTTGCTCGAACTGCTGCCTTTCGATTGCCTTTATATGGTACAATACCGAACTTTATCCAGGCGTGATCGGCATTCATCATTGATCCGATAATTAGTTTCCCATGTTTTTTTATGACTCGGAAAGCAATGCAAACACACGCACCTTTCTTCACTGATCGCAACTCTCTTGATTTCAGTGTCACGTCGATTCTGATGTGTCCTCAGGCGAGTGTCTAGAGTTCGCCACTTTGGAAAATTGAGGATAAATATCCTCTTGTTTTCTTTTTTTCGAAAGACTAATCAGTGATGAGTAACGTGATAACACAAATGAATAGTATTACGTTAAGACTCGGAGTAAGTAAACTTAATAATGTCCCTTTAACTAAAGGGAATAAAGTATCAAATGCAAGGCAAATACTTGCGGTTTACCTATAGCCCAAATTTGTATTATTTTGGTTATTTTATTATATGTCGTTTATAATGTCTTCGTTAGTGGATGAATTTGGATTCATTGTCCTATGCAACTTAGAATAACATAGGCCAAGAAGTGCTTTCGTGCTAATACTTTTGAAATGATTTCATATGAATTTTATGTTTTGCATTCAAAAATGGCAAAAATATTTATTGAGGACTCAAGTTCTTAGGTATAGCATTTTAATGAAATATACATAGCGATGCTTCTTTAAGTTAGTTTCATCGATTAAATTAAGGAACTAAAATCCGTAATTTTAATACTATAGTATAAATTTCTCTGGCATCCAGAAAAAGCTCTGTATCAAGTTTTTAAAATTATTAGTAGTCATGATAAGTCTTTTCCTTCTAAACGGCACAAAATGGTATTCGAATTCATATGACGCGACTTGTAATTTTAGCTTGCTAACAAATGATGCAAAAATTAACTGAGGAGATCAAATCACCCATAGAAATAATATGAATGTAAGTATTTAAACTATGGTAAGAAATTCTCAATTACCTATTTATCATTTTCTCCTGAAATAGTATCAATTAGCTCCAAAAATAACCAAAATGAACAAAATAGTTTTTGGCCTAAGCGTCTTTTGAAATCAATGAACTATAATGTTTCCTAAATTATTAGAGGTAAAGATATTGTACCTTTCTCTGACACAAATGAGCTGACACCCTTCTCTCCATGCCATACTGATGGAGAAGCATTACATTATTCGGAACTCATAACAAACATAGGCTTTCTCAGCATGATGATCTTGGATTGGATTAAGTATCGAACACACTATCTTCTGGTGACGACAACAATGCTTTTACCTGGCAGATTGCTTCGATCTCTGTTTTACGTTATTCGTTACTTTTATGACATTCAAAACAAGATCTGATCAATAGTACTAATCTTGTATATTGTAGTACATTTTTTGACAAACATTCAGTTCTTTTTGCAAAGTCATAAATGTAGATGTATAACTTCGATTATTATCATTTGAAAGTGAACCCTTATTTTACATTATCATTCATTTACAAAATTACATCAAATATAAATTTTGTCGAAGCATTTTTCGTATATGATTATTTTATTTGAATACTTTATAACTTGATTTCTTTGAAACAAAGATAATCATTTCACGAAACTAAAACCGTTAAGAAGGATAAATAAAATGTATATCGTTTTAAATAATCATAAAGTAGCAAACACAGCATACACAGCATATATACATACAAACTACCAATATAAACACAGCATTATAAATTTAGCATACACACTTATTTCCATACAGAATTCATTACATATTTTATTAGTTAGTGTTAAATGATTACACTATTTATGTATAAATTAATTATATACAAAAATCCCACATTTTAAGTTAGCTGGAAAAAAAACAAAATCTTATATAAGTTCCATTTTATTCCGTGCACTCTTTCATAATTCAGTTTCAAACAAAACTTCGACGGACAAGCATAATCGGGATTTTATTTACATAAACGATATCATTGGCAGTGTTTTGCAAACTAATAGAAGCCCATAAATACGCAATATATGCTATGAAATGGAAATTTGAAAGATTAAATAAATTTCGTCAGAATTGTGTTGAGTGCAAAGTGTTTATTTAATGAATTAACCACATTCTCCTAGGTGCTAAATCTATAAATAAATAACTTATTTCCTAATATACTTCTCATATATATATATACATATATATATATATATATATATATATATATATATATATATATATATATATATATATATATATATATATAGATAGATAGATAGATAGATAGATAGATAGATAGATAGATAGATAGATAGATAGATAGATAGATAGATAGATAGATTGTATTAAAATATGATTTTATGTTTGCATATGCTAAAATCTCACAGTATTCTGCATGCATATCTTTTAAGTAGGTGCCTGGAAATTTTCTGGGTTTTCTCCTTTGCAACACATAAATACAACTCGCCATCTTTCCACTCTTGAAGCTCTTTCAAAATACATTCAATGATAGATCTTCAAATGCCTTACGAAAGTATACATCTAACGGGTTATCTCTTTGTGTTTTTATGGTAATATGACAAAAGTGATATGATTTGATAAATGTTTTATAAACTATTCTAGAACTGAAATGTTATAATCTCCGCTACACAACATATTTTACACTTTTTTCTAACCTGTAGAAACTCATGAGTTTTCACCTAAGAATTAGTGGATAATAAAGACTGTTCAAGATTGCTTTGTTGTTTGCAAAAGTAAATAAATTCACTTTGAATTATGCTCTCAATTATGTCTCTTTTGAGGACAAAAAAAGAATTTTGTCCTCAAAAGTATTTTTTTTTAATTCTCATTCTCCTTGTATCAAATGTAATATTTTCTTCATATCAATATTCATAATATTTCTCAACCATTCTTTTTTATTCTGTCTGCATCAAATTTAATATTACTCAAAATGGCATTATTTTTTAACTTTGTAGTTTAAAAATGCACATTATATATATGTGTGTGTTTTAGCTCTACACTCTTTAAATTTCTATCACATTATATTTAATAGCAATTCATTTATAAATAGCTTTCTTAAATTAGTTTGAAGTTCGGAAATATGTTACTAAGTAAATAAATTATTTCAATCGAAAAAACTAACCGGATGTTCAATTATTGCGTTTTTATCGACAAGTTATCATGCGTCTATCTAAGAATTGATAATGATTTTCGTGCTGATATCATTCGCTCTTGCGACGCATGCATGATCACAGATCATTTTTATTTTTCAGTCGACCATTAAATAAGACTTAAATAGGTGATACTGGTCACACGACAACTTTAAAAACCGTTTTATGAATCCTTTTATTGATCGATAACTGTTCAATAAGACAAAGGAGATAAAAAGTGATAAATATCTATTCATTGTAGTTCACTTTACATCAACTGTCAACATTAAAAATGCACAATAAATAGTCAAACAGATACCTTGTTTTGGAAAAACTTTTAAATGTTAATGAAAATAATCGCATTTATATAAATATTGAATGAAAAATATTTTAAAACACAAATAAAATTCCAAAAGAAAACTCATAAATATTTTTAACTTTCACAATATTTTAAATTAAAATGGAATTAAAAAATTAAAGCATTTTTTTCTAGAGGAAGTTTTTATATTCACGTGATTACCTTAACTAAATATATATGTAAGCCCAAAGGATTAAAATTTAAAATTCAACATTTTATAGTTTGTAAATAACACATGAGGATGTTTATACAAATGCATTATGGTTATTAAATACACTACTGGCCATTAAAATTGCTACACCAAGAAGGAATGCAAATAACAGAACGATATTTATTGAACACATACATTACAGTGGAAAGAACAAGTGATTAGATTTACAGGAAATTATGATGCATAGATCTTAAGAAATCAGTACCCAGAGCAGCCACCTCTGGCTGCAATAACAGCATTTATCCACCTAGACATGGAGTCAAACAGAGATTGTATGGCATGTACGGGGATCTCAGTCCATGCAGCTTCAACACTATGCCACAGTTCATCGACAGTAGTGGATGGTGATAGATGGCGTGCCAATCGCTCGGCAACCATTAACCACACGTTCTCAATTATTCACAGATCAGGAGAACGTGCTGGCCAGGGTAACAATCGAACCTGTTCTGTATCAAGGAAGTTAAGAACAGTACGGGCAACATGCGGTCGTGCATTATCCTGCTGAAACAAAGCATTAGGGAGGCCTCGAAGATAGGGCAGAGCCACAGGCCTTAACACATCGGAAATGTAACGGTTGCTGTTCAAAGTGCCGGTAATGCGAACAAGAGGTGATCGAGACGTGTATCCAAGGGCACCCCATACCATCACTCCAGCAGATGGGCCAGTATGGCGATGTCCAATGCAAGCTGGCAATGCGCGTTCTCCACGATGCCTCCAAACACGGATGCGGCCATCATGGTCCTGTATATAGAACCGAGATTCATCTGTAAAGATGACGTGCAGCCATTCCTGCGTCCAGGTTCGTCGCTGATCATACCATTGAAGGCGCTGTCTGTGACGCAGCGTCAATGGTAGCCGAAGCTATAGTCGCAGTTCAGACAATCCATGCTGCTGCAAACGTCGTCGAACTGTTCGAGCAGAAACTTGTTGCCTTGCAAATGACTCCATTTCTCGACTCAGGGTTCGTGACGTGGCTGTACGATCCCTTGTGACCATGCGGATAAGATGTCTGTCTTCTCTGCTGTTAGTGATGGGGGTCGCTGAGATCCTGCATGACGTTCCGTATGATTGTCCTGAACCCATCGATTCCATATTCTGCTAACAGTCATGGGGTCTCGACCGACGCGAGTAGCAATATTGCGGTACGATAAACCGCAATCCCAGTAGGCTATAATCCTTCCTCGATCAAAGTCAGACACGTGCTAATAGGCATTTCTTCTTCTTACACGAGGCATTACAACAACTTTATTTACCGAAAACAACGTTGAAACGGAAATTGAGTATGAGAAAACTGCTGTCAAATCGCTGGTTTTATACACATTGTAGATGTCTCTACTGTCGCCTGCATTGTATGAATGCGCTGAAAATCTAATCATTTGCATATTACAGCAATTTCTACCTATCATGCAAATTTCACGTGTGTGGTGTGCCGCTTTCCTGGTGTAGCAATTTTAATGGCCAGTAGTGTAATTACAAAGTATTACATGGAATTAACTATTCATGAGAAGTGAAATGTTTTAACGATCAAATATCTCCTTAGTTGTTTGAAATTGTATATCAACATATATATTTAAACAAACATCAAATTAAGAATTAACGTATTTAAAACTTTCATAGTAATATACATTGGACTCAGCGTTACCTAATGTCTGAAACTTGCTCTTCAGATTAAAAGGTCTCGGGTTCGAACTCAGATATTATTGCATAGCGGAAAATGTGTAAATGTCTGTCGGCTTTTAATATTTAAATCCGTCATTAGAGAGTTTAAAGGTTTTCTCTATTGCATATGATGAATACGGCTAGCTATTTATGAAAAACTAGGCTTAATAATACTAGTACTTTTATTGAAATTATCTGCGACTTGCTTTGGATTCGAGCAATGGAAAAGTTTATCACCCACAACACTCACAGTTGAACCACCATCTCGACAAAAAAGTGATCATATAACACGAAAAATCAACAAACGAAAGAAATTGAAACTATGTGCTTGGAAACCAGACATCAATTAAAATAGGAATTTGATCATTAGCACAACATAGATCAAAATTACAGGGATCAAATTAGATTTTCTTAACTTTATGAAGAATAATTTATTGTTGTAATCTGAAGTTTATTTGGAATAAAGAGATACCGAGATTCAAAATTTGTGTAAATATAATTAGAAATTGTGGCTAATTTTATTTTGAAAGATTATAATGTATTGCTACATTATATAACTCAAAAACGCACACTGTATCACTTATTTCTTATTTTAAATAAAAACCTATTCATGCATGGGATGAGAGGAATTATTTTGGCCATAATAAAATTCCTGTGCACTAAATTGAAAAGAATTTAAGGCACGTGAAACAATATTTAAGATTAATTCTGCCATTCTGCTGTTATTTTGTACATATGAAGTCTAACTTACTTGGCTTCTGTAGGCTTAGAGTAGATTCTGAATCAGTAATAACATTCGGGTTCAATACAGGAATTCAACTTAAGAACTGAACTAGAAATCAGAATCTTTATTATTCAATTCTTAGTTTGATTTTAAGATGCTAAAATCAATTTTTAATAATTTTCTTCATGGTATTTCCAAGTATAAGACAGCATTGAATATTTTGGTTCCCCTCTTTTGGCTTTGCTTTTCGGAGTATGAGACATCAATCCCGATTTTAGCCTTAGTCTAACAATGGAAGCTGGATGTACTTGTTTGTTCTACATGAAAACCTATTGAATGAATGATTAGGAGTTTTTATAATATACTTTCTTTCGATGTCTAAATATGGTCATTTTTTGCAAAAAATCTTTCAGTAAAGTCCTCGGCTGTTAAGCTATCTATTATGGGATGTCAATATTAAGCATTTTACCACTGTTTAAAAAAGAGTAGCTTTCCGTTACTTAGTGATAAAACTACAAGATTTGGAATGAAACGTCGTGGGTATTATCTCAGCCATTGCTGTTTAAGAAGACTGTTTGAGTGTTTTCTAGATTTAATTCTTTTTGTTATATGAATGCGAGTCATAGCTTGTAAATATAATCTTACAGGACATTTTATTGTATCCAACATAGTATCAAACAGTTCTTATGAAAGAGCTAATCTGATATTAAATATCATCCAATCTTAAGTTTTTTCTAATTTTCAGCAAATATAAGTCCAAAAATTCGTCGAACCCGTTTCAATGATTGCTTCAAATTATCCCCAATAGTTTCATATTTTAGAGAATATAATAAAAAAATAAAATAGTATCTATGATTGAACATTAAGGACAAACATTCAGTAAAACTTATCAAAACCTTTTTGCAGTTCACTTACATCAAAGTTAATAGACCTTACATTCCGAAATTCATACACCATCGACTTCAAATAATAACGGACATCAAAGACAGAAAAAAAAACGGTCAGAGTCTCACAGAAAGTTTCAAAGTAATGAAACAATAAGATATAATCAGGATTCGTAACAATCGCCAATCATGCCAAACAACCGGCAGCAAGTTACGCTAAGACGAAATCTTGTCAACGTTAAAAGATCTCTTTCGATAAAAGAAAACTAAGTCTTATTAGAACGCTTTTCTATCACTGTTAGAAATAAGCGATTTAGATTTATATCAAAAGCAATAAATAAGTACTGACAAAAGAGAAGAAATCACTCAAGCAAGTAACTGGGTCTTGGATGACCGTATGACGGTATTTATTACTTTACATTGTCTTCCAGTGAAAATCATCTTTAGACTTGTTTCTCCGAAGACCCATTTATGAGAACAAGGTTTGAAAAAGAGAAAAAACCTTTCAGTGATCTATGAAATTTGTTATAATAATCTGTATAAATAAAATCTTTATTCTGATTGTCCATCGAATTTTTGTCCAGGACTGCACTGAGAAAGGCTACAAAGAATAAAACTTATCCTGGGTCTCTGAGTAACTTAAGGAATTATCTTTACTTTTTTTTAGGTTTTATTAGAGCATTTGTAATAAATTTAAACCTTAATTAACATTGATTTAAGCTCACAGTTAAGTTGCTTATCCCGCAATGCACACCATTCAGGAAGAACGGTATGTGTGCATCTTTCCTTCTTTTCAAAACTGCGCTTTTGTTTCCCTTTTATTGTTGTTTATAGAGAAAAATTAGCATAATATCCACTTCACCTTTCTTTCTAAGTTCCCTTGGTGTAATTGTTTTAAAAATATGATGTCATTTACATTTCTTACAAATTTTGAAAATGTAAACTCTATGACTCAAATTTATTTTTTGTTGAAAAGAGTGATCGTGATTGAAAAGAGTCTACACTTTAACATTTAATAATGTTGTAACTAAAATAAATTTTCAAATTATCCACATCTCATTCGATTTATTTTTAGTGGATTGATACATCTGATCTCATTTTGTGATGCAAAATAATGTTTTGAGCGAAGTTAAACAATCGTAAAAAATATCATCATTTTCAAATCGCAATTTTCTTTCGCAAACTCAGAACACGTTTTTCACTGGGAACCATGGCACGTGAAGGTTGGCACGTTGATCCCTTGCTAATTTATACACTTAATCATCTTAAGAACACTTTGCTTCCTACCATGAATCTCACAGTTCATTGATTGGTCACACTATGGTCATTTTCTCAGTATAATGTCTAATTCGACGCGGAATTTTGTTTATAATTTAGTAGCAAATTTAGAGTTTATAGTTCCGAACTACAACGACCATCCATCCCATCCGGGATTGACTAACTTTTGATTTTAGGTTTGGGGAGTAAAAAGACTCGCTCTTTATTCTAGCCACTGCTGAACAATGGAAGACGGGATTTTAGAAATTTAATTCTCATTTGTTTTTGCGATGAATCAATTGGTTGATTCGTCACTCGATGGTAACATTTTTGTAATCCGACATGCATAGTGAAATGAATACTGAATCATTATCAACATGTACAACAAATACTCAATATGGCCCAATGGTATCTCTGCATTCTTAAAAATGCAAAGTTTTGGATTCGCCCCTACCCATTGCTGAACAACGATAGATAGGTGTTATCTATTTCTTTATGCACGTCTATTGAGCAAGTTTTTCCATTCTTTACCTCGCCACATGTGAATATATGATCAACTATTTATAAAAATTTCTCCTATAAAAAGTATAATACTTGGTAGGCATTTAAAAACATTTTGATAGTTTCCTGTAGTTAAGTAGTGTCGAAAACATTCACCTTTATGATGAGGATAGATCTTGCAAACTGAAACCAAAGAACTAATCTTAAGGATATTAATTCAGCACATCAATTAGGCGCAATTCATCACAAAGAGAAGAAAAGAATACATAAATTTAAATACATTTTATGCAAATCGATTTGGTTTTCCGCTTTATTTCCCGAGTACTTAAATAAATTCTTCAAATTCAATTATTTTATATGACCTTAAAAGGAATTCATGGCTATGTCTCTAAGATATTTAACAATTTAAATTAATATAATTTTATTTTCTTCTAATTTATAATTCACAGCGAGGATATTTCAATTAATTATGGATGAGATGAGTTTGCAAGTTAATAAATATAGTTACCCAAAACAATATTTTTATTACAGTATATACCAATGTGAAATTAAGAAAGTGTCATTTATTGGTGTCAAGTAAAATAACTAAAGAAGTTGCTCAAGGTCGTTGGAAAACTTTCAATGACATCCAACACATATTTTCTCATTATTTTAGGTCGCCAATTTAATGTAAAACTAGTTTTTGTTCTTCATGATGAAAATAATCAAAAGGCAAATCAATTTGTTCTTTAAAAAAATTTAATAATTAAATATGAGAAATATTTTTTGTGTTCTAATAGAACTATTAACAATTAATAAAATGGATAATATTCTATTATATTCTATATTAATATTCTTTTATACATCAAGTTGACATCTGAGGGATTTACGCTCTTGCCTTCTATTTGAAAGATTTTTGGTTCGATCACATCAGATGTGGGTGTCGGTAGTAGTTCGAAATTTACTTTAAAGTATAAGATTATGTCATATTGACCTTTCTGTGTATAAAGGGACAAACTAAGCAAACTTGCTATTAAACTATTTTAATGTACTTACTAATGTGAAAAACATTTTCAGAAATTGTAATAATAACTTAAATAAAAATTTAATGATAGAACAAATGTGTGTTTTAAGGATTATATTACAAAATGTTATAGAAGTAATGGTAATGTAATTTATAATTGTTGATAATAATTGTCCAGTTTTAACAAGAAAAATGTTTTTTTAAATATTCACGTAACTCCAACTAATCGCAAGTTATTCTTTGTAATAAAATAATCTTATGGTAAAAACTATTTTTAATCGATAGATTTCAGTCAAAATACACCTGGATGATCGTTTGTTCCGGGAAATATGAAATTAAATCTGGTTAAAAAATTCTAAGACACACATTTTTGGCCTATTCAAAGAAATTATGGGAAAATTCAGGCTTAGCTTTCTTCATTATTTAAGCACAGGTTTGACCAGATAGAGAGCATTATGCTAACCACAACAATACACAAACTGTAGCTGTACAATGGTAAAACTTTCCAGAATTCTTTATTTTTTCTTAACAACAAAGCAATCACCAATTAATAGGTTGTAATTACATCATCTGCTATCAGTATGTCATGGGATGTAGTTGGATTTGTAGAGGAGATTATTTTCTACCCGGAAAAAAGCAACCAGATCCAGTCAAAATCACTGTATTGACAGTACATATACACATTAAAAATTCCACAGATTCGAGTTACAATTGGTATTTTGTCAAAATAGGACGAGAGAAATGAGAATACTTGATCAGGTGTCGACTACGTCTTCAAGCATAGTTTGGAATTACAAGTGGATTGGCTTCGGTCGCTAGATATATGCAGCTGGAAACAACATTATATCTTACCTTATTTTAATATCTCACTGCGTCACGATTTTCAACCAGGAGAAAAAAAAGGTAAAGAAAATAATTTCTAGTTAAAATCAGGCAGATTGATTTTGATTCCATATTTTAAGATTAAATGCTTCATAAAGCATGATAAAGATGCAATGCAAATTATTATCTAAGAAAATATCATTACGCTGCAGATATATAAACGTTATAATTCTTTACGATAGGGACAGATGACAAACACTTTTTCTTTTTTTAAGTATTAATCAGAAATTTGATTTTTCTTTAATATTCCGACACTAATCCCATTTTGCAAGACATTTTTCCATTCAAATGTTTTCTTAACTCCATTATATTATACGATTTAATTTAATTACTCTCATTATATCTTATTGACTCTTACCTCGTTTGAATATTTTATCACTGACAGTTATTTTTATAGCAAAGAGTTTTTTACCAGAGCACATGATTTAAAGTGGATTCCGAGCTATAAGCATCCATTCATTAAATGGTAATCAAATTTACAAGCTGTTGAATTGAAGATCACAGAGGTAACTATTCAGTTCCCGACTCAGTACATTCTCCCGATTCAGTCCTATAGTTATATTTTTACCTGTGTTCATAAAGTGATTTCCTTCTCAAAATCTAAAAAATGTAGGGAATTTGTTCTAAGTTTAGGATATCTACTTTTATTTTCATTCGTTGAAATCCCTTCTGGAGAGCTTACTATATGAGACTAAAACGAATTTGTTGATTCTTAAATAAAAAAACAAATTCTAAATTTTCATTTCAAACCAAAGTCTTCTCTGCATTGTATTCTATTTTTATCTTTAAACTTATCGTCCTCCATGTCATTATTTTCATATAAACTGCTGTAATTTCATTCCACAATTTTACGCTTTCACAGAAAATCTTTCTTTAAAAATTGGGTGACACAATAATTTTGCAAAGAGACAAGCAAAAAAATCATAAACTTAGATTTATGGAAGACTCTTTTGTATAAAATTTTCAGTTTGACATAAGTTCGGGAAAGCAAATTGCAGCAAATTCATATATTTATGTCTGGGAAAATAATAGGCGAAAAATATGGTATAGTCATTTGTTTGCTTTCTTTACCACTTTCTTGTCTTACCTATTATGCAGTATTTTCATATAAAATTGTACTATATATTGTACTATATATAAATTTGTACTATATAATATTTTCTTAAAAAATTTATATTTATATTTTTATGCTCACAGTCATTTTCAGCTTATTAAAAGACCAAAAATCTATAATTTAAAGTCTACTACAAATATCCAAACTTGAAGTCAGAATCGAACCCATCTCCCCTATTGCTAAACGTTAGGTGTAAATAAGAAAATATCGTAAACAAAACAAAAAAATTAATGGGATTGTATGCAAACATAATTTCGATAAAACATAAAATATGATTATCAGTTAAAAAAAAATTTTACGATTCGATATTATACCAAACAGAGTAAATAATGCTCTTTAACCTGCCAGTTATCATTTAAAATCCGTGAGTTTTTAAGCAATGTTCTCGAAAACTTCGCGAAAATCATTTCAGTTATTTATAATTAAAGGTTGACCTATTTACATAACAACTGAGAAAATTACATGACACCATTTAATTCTGATCCTTATTAAAGACAGGTTTAAAGAATCGAAGCTCTTTCTCCTTATGATAGCTTATCCTAACTAAGCAATTATTATCCTGCTGAGCGATTATCAATTCGTCTTAGCCAGTATAGGCGAAGAAGAGAAATTAATTCTTCGCCCGCGGACTGTTCGAGGAAGACACGGTTATAGAGTGATTATCAAACACCACATAAATCAAATTATATTTTTAACAAAAATTGAGGTGCTTATAAAATTTAAATCAAATCAAAAATAAAGAATATTGTAATTAATTATCTAAGCATCTAAACATGTGTATGTGCATGAATTGCATGCATAAAATCACTATTTACTTACCTTTGAGGAAGATGTATGGTTTTAAAATTTTACAATACACATTTAAAAATGAACAACTGCATTTCATTCCTTATTTTGCTTTCTGGTATCTAGAAAAATTAAAAAAATTCGAAGTTATTTCTACATATAATATTTTCAGAACATTTATTGTTTTTTATTATAATTATTATTAATAAGTGCAAAACGTTTCAAATTTTGGTTTATCATTTAAAGTATATTTTTTAATAAAAATAATTATATAATGAAGGAAAATTGGCCATCATATTAATTAGCAATATACACATACATTCAATATCGAATAATGCATATCCTAGCTGTTGTAAGAAATTTGAGCATCTATGGGTATTAACTTTTTAACGAGAATACATATTTTTATAAATAATTTGTATAATTCAAGTGTCTTAAGGTAGGTAACCCGCAAAATTCTTAAGTAAGAAATCTAAATGAAGTGCATAAAGAATCCTCTCTTGCTCATGATTAGATAAGATCGAGCCAGCGACATGCGTTTTGAAGCGTGAAGTCATTTTAATCTTATTAATGGGTAATAGTGTTTATTGAGTCTTGGTGAATTCAGTCGATAATTATATTTTTACACCGCTAGTAACCATAGAAGACTGTTGGTTTGAAAATGAACTTCGGGAGTACTTTCTTTAAATAGAAGACCCTACACTCATTTTATAAAGGAAGATGTATATAAAATTTCCGTGCACTTAATATCAACAGGCGTGCATCAAAAAGCAGAGTTACGGAAACATTTCATACAAAAAGGAATAATGTGAGAATAATATTTCTCCCATTGCTCAACTCAGCTAGAATCGAACCCATGATTTTCCATTTCAAAGAGCATAATCATACGATTACGATAAACTTAAAGTTTTTATTTATGAATATATATTATATGCATCGAAAATTTTCTTTAGGGTTTTATTTTAAAAAATTAAAACATATGCTAAAATTATCATTAACTGATTGACTTTCTACAATTTTTCAGCTAATAATGACAATAAAGGTATTGACGAGTAATTATTGATTTGATGAAAACAGAACTTAAAATACCATGAATTTCCCATCTATCTAATCAATTCTTATTAATTGCAATTTTATATAACTAAACAGATATCCTTTGAATATATTCAAATAAATTCTTAGCCTACAATTTAACCTCCAGCAGTGGAGAAGATTTAAAAAACAAAACAATTATTGAAATGTCAAAGACTATAATATATTATATTGTTTCTTGATGTTTTATATTCCTGTATATACTCCTAAAATATATCATTAACGGGATATGTTTTGAAGCTATTCTGAAATCCTCAGTTATTTATGAAAATGTATGTCAAATATAATGGACGATTTCATTCAGGACTGGAATGTCCAAGGTTTTGTTTTTTTATTTCCTTGCTAGGATTAATTCAAAGATGAAACATACCGGTTAGACAAATTAATAGTCTAAGCAGCGAGTGCATTGGAGTAACTGACAAAGGAAACCCCATTTTCACCATCAATAAAGAACTTAACCCATATTTTGAAGATTCTTTGAATGCCTGATTGGCAACAGTTTTCGATTCAGTTGTTGACCAACAGGGAAAGCAAAGGGAAAGAAATATTGAAACTGCTTTTCTTCATGCAAAAATAAAATTAATAATTTAGGTTATCTCTAAAAGGGTGAGTTAGTTCATTACACAGCGGATATTTTAAAGATTTTCTCCTAAATAAATTTTCAAAAAGACCAAGAATAAAACATATTTTTGAGCAAAAGCATAATTAGAATTAACTACCTAATTCAAAAAAGATTAAATAAACATTTCAAAAAAATTAAACGGAAATGTGTACATCCAAAAAATTCAAGAATATTGTTTTTCTAGTTTTATTAATAAATTTGAATAATTTAATATTTGTGCTTCGATTACTGAAAATATTTTATGTGACATTTCTCTCATCTTACATTTTTAGCACATGTTATATTTTTCACACAAATAGATATATGTCTATATACTTATGCAATAAAGTTCTGAAATACATATTTTCCTAAAATAATATAAGTTGAAAGAAATATGCTTACTAAAAACAAACTCTAAATTCTTTGTAATTCTTACAATAATTAGAAAGACAAATTATCATTAGATGAAAATTGATTTTTAAATTAATTCTACATTATCCAAACCAAAACTGCTAATATAAAAAATAATGATCCAATAATGGGATCTACATCAATTATTGCATAGTTTTATTTAGCACTTTCTACACTAGAATTGATACTTCGTTATCTGTACCAAAAAAGAGATATTGATTTTCATTGGATTTTTTACATGCATTGAACTTTCCTACATCACGATCGTTTACATCACCACATTAAGAAACCTGTTTCAAAACTATTTTATGTGACGAAAACGTTCCAATTATAAAAAAGAACAATTCTTTACAATGCTCCTTGATTGGTTTGATAGTTGCGCTATGGTAATTTTTGGCACATTAAGACCAATTTAGCAGAGACCTATGGCTTAAAATGGATTCCAAACCATTACAAACCATACCCATATCAGAATCGGACACATTAAATGTTTAACTAGTAATTAATGCAATGCCAAGTTTTGATTGCTGGAAAATATAAACTACGAAGCAGATAATCTAAAAGCTTGGTACTTTATAAAGATTTGAACCTCTGTACCAAAATGCTACATTGTATTAACATCATTCATAGGTATTGACATTATTCATTTTTTTAATGTATTTCGTATCGTATGTTACAGACTTCTTTAACAGTTGTTTATCACGTGATTTCATTCATAAAAGAGAAAAAGGTTCCTCTCTTCCTATCTCTTTTATTTCGAACTTGTATAATGGTGTTGTGGGATAGTCAAAATGAAGTTATTTTTTATACATTTCCGAGAAACGAAATAATGTGATGGCTGATGCATTTGTCCAGACACACACAGATGTTTATGTCATTTACATGCACACATGTTTAAGAGTTTAAGATGCATTCAAATGAAACATGATATGAAATCTTGATATCTTATGAGCTCCTTTTGTGAAAGATCTTAGAAGAGACTATTAATTTCACGTATGTCCTCGACGACGCCCCTGTTTTTAAGGTACATTTATTTCATTCCTCAGAAAATCCCAGGTATCTTACCTTTCATCACGACTCTCTTTTTTATTTCTTGACCGGAGGGAGTTACCTCCCAACGTTTTTCTTCGTTTACACTTTTCTTTGTCATTCAATTGTTTGGCGGAAAAAAAAGGTCAGTGTTTGACGGAAGCTGGCGGAACTGGAACACGCCGGCGTCTTTCTGAAAATGGAGGTCGGCCTCACCCGCGGGGCTACCAGATGATGGAAATCGAGGCGATTGTCTGATGCTATCAACAGGCAAATATACAACGTGATATTTATTTTAAATGATGTTTGTACGTTTTTTAAATTTTGTTTCTATTCTCTTCTGAATAGATTTACTCTATTTTATCGGGTCAGTTGAGAAAAAAATGATAACATTGGTTAGGTGAAGTCATTATGTATTCCTTTTGCTAATATTCAATTATTTGCTCAAGTTCTGATATTGTTTGGGTTGTTATGAGAGTATTTATAAAGATAAATATTAGATTTACGAAGTTGCGTGAACTTTCACCATATTTTTTTCCCGAAACTTCTATATTTTAAACTTTTTTTCACTTGCTATGCTCTGATTGTGCAACTATAATGCAATAGAGATTAAAAGTATGTTTCTTAATCATTATGTTCCAAGCGTTACTTAATAGAAAATATGTATAACACTACTTACTATGAATTTTAGAGAATTAATTTACATATGATGAAATATTTTGGGAGTATTTTCTTAAAGAATCAATGCGACCATTCAATGTCAGAAAGCGAACAGTCATTTCTAAACAATAAAAAACCTGTAAATAACATAAGGCGTTCTCGGGGAGAAAATGTAACATTTTTGAATTTTAAAGATAAAATTGAATGCTTCGTAATGATTATCAATTGGTGTGATTTTCATAATGCTCAGGAAATCCATTTTAACTGACATTTGAATAGTTCTTGGTAAGCAAATGGTAAATGGATAATGGCTTGGTGCTAAATGGATAATGAATGATGATAAATGGATGTACTACGTTCCACAAAACATTATATATTTTGTATAATATATTATTCAATACAGTTTAATCATATGTTACGGGAAAAGGTCTATTAAAAATATCGCATATTATTTGCAGCATGTTATAACCACATTCTATGCAATATATTTAAAAAAATTTTCCATGTTTTCTGTAAAATGTTACTCAAGATAATGTGACTTCATGTTACGAAAAATATATTTTATGCAGTCACATTATGTTATTTAACATAATGTAACTATATAATGAAGCATTAATTAGCATAAGATATGGAAAATGGCGAAACAATGCTGCGGTTATATTTGTACTAACCTGTTATACAAAACATAACCGCTGCTTTGCTTTGCCTTTTCATAATTTTATATTAATTAATTACATCTGTATAAAGAGATCAAAAGTAAAAGATTACAATGAAGATTACCAGAAACATTGATATATTTTTGCCATACAGTGCGGTGACCACTATGGATGTAATGTGGTTTAGCGGTGGGACCAAGCTCTTCTGTCCGAAGATGCCAAATTCAATACCAGTTAATATTGACAAACGAATTATGAATGTTTCGTTTCCACTTTCTGCGCGTTCTTTTGTTGGGGTAGTACTTTTAGACTGTTAGAGTTCCTGCCTTTGAAATTCATGAAATAGAAATTTATTTTTAAAACAAATTTCGTAATGATATAAGCATCTGTGTGTGTCTGGACAAATGCATCAGCCATCACATTATTTCGTTTCTCGGAAATGTATAAAAAATAACTTCATTTTGACTATCCCACAACACCATTATACAAGTTCGAAATAAAAGAGATAGGAAGAGAGGAACCTTTTTCTCTTTTATGAATGAAATCACGTGATAAACAACTGTTAAAGAAGTCTGTAACATACGATACGAAACACATTAAAAAAATGAATAATGTCAATACGCAACCTCATTCATTCAAATGATTAATTATTCCCCGATATGAAATTCAAGTGTTTTAACTAAAACAGTTTGTGAGAAACAGAATAATTGTTTAGCAATGAAAGTTACTTGATAAATGTATTACATTAATGCTGAAAATTTTAGCATAAAAATTATATTTCAAATAATTTAGTAATATAAATATATAATTATAAAAAATGCATCATAAGCAGAAATAAAAATTTGTACAGAATTACTTGAAAACAGAGAACGTGATATTACTTAATTTTAAATTAATAATATGCTGCTAAAGTTAACTATACAGTAATAATATTATGAAAAGTAAATTAAATCAAAAGTTGTGATTTCGTGAAAAAATATTATATAAAATATTTATAAACTAAACAAAGAGAAAAAAATTACAATTATGAACGAGGATACACACTCATATATACGCGTATATGCAGTTAAATAGATACATACTTACTTCAAATATAAATGCAAAGTTAAATACATAAATCATCTAAATTAATTTATATTTTAATTTTCCTAAGAAAATATGGATTGCACAAATAAGGAATAAATTAAAAATTTATGTTTAAATTTAACTGTCACAAATAATTTAAGATATGCAGACAAAATTGCATTAATATGTTTCACATTCTCTGTAAATCTTATCCTCCCAAACAGGTCAAATTTTGAAATGCATAATCATAGATAAGTACAAGAAATAAAAATTAAATAAAACACAATATTCAACTGAAATGTATCTCTAACTCTGAAGTATTTATTATAGAGTGATAATGTAGCATGTTAAAGACTAAAAACGCTCCATGATTCCAAAATTTGAATTTTGCGATTGTATAAAAAATAATTAAACTTCCTTTTAAAGTTCAAAATTTAAAAAGATTATGAATTCAATTCTTCAAAAATTTAAAATTAATTTTTAATTAATTGTAAAATATTTATAATTTAGTGCAAAAAATATTAATACATAATTTTCTTTTCTACAATTAAAATTATGGATTTTTTTCGGTTTTCTATGTTTTTCTTATTTTGAATTTCCGCTTGTGCCTTATATATCCATTTATAATTTTCATCGAGAAATGACATTGCACTATGCAGATTAGTTTTCATTAAATTACAGTAATTTGTAATTGGATATAATTTTTTAAAAGCTTTATTTTTATAATTCTTAATTAATACATTTTTAATTAATGCTATAAATTCGTCTAGTATGATAACTTCAATTGTCATTAATTAAATTATAGTCCATTTATAGACACATATCCTTATCTACTGATAGACAATATATTAATTATTATACTTTCAATTTTAAGATTTGGTTTGTTAGTGTCTATATGATTGCTTTTCATACACGAGAGCCAATTTATTAGAGACCCAAAACTTAAAGTAGACCCTAAATTTTCATATTAACAATGGGAATCGAATACATAAACTGTTGAACTGGAAGTCTGAAAGTGTAACTCATTCAACCGACAGTTTTCCGTTCTTTCTTAAAAAAGTGATGAGTTAAAAATTAAGAAAGTTATTAATACCAGTTATTAAAATAGCATTTTTCAACTCAATTCATTTATCCACATTAAATTGGGATTTAATATTATTATATATAATTAAAAGTAAGTTTTTATTTTATTTTTGCTCATATATAGTACAGATTGTGAATTTAATTTTCCAAAATCAAGAATTTTTAATAAAAATATAATCTTTAGAAATATTTTTTATGTCCTACCATAATAACATATTTTCGTAAAAATTATACATTTAACAAAATTAAGCGTTTTCAAAGTTTTTCCATGATACCTATAAATGAGATGACAGAATAAAATTGTTTTTTAATGCATGGGTTAAAAGTGAATTCACGCACAGGAATTCATCGATAACTGCATTAAGGAATTCACGCACAGAAATCTATTAAAACTAAATTCCAACTTTAATCTCCATAGTTATAGACAATAATAAAAAATTGTTTAATTTTAAAAGTTCTCTTTAAATTAAAATAAACTCTAAAGTTTGTTAATCTATGATTAATTTATAAAAAAAAAACATTTTTGCCAAGAATAGTGAACAGTTAATATTTTCCATTTAAATAACTTTTCTGTGCCACCTATTGTTTTTATTTTATAGTTATCCTAATACTCAAGTTTAAAGCATTTGTGTATATATATGTTTAAGCTTTGAATGCAATTGGAAATCCTTTCATTGTTAGCTATGTATAATAATATATATAGAGTGTTATATGCTAAACAATCTTTTGTTATACATTTAAATAACTTCATTAGAACATTATGAAAGCAAGGAAAATATGCTCAAAAAGTAATTATTTTTAATTAAAGTTTATCGACATACTGTGAGGTTAAAATTGTATAATACAAACAACTACTAATACAATAGTTTTTAATTTTAAAAAAAAACCGTATGATATGTTAGTCAAATTTCTATTCAAAGCAATCGAATGACATTTCTGTTATTCAAAATGAGTTACATAAATTAACATTCAAAAGAAATTTTTACAAAATTTTCTAACAATCTGAATGTTTTAAAATTTTTTATTAATAAATAAATAAATTTACTGCGTTACATTCAGCATGCATATTTCATACTCATATTTTCAATATTTTGTTGTATACATAAGTTCAGTATTATTTCTTCCCACGTCAAGACTTTCATAATAATTTTTAAAATATCGCGAAATATTTCCGGTTCTAATATCTTCCGACCAAAATCATTAAATACACAACTTATAATTTTTAGCCGCAGTCGAGCAACAATGTTAATAATCGAGTTGGTTCAAACGTATTCTTTCTCATGGATTATCAGAGGAGCATTAGACTCAACGAAAAGTGAATGTGCTAAGGCGATCTCCTAACGACTGGCAGGTTCGATACCTGACCAGCTGTAACAGGTATCGAACCTGCTATCTTCCGAACGAACATGAGAGCACTGACAGTTCTTGACTCCTAAGCTGTCTGTCCCGGATTCGAATCCTGGTTCGGGCAAGGGTGTTTCTTTCTGTCTGTTTCTTTGTCCTTTCATCTGAATTGATGAATGAATTGGGCCCATCTTATAAACGGGTTTGTGATAGTATGGCGTGGGTAATGCTACTCACCTCCGTAACTTGGAACACAAGTACGCACCGGGTAACGATAAATGAGTAGTAGTTTCCGACCTTGCTGTGGCGAAGGGTAAGTCAATCATGCAAAAAAATTAAATTAAATCCTTCTCCCAGGTAACACCACCGACTGTAATCAATGTTGACATATTTTAGATATTAGAATGGTAACATTCCTTAACAAGTGATCCTTTGGAGATTTTGAAGTTCCCCCATAAAAAATTTAAATAGTAAAATTTTATTAATGTTATTATTAACGGTTGCAATGCTCAAAGTGTAAATTACTCAGATAGTAAGTTTTTTTCTTTCATTTTTAAATAATGTATTCAAGAATGTTCATATGCCATGGCCTTCTAATGAGAATTTTTTAATGATTTAGTTATAGTGCTAATATGAAAATATCTATGTAGTAATTATAAGATTTGCATTATAAACTCACATTATAGTCACGACAGTAATAATTTTCAGTCAAAATATTATATTTTCCGTTTTTTTGACCAGGATTACGTGAACAAATCCCTTATGCACTTCCATTTAAAAAAATAATTTTTTCACTTAGTTTTCATATAGTCCAGAGAAACAGTTGCTCTCTGATACATAATGTAAAATAAAATGAGAAATTTAAAAACTTTTCTATTTACAAATTAATAAATAACTTTAAAGATTATCAATAAAATCTTTGTGTGTTGGCTTACATCTTGTTACTGTTACATCATTTTAACTGTATTTGATTTAATAAGAATAAGAATTTTATATTTAGCACAGGTTATGTATTCATTTGTATGTGATTCATCCAAACAAAAAGAAATATTTGTGTCGAAAAGTCGAAATTTTTAGACATCATACAGAAAAACTTACAGTTAAATTTCTCATTAAAATAACATTATTAGATAATTTTATTATTACGCATTGCTCTGCATTCATGGAAATAAAAAAAATAAATGACAAAATCCAAAATTGAAAATATTACATTAAAAATCGGTTTCAATAAAATTTGTTTTTCTAAAAAAAATATTAAAGTAATTTAATTTTTCACGATATCCTGCATTCATTAAAAGAAAATAATAATTTTAACTTAAAAAATTTCAAAATTTAAAACATTACATAAAATATCTGTTATAACAAAATTAATCTTGTAACTAAACATTATTAAATTACTTCAATATTTCATGATGTGGTGTATATATTTAACAAAATTAAATAAAATTTATCCAAAATTTATATAATATTACATCGAAAAACAATTATACATTTTTTTCATATAATTGTAGTTAAATATTTTTATATTACTGGATGTTTTGTATTCATCAAAATAAAATAAAGATTTCAAATGAAAATATCCGGAATTTTATACATATAGAAAAACTGTTACAATAAAATTTGTGCTTAAAGCGACTTTATTATATTAATATAAATGTCTTGCATTTATTAAAATGAAATAAAAAATTTTAAGTGAAAAAATCCAACATTTCAGACATTGCATATAAAACTAGTAAAATAAAAGTTATTTTAAATAAAATAATTCAAATACTTTAAGTTAACATGATTTCTCAAAACAAATTTAAAAACTCTCTCTCTCTCTCTCTCTCTCTATTTGTTAAAACACAATACCAATTAAAAATAAGAATATAAAATATTACATAAGAATCTTTTTACAACAAAAAAAATTTTAATAACATATTTTCATCACGCTCTTTAATAAGAAATCACGTAATATTAATGCATCTATAACTCCACCACATTTAAGAAATAATTTCCTTTTTTAAGATACGATAAATCCTCATTTGCTTATCAATATATTTTTAATTCACCTTGATCATAGTTAATAAGAAATAAAATAATACTGCATTTGTATTTATAGAACGCAACAATATTTTTTTAACAAAGACATTAGTTATACTTCACAAATGAATTTCAATGATTAAAAAATTAAAGGAAGATAAATAATCGTTAAACTGGTTATCTTGAATTTAAGTTTATTTATTACCTTTATATTGTGAAATAATAAATTCTATGAAAATATATTCCTTAATTTGACAAAGAAAAATAATTGTGAATTAAATTTAAAAAATTCCATAATAAATGTGGTTTCTCTTTTGTAAACATTTATCTCGGAATTTATACGTTTCCAAGATAAAAACTCAAGGTCAAACTTACCAAATAATTAAATTACGCAATGATTATAACTATTAATCCTATTACTATTGATATTTTTGAAAGGGCTATGATTTAGAATTGAATAAGGAGTTTTTTGATTAAAAAATAATTTGCTTAAAATTCTCGTTCACTATAAAATAAAAGTATTTATCTAATAAAATGTTTTAATTTTAAACTAATATTCTCAAAAGTTTTTAAAAAATCAAATTAAAATTTTAAAAAAATAAACAAATTCAAACTAAATTTTAAATTAATAAATCAAATTAAAATAAGTTTAAAACTTTAAGTCAAATTTAAAATTAAATCGTTTAAATGGTTGAAAATAATTATTTCAATAAAACTTTAGAATCAATAAAAAAAGTGTTCAAAAAAAGTACAGAAAAATATACTAAACCAAATTTAAAATTAATAACTGAATTTTAAATTTACAAAATTGATTTTTTTAAATCCCTTTCAGATAAAATTACAGAAACTATTTAATTGCATAAATTTATGATTATTTAATATAAATTTACGAATTCAAATTAGATTCAAAATTAAAATCTGAAGCTTAAGTCTGAATGCAATTCTTTTAACTTAAAAACAATAAAAAGTACTTTGTATAAAAATTATGTATATATATATATATATATATATATATATATATATATATATATATATATATATATATATATATATATATATATATATATATATATATTAATAAATCAAGTCCAAAATTGAAAACTGAAACATAAATGCGAAATTTAAAATTGAATGAATCTCTCTTAATTGAAACTTAGAAACAGCAAAAAATTATTTGAATTTAAATTTTTTTATTACCAATAAAAAGGCTTACCTTTCAGTGAACACCTTCGTTGAAGTGTATTGGTCATCAAATAATCCTACTTCTATGCTTTTAAGTTTTATTTCGGACGAAAGAGGATATTTTGAAAGTATTTATCCACTTTAAATAAGTATGGATAAATTTAGCTTTCTAATACCAAAACAATGCATAATAATCCCCACAACTCAAAAGCGACGTCTAAGTCCACTTAAAAGAAAAACTGAACGAACCATTCTTTTCAGTCATCTATTTGGAGCAACAGTTAAATCCAGAACACAAATATAGATTTATAAACATCTTGGAGAAAAAAAAAGGGTGTTCAGTTTCGGCTTCCGAGTCAAATGTAAAAGTAGATTTCTTCTAATTTTTTTTTTATTATATACATTTCGGACACGCGAATAACTCATAAACCCCGTTATTTAACCTACAAAAACACGAATACAAGGTCAGACGTGGAGAATCTTATTCAGAGGGTCGCGTTAATGGCACAGTGTTAAAAACTCTTTCGCCAAAGGCCAACTTCCGACCAGAGCTGCTACAGAACTAATTGCTCAGCCTACATATTTCACTTAGCAATTCCTGTCGTTTCTCTTCGTCCGTTGGGTGAATAAAAACACCGAAACATCAAGAGTAAGTCTTCTTCATTAAGTTCCGAAAAAAATGTAGAACGCTACGTGCATTTGGAGATTGGTGTCACTAAAAGGTGAATTGATTAAACAAATAGGTATTGTTGGGAAAAACAACTGAAACCTTAAAAACTTGAATAATTTGACCTTTATAACATGTCAATGTATTGTTATCTCTTTTACATCTCCTGTTTTCTTAATACATTTTAAGCAGGCAAAAAAAACCTTCAACTTTTTATATTTTTAATATTAAACTCTAGTTCTCTTTTTTTAGCCGGATATTTTTATCACTATAGGTGGGAGATAAGCGTGTGTGTGAGACAAGAAACAACTATCAAGTCCAGCGTTTAGATCAGCCAAAAACACATCAAATGAGAGAATGCTTGAAAACTGCCATCAATTCCAAAGTTATTAAACATTGAACTCCAAATTTTTTCTCTTCCTCGTTTCAATGTATTTCTGATTGGTGGCGCATATGGAAAACCGAAATCATGTTCGGTGAAATAGATAAAAACAATATTTTTTTAAAGGTCAAAAAAATATTATATAATCGTCGATTTTATGCAAAAATTACAATTTGGGAATTTAGGAAGACGGAAGATCTGATGATGTACATAGTTTTCCTCTACCTTTAGATGTTATACATTGAACACAATTTTTAAAAGGGCATATAATCGTGTATCTCCATTCTTGAAGGAAGCCGAGCTCTGGATTAGTATCTTCACGATATATGCAACTTTATAGTGAATTCATATTGATGTTAATTACAGTTTAAATTAATTACATATACAGTAATTAAAATTTTGAAAAGAAATACAGTCTATATTTTAAGTTAGAGACCAGGATCCTGATAATTTCATTCCCTGTTACTGATCTGCGCATATATAGAATAAGAATGTTATTTGATTATTCATTAAAAATCTCAGGAAATTAAAGCCCAAATCTATTGAGTCATTTTTCCATACTCATGGTTATTTCATTCTCCGAAACTCGTAATTAACACTCGTTTCAAATAAATGGATTTTAAAAATACTTCAAACGACTTTTACTATTGTGTATAAAAATTTCATTTAAAATCGCAAATAACATGTAAAAAAAAATAATTTTAGGTTAGGATTTTTTTTATCTCAAAAACTCTTTATCATGAATTATTTTATCAATTTATGTATCAAAAAAAAATTTTTTGAGATAAAATAGAAAAAAATCTTCTACCTGTTTCCCGAAATCCATAATTGAGTCTCTCTACAAACCCCATGGATTTTACAAGAAATTCAAAAGATTTTTTATTGGTAGGAATGGAAAGTAATTTATATATATAATGGCATAACTTGTAATCAAAAAACTAGATGTTATATATATATATATATATATATATATATATATATATATATATATATATATATATATATATATATATATATATATATATATATATATATATATATATATATATATATATATATATAAGACTCAATTATCAAGAATTGGTCATTATATGATATTTTATCAATTTATTTATAAATAATCAATTAATAAAGAAAAATAGAATAATGAACGATTTTTTTATAAAATAAGCCTTCTAAGATTTCTCATTGCGTTATTATTACAATTTATTAATAAAAATAATAAACAATGAAAATTTGAAAAAATATCTGATTTCTTTATGCTTATTCTTCCAAACCTCATTAAAATTACTGCATGCTTCAAATTCACAGATTTTACAAGAAATTCTAACGATTCTCATTGGTTAGTGTAATATTACATCTATAATAATATATAATAATAATAATATTACATCTAAAACAATAATAATATTACATCTATGTCTACGTAATAGGTCTAGAAATAATGATGTTAGAGCTTGTTTCATTTAAAATTTACATTTATTATTTTATAATTCATTTATAAAAAAATAACCGAAAAAATTCGAATCAAAATTTCAAAAAATTTCTTGATGTCTGTGTTTTTTGTGAAAATTCATTATTATATAATTTCTCAAATCCATGGATTTTAATGAAATTTAGATTATATATACAGGTGAGTGAAAAATAATTTAATAAATTTAACAATTTTCACTCGCAACAAGTACATAAAAAAATTCTACTTAGATTTATTCCAATAAAAAATAATGATTTTATATTATTTGATCAATTTTTTATCAAAGAAAATTATAACAATTACACAATTCTAAATAAAACAACAATAAACCCAGTTTCTCCAAGATTCATATCTATATCATGCCTCAAATCCACAATTTTACAGGAATCCACAATTTCAAACGATTTTTTACAAGTGAGTGAAAAATAATTTAATAACTTTTTCGCCGCACACAATAGGTCCAAAAAACAGTGTTGTTAGGACTTAGAATGGTCGCCAATGTTCGTTAGTGATGAGATCTGATCACTGATCCATGAATAAATATGATCGTTCTTCACTGGAGCATTTTAACGTTTTGGCCTACAGTTCACCAGCTTTGTTATGAACATCAATGGTTACCTTCAAAGCATGAGATAAGGAAAACTCGGTTTGTTCTCGGAGCTATTGAATTTGAAAGAAACAAAAGGGGTATTCAAGAGGAGGTATTAGATACTCTTAGTGATTATTTTTAGACTGACAGAGAGTGTAATTACTATTTATGTATTTCTAGATGTCGTGTTTGAGATATGTATCATTCTTACGTCCAGAAGAAATAGATAACTAAATTAAAATGAGAATTTTAAACCCAGCATTTTCAAAATTCTTATTAATGCTCTTATACCAGTTTAGATATTCACAAATTTGATCATTCCTATTTCTGAATAATATTCAGTTAATTTTAAATCTCGAAAAAAAAAAAAAAACAATCTTACATTCTATGTAAAATATAGTTCGTTATTGAAACATGTACCATACGAAACCAATCAATCAATCATTATTTTTCAAATTGAGGGTTATATTAAATGACTTTAGTAAATTAGATTTTCATTTCTTAAACAAAAATGGAAACCTCTGAAAAATGAGTAAATATAAACACATAAATTCAGGACTAGCTATAATATTTATGAATAAACATTGTATTTTATTTGTAAGCTCATAAATATAAAAATTTGAATAAACTATGAATCCCATAAAATTTTAAGCTTGTAGCAAAATAAGATTTCATCTCATAATTTAGATTATGAGAAAAAATTATTTTTAAAATTACTTTTCAAATTTTAAATTTTTAGAGTTAATATTAATTATAACTAACAAAATTCATTAACAATATATTTGCTTTTATAATTACTTATGAATAATAACTAATATGCAATCATTAATTATGATTTTGGAATGAAAATAGTAATTATAATTTTTAATAAATTATGATTTACAGAATTCGATAATAACAGATTTCTTTAAATTGTAATTAAATATACAAAATCGTGTATGTAATGTTTATTAATAAAAAAATTATGTTTTTAAATGGAAATAGTAATTATAATAACAATTTAAATAAAAATAAATTATTACTTCTAGGTAATTAAAACTTTCTGTAATTTATAGAATTTGACACAGATGGATTTGCTTTCAGTTATAACTACTTATAAATAATGATAAATAATATATAATGTTAAAATTTTTCCTACAACTTTATATATATATATAAATACAATTTATGATTAATTTAAAATAAACAATGATTAATTATAATTTATAGGATTCGACAACTAGATTTATTTTAAGTAATTAATTAATTTTATTCCCACATTCTATTTATGAATTATATTTTTAAGATAATTTGAAATTGATGAAATTTAAATATTTAAAATTTTATGTATACGAATTTCGAGTCAAAAGTGTAAAATTAGCAAATATTTCACATTATGTTTAAAATTAATTTTATCTGACTCACAATCATCAGATATTTGTTTTCTTTCGGCAAGTTAGTCAATTTAAAGTGACACGAGAGTCATCATTTACCATTGCAATATCCTGTTAAAGAAGTAATGAAAATAAAGGAAATTATTGCGCTTGTATGTACCTTGACATAAAAAGTGCCGGAAATCTAAACTTAAATTTGAAACATCCTTGATACTGTAAGTTTTATTTCTTTTTATCAAACTTTATTTTCCTTTATCTGAAATAAAAAGCTAAGATGCAATCATCTGAATTTTTTTGATTTCTTAATCTTATATTTCTTTCAAATATTGATTAAAAGTTTGCTCTCATTGCGATTTGTAAAATTTCGAAAAAGGTTTTATTTATATTTATTTTATGAACAAATAATTTAAATTACTTCTGTGAAGTATTATATTTATTCATTTTTATAATTTTTATCGCTCAATATTTTTAAATATTTAATCAACATTGAATTCAACATTTTTATTAAAGTTCTTCATTCAAGAATTTTTATAAAAACAAAGATTTCCCTTTTCAATTTATTATTTAAACTATTAGCTTAATATTTTTTAAGCTATTGCATTATTTAAACTATTACATTTAAAATATCAAATAATTTAGATTTGAAATATATTGAATATAATTAGTGAATTTATTTACTAGAAAAAACACGATTTTATATAATATAAACAGATATTGATATTACACACAAAAAAAGATTCTGTAATAAATCTAACTATTTTTTTCATAAAATTTTAAAACACACATGAATTATAAATGAAAATTAAAAGAATTCTAAGCTAAATTTAGATTCTAAATAAATTTTATATAAATATATTTATTAATTCTATTTACCTTTTAAAATTTAAATATAAATGCAATTAAAGTAAATAATTACTAAAAAATTGTAATTAAAGTTTATATTTATTATAAATTTATATAATTTTCAAATAAACTAAGTATTTAGAATTTAATTTTTTCTAACAAAAACATTTATATTTTAAAGTTCAATTAAAGATAAACGATATTTTTGAATAACTCGTTCCCATTTCATTAAAAGTATCTCGTTTTTGCTATTATAACTAATATATAATATGAGGAATTTACAGACCTATTTAAAAAAATTTTATGGAAATTTTAAAAAAGTAATCCGGTAATCTATTTCTAACGATGATCAGATTTATAAAAATACATAAAATTCTACTTAAAAAAACCAAAACAAAAATAAAGAGAGTGAATTTAAATTAAATAATTTGCACGTAAACTTATTTTGTATAACATAATGATGTGTGCACAGTTTTCAAAAATATTCTTTTTATTTTCTTCTCTTAAAATCAATCGAAATTTGGTGTTTGTGTAATCTCAACAAATCCTTAAGTTTACTTTTTGGGGAAAAAACTAAAAAAATTTCTCTGATAAACAAAAGTGGTTACGATAAAATTATGAATCATTCAATTTTGTCAAAAAGAGACAAATTTATTAATTTACCTGGAAAGAATGAAATTTAAGTTCTGCAAAAACATAGATATAGATGTACTATTAAAATTATAGATTTTTTCGAACATTTTCAACAAAACGGTAAATAATTACAGAGAAATATAAACTAAAAGACATTTTTAACATAGAAAAAAGCTTTCATTGACAATTTGTATCTTTCAGAACATCAAAAATATTAATGTAAAATGAGAAATTGAAAAGTTTAAAAATTTTATTAAAATTGTTTTTAACTAAAGTTGCGTTTAAAAGGAAAGTAAAGTAGAAAAAACATTGAGAGAAATATGAATAAAACTTCGGATGTTTTGAACAGGGTACAAGGAATTTATTTTCGACACAAAAGATATATTTTCGGATTTATATGTATAAAGATTCTAAGAAACAAATAATCCACCAAATTACAAGCCATAATAAAAATTAAAAAGAAATTATATATATATATATATATATATATATATATATATATATATATATATATATATATTGTGTGTGTGTATATATATATATATATATATATGTGTGTGTGTGTATATATATATATATTATATATATATATATATATATATATATATATATATATATATATATATATATATATATATATATATATATATATATATATATATATATATATATACTCGTACAAAATTTTTCATATAATTCTTACTGAAAACTTACTCTAAATTTAAAAAACCTCTTTATTTGTGCTTTTCTAATTTTTTTAATTTTATTTTATTGAACACATTATGAAAAAAATTCTTTGTCAAATTATGAACATTTTCTACAAATATTTTTATATTTGTCCTCGTTTATAAATTATTAATGCAGGATTCTATTTCAGAAATATATTTATCAAAATTAGAGTATCATTTCCTTTTTAGATTTCTTAATTTGCGAAGGTAGAATTTATGTCAATATATTTTTTTAAATATGTAATTTAATAAAATTTGCTATTATTCCTTCGTATGATTAAAAATTAAATTATAAATTTGTAATATTATATGATAAATATAATAATATTTGTAATATTTTATATATATGTATATGATAAATATTGGTGCTAAGCTTTTAAAAGTTTTGAGGATTATTTTAAATATTAATTAAATACAAAATTTGGAATATAATTTTTATCAATAGAGAAATACCAAATTCATATTATGCAATCGATTTCAGAAGTTTCTTTAACGAATTTCTAATAACAAATTTTCTAATAAATTCGTTTTGATTTGAAGTTTTAGCTGATTTTCAATATTATCTGATTCCAAAGCAGTATTAATTGCAAAAATTAAAGAAACAGCAAATGATTTTTAATGTTTCTATATAAAATAACGAATGAAACTTACCGTGGAAGAAAATGATACATCACGCTTCGAATTCCATTTAAATATCAACAGAGAGAGAATCTGAAAACGATTTCTACGGCGAAACGAGCTTCCATTCCACTACCGAGCGCACGATTCTCAAGAGGCTCTTCGGCCGAAATAAGGCAGAAGGGCAGCAGACCAAAGTAGGCCGTGTCAGACTCGCATATCAAGCAAAATGAAACGAGTAATACAAAAGAGTTTCGAGGCCAACCGCGCGTAACTCATACTGTCTACTTTGGGTAACAGGTAGAAGACAGAGCCCGTAAGACAGAAAAGAGGGTGCCAGTGAGAACCATGTATAATGAATAGTAAATACGTAAGGCCACATGTAAATTATTTCAATGAATAAATATGTATTTACATAAAAGGTTTCCTTATTATAAATGTAAATTTATTTCCTTGGAATAAAAGAAACTCTTTAAATATCATTTAATGTACCCTTATTATTTGAAGACTTTTAATTTTGTAAATTATTTCTTACTTCGCAAATACATATTAAAGTAATAACGCTATTTTTTTTTCCATATTTTCCAGCACATATAATTAAATTATATATTTTTCTGTTTCATTTTATGCATAAAAGTTACAAAAATATATTGCAATTATAGCAAATATGTCCCTTATATGGTTTTCAGTAGCAATAAGAGCATCATGATTTATTTTTTATAAGAAAAAAACTTTCTTGAAATTATTCTAGCAAGGTACTCCGCACACTTGAAAAATATGCAATTCCTACGCCATTGCATATCGGTAAATGTAAAAGAAAAGAAAAACTTACTTTTGTTGACATTTTTACTGATTAAATAGTTATGTAAATAACTTCTTTTAAATTTAAAAAGGAATGGATTACTATCTTTATTACTAATATAATGAATAACACATTTTATACTAATAAATGTGTTGTTGTTGTACAATGTCCGGTTATAAGGATTTCCACTTTTCAGCACTACAAGGGTGGGAGTGACCTTATATAACGAGGCACCCCGAGTGTGTTACATTGTAGTTTCAAAAGTGGCTCTTCGTAATTTAGAAGCAGGGACTAAGCAGAAGACCCCCAGACTTGACCTGCCACCCCAAAAAGTATTATTTCACACGGAGAACATTGCAACCACAACATATTTAACTTCCTCCAGCCACCATTGGCAAACACGTCGGATCTTCGATTGAATCGGGATTCGAACTCACTATCTCACAAAAGCCAGAGCGAACGCCCTAACCGACGAGGTCAACTCGACCCATACCAATAAATGTTTACGAAAATAGTTTGATTACAGTTTAATAACGACTTTGTGCGTTAAAATATTTTTATGCATTCTATATCAGTAAAAATTAACCAAAATAATTTGATTAATTTCTTCTTAGATAAAATAAATTTTCTTTTTAATAAACCAGGAATGGTATACGCACTTGGAAACTAATACAAAGAAATTTGCATTCTATATTGTTACAAATTTATAAATAATGATTATGTTTGTCTTAAAATATCTCAGACAGATCGGAAATTCTCACATTTTGGGCAAAAATTGCGGTATTTAGACGTGTTGTAGTTTAAAAGCGGATTTCCTAATAATTTGGCGACTTGGCGAGAAATCGATACTTCTGGAAACATCCATCACCTAAGCACTAGGACCAATATTTTTCGAGATAGCCTAGAAGCTTCCAGAAACTTGGCGAAATTGGTAGATTTCTCCGCCAAGTCAGGTATAAATACCGCAGCCCGACATGGAAGAGTGAGAGAGTTTTTGTAAAGACAGTCAGTGAGTGAATACGCGCGATTAGTTGTGTCTGCTAGTTGTTCTCTGTCTGAGGTATTTGAGACCTGTGATTAGAAGCTGTTTCTTATTATATCTGACGAATTGTAGCTGTATAATTGTGATTGTTACAGCGGGAATTTCGTTTATCTAGTGAAGTTTTTACGAATAAAAGTCTTGTGTTCATTAAGTGGTTGTTTTATTCAACTCTCAATCGACATGAACCCGTGAAGCTCGGTACAACTGGTGTCAGAAGTGGGATTGAAGAGTTGATGCAGCGTGTCACAAGAAAAATGGATATGGATTTAATGAAAAGTCTTCTCGAAAAATTAGCGGAGCAGATGGCTGAGATGAAAGCTGGACAAGAAGATATTAAAACCGAGATGAAAGCTGGACAAGAAGAGATGAAAGCTAGACAAGAAGAGATGAAAGCTGGACAAGAAGAGATTAAAACCGAGATGATGAAAGAGATAAAATCTGGACAGGAGGAGATGAAAGCTGGACAGGAGGAGCTTAAAAAGGAACTTAAGAAGGACATTGTAAGTGTTAAAGAAGAATTCTTTAACATCATTCAGGAGAAGATGAATGCAATGGATGATAAGGTAACTTCAGTTGAAACTAAAGTTTTGAAGACAGAGAAGAAAGTTAAAGAAGCATTAGACAATATGAATAAGAAGATTGAAAGCTTGGAGAAGCAAATGTCAAACAAACATGAGGAACCCAACGTGGCACTTGTGCCTTCCCTAGCCAATATTAAAATCTCAACATTTGATGGGAAATCATCCTGGCAAGTATACAAGACCCAGTTTATGATGGTAGCGGAAGCTAATGGATGGAATCCCCGAGCCCAAGTTTTTCACCTGGCGGCTTCGTTAAGAGGAGACGCGGCTGACATCCTCGAGACGCTTCCGGAGGAGCAGAGGCACAATTTCCAAGCCCTATCGAGTGCGCTTGACCTGCGGTTTGGAGATAAGTGCACTAAAGAATATAGCAGACTACAATTAAAGTCCCGCTATCAAAAGGCGGGTGAAAGTCTGCAAGAATTGGCTGCCGATATTCAGCGACTTTCCCATCTAGCATTTTCGGACTGCCAAGCTGAGATACGTCAAGATTTGGCCCTCCATCACTTCATCGATAGTGTGCGGGATCCGGAGATACAGAAAACACTTAGACTCGCCGATGTCAAAGATATCGGATCTGCCCTAGTCTACGCACATAAGATAGAGGCTGCCCAGCAAGCCACGTGTAAAGACCAGCACTACATCAGAGCCGTCTCTGCTACTGATACGAACTATGATCTAAGAAAGCAAATTGAAGATCTGCAGCGAAAATTGCGTAGCTTAGAATTGAGTAAAGGTGGCAGAAACACAAAAATTCAGTGTTGGACTTGCGGTGGAGTCGGAAACGTCCGTAGATACTGTCCGAAAACAAAAGATGGGGGAATTTCTAAGATGGAAATATGTCATCGCAAAGGAACTCTGCATGGAAATGCTGATGCACTATCAAGGAAACCGTGTAATGAAAGCTGCCGATATTGTTCTAGAGTAGAGAAGAACTATCAGTTAGTAAATCCTTCGGTACGCCAAGTTACTATTTCACCTCCATCGAAACCAGACCCATGGAGTGATAAAGGAATTAGAGAAGCCCAAAAGGAAGACCCAGATATAAATCCAATTTTAGAATTAAAAGAATTTTCCAGTATGAAACCAAATTGGCAGGATATCTCCACCTACAGTCCTGCTACTAAACAATATTGGGCTCTTTGGGACTCACTCCATATAAGAAATGGTGTCTTATACAGGAAATGGGAGTCCGATGATGGACGTAATTGCAAATGGCAGCTTGTTCTTCCAAAATCAAGAATTTCAGATGTTTTGAAAGAATTGCATAGTAGCTCAACTGGAGGCCACTTTGGAGTAATGAAAACTCTACAGAAGGTTCGAGAACGCTTCTATTGGAGCAAAACTAGACAAGATGTAGAGAAATGGTGTCAATCTTGTGATGACTGTGCGGCACGTAAGGGACCAAAGAAACGTAGCCGAGGAAGGTTGCAGCGGTACAACGTAGGAGCACCTTTTGAGCGAATAGCGTTAGACATTTTGGGTCCTTTACCACGATCTTCAAATGGCAACAAATACATACTAGTTGTCATGGACTACTTTACTAAGTGGCCTGAAGCGTTTGCAATCCCCGATCAAGAGGCGACTACAGTAGCCGAGGTTCTAGTGCATCAATGGGTTTCCAGATTCAGCACACCCTTACAAATCCATTCTGATCAAGGGACAAATTTCACCTCTGTTGTGTTTAAAGGAATGTGTCAAATTCTCGGAATAGACAAGACGCAGACCACGCCACTACACCCACAATCGGACGGCATGGTAGAGAGATTTAACAGAACCATCTTGAATAATCTCTCACTTATGGTTTCCAGAAATCAGCAAGATTGGGATTTGAAGCTACCGCTGTTTCTGCTTGCATATCGCAGTGCTGTCCATGAGACTACCGGATATACTCCTTCACAGATGCTCTTTGGTCGCGAACTTCGTCTCCCTTGTGATCTTCAGTTTGGTCGTCCACCGGATACATCTTCATCACCAGAGGAATACCTTCGAGACCTTCAGGCACGTCTTGAAGATGTCCATAACTTCGCTCGAGACCGAATCAACCTGACGACCGAAAGAATGAAGACAAGGTATGACACAAGAGCGACAGGACATGAATTTCAAGAAGGTGACAAAGTTTGGTTGTGGAACCCGATTCGACGTAAAGGACTTTCTCCAAAGTTGCAAGCCAACTGGGAAGGTCCCTACACAGTCCTAAAAAGACTGAACGACGTCGTGGTTCGTATAAGAAAATCATCTTCTTCAAAACCAAAGGTAGTACATTATGATAGATTAGCTCCTTATCGTAATGTAGAGTAAAAATTAGTAGACCATGGTCTCTTTGTAAATAGTATAGATAATTTTAATCTTTTCTATTTTTCTTGTATTTTTAGTTACTTGCGTATGTAATGTGCTCTGTATCCTCTTGAAATGTAAATTCTCTTATATTAAATTTGGCCTCCTATCAGGGGATTGTACTGCCCGGGACGTGCAGTCCTTGAGAGGGGGGCAATGTTACAAATTTATAAATAATGATTATGTTTGTCTTAAAATATCTCAGACAGATCGGAAATTCTCACATTTTGGGCAAAAATTGCGGTATTTAGACGTGTTGTAGTTTAAAAGCGGATTTCCTAATAATTTGGCGACTTGGCGAGAAATCGATACTTCTGGAAACATCCATCACCTAAGCTCTAGGACCAATATTTTTCGAGATAGCCTAGAAGCTTCCAGAACCTTGGCGAAATTGGTAGATTTCTCCGCCAAGTCAGGTATAAATACCGCAGCCCGACATGGAAGAGTGAGAGAGTTTTTGTGAAGACAGTCAGTGAGTGAATACGCGCGATTAGTTGTGACTGCTAGTTGTTCTCTGTCTGAGGTATTTGAGACCTGTGATTAGAAGCTGTTTCTTATTATATCTGACGAATTGTAGCTGTATAATTGTGATTGTTACAGCGGGAATTTCGTTTATCTAGTGAAGTTTTTACGAATAAAAGTCTTGTGTTCATTAAGTGGTTGTTTTATTCAACTCTCAATCGACACGAACCCGTGAAGCTCGGTACAATATTATTGAATAAGAAAAAATACTGTTGTTTAATCATTAGTGCTTTTATGTGTTTAAAAAGATCAAATCAATGGGGGAAACAATATTTCAAACAATGAACTTGAAACGGAGAAAATTAACTTTCATTTCATAATTAATTTTTTCTACATGAAGTTAAAAAAGTTTGTATATATATATATATATATATATATATATATATATATATATATATATATATATATATATATATATATATATATATATATATATATATATATATGAAATATAATTCTCATTTTTAAAAAATTATAAATTGCATTTAAGTTGAAGTGCAAAATTGAACAATAAAGAAAAAGGGAATAATCAATAGCAAAAATAAAAATTCAACAATAGTTCACAAATATTAAAAATACAGTGCTCGGTTTCGAACTCTATATACTCAAACCCAGAGTAAATAGAGACTATGTTGGAAAAAATGAATGAATTAAAAAATGTAAATTATTCTTGAGGCACCAAGTAAAACTTCAGATGTTATTTGCATTATATTATTCATTTTTAACCCAAGAATCTGTATATTTGCTATAATATCAGTCTTATTACTTTTCCCAATATTATGGAAAGAACATTCATTTTTAGAATGAAATACAGCCATCTTTTAATCAGCACTAATTTTTTTTCGATATCATCATTGTAATATTTGGATTACGTTTCTATCAATCTACTATTTCCACAACTGAAACTAATAAAAAATGTTAACCGCTATATGATTTTCATATACCTTTGTAACCTATTCGACAGCTAACTTATTATCCTCCTCTTCTAACTGTCATGCAATACAAATGGAGAAATATTTAGACATTAGGAATATTTAATTTTAGTGAGTCCTTTCAGAATGCAGTCTTCAGCTGTACTGGACATCAAGCTCACTTACTTACGACAACGACGGCAATGTATTTCCTACAATTTATTTTGTATTCCTGACCGATATTGACAATTTCAAAGCTGTTATAAAAACATGTATAGTTAATTGATTAAAAAAAAACATCTCAAAGCGAATGATTTTACAAAATTTGAATCGGAGGATATAAAAGTATAATGGTTCTACATTATACTTCAATGGCTCCAAATACAAGTTTCCAGATATGAGTGACGTTCTCATATCCAGAAAGTTAGCCGAAGACTGTCACGGTGAGAAGGCCTACATTTTAAAAACACTGTCTCACACTTAATACCCCTTTATTCATGAAGTATACAATGCACAAGCTCAGGTATCGAGCTTTTCTATTGTGAAAATCGAAAGTACCTTGAGATGACATCTGGCCGTTAGTTCCTCCACCACTCTTCACAATTAGAAAAAAAGCAGATTCAATATGGTGGGATATTTGCGGCGTGTGTGGTTCGGAGGGAACATCGCTCTGTGACTACAATTCCTGTTTTGGCTTCCTAAGCCAAATTTTACAGGATTATTCGCGCTTTTGGAGACGTCAATCTCGTTATGAATAATTAACTAATTAGTTCGGCTTCTTAGTTATTTTATGAATAAGTTTTTTATTATTAGAGACATCAGTCTTGAAATTAATTAGTTAATTGTTTGTTCTTTCGTAAGCCAGCCTTATATGCAATTTATTGTTTGAGACGCCAGTCTCTTAAAAATATCTTTATGAGCTTCTCAAGCTATATTTGATTTTGTGAATGTGTTTTGTTTTGTGATGCTAAGAAAAAATAAACATCTGTAATTTTGTTTGTGATCATTCTCCAAAACACTATAATTCACATACTGATTATTATTTCGAAATAAGAGGAAATTTACTTCTATAATTCAATATTAGAAAATACTCCGGTTGTCAGGAATGAAAGTTGATTCTGACACGACAAAATCGTGTTAGAATCAAACTTTATATATAAAACCTAATTTAAAACTTACAAAATAATCAAAAATTTGAACAACACTTAAGTATATTAACACATTGTTAAAAATTTTTATTTTGAGGAAACAATTATTTACAAATATACTTCTCTAGTTTCGTGTACAATGCCTGTCAATTAAAATATTCACATGGAACAAATAATTAAATGCCACTTCAATCCATTTTGTGCAGTTATTTTCCAATCAAGAGTGAATGAATGATCAAACGATGAACATTTTAAATGTCCACTTGAGAATCTGGCCAGGTTTTAACTTATAAAGCTAGAAAATTAAATCATTTCCTTTCTTGTGTGACATAGTTAACAAGAAAAAATACAAGCGAGTATACATTCACTATAAAATGTTTATGACTTACAGATGATCAATTACACCATTTAAAATACAATTTAACTATCAATACATTTAATGCTTATAGAATGAAATCAAATTATTGAGCGATATATAATGTGAGTTCATCAGATAAATATCATGAGAAAAATGTTTAAATAAAAGAAATAACAAAGCATATTACCAAAGGCAATCTAATCAAATTCTAAATTTTAATCACAGCTTCGAACAATCAAAAGTATTAATTGAATAGAGGAATTTTTCATTTGTATATGCCAATTTTTCGCTGTTTTAATCTCTCTTATAAAAAGAATGTTTACTTAGAGATTAGAAATAATTGAAATTTCAAAAATAATCTGACTGCATGGAAGAAATTTACATAAATATTGAAAAAACAGTTTATTTGGTAATTATTCAATAGACTTGTTCAATTCTTAAACATTATTTTCTTCAATTTATCTCCAATAAAAATTTATTTTTTAATTCGAATGATATTTTCCCTGCTGTAATTTTAAAACTATTTTTTAAAAAAAATTATTTTTTAATTAAAAGAGAAACTAAAAAATTAAACTATAAATTGGAATTTAGTCAGCTACTGGTGTTATTTTATTAAAACTATTAGATAAAATGAAAGGATAAAACAAAAAATTAGACAATATTTAAATTTAAAAATTCAAAATAAATAATAAAATCATATTACTATGCATCAGTTTTCTTTTTGTGAAAGATGTTGTATCAAAGTTATTTAAGTTATAAAAAGTATAAATATATCTTCCTTATCTTTGAGTTTTGTATTTAAATATTTGCATAATCTTGAACTAGTAGTTGAATGTCCATCCTCAGGCTTTCAGTTCAAGTTAAACATTAATCATAAATATTTATTATGGTCGAAAATCTATTGAAATTCGATTCCATGCTAAATTAGTTCTCAAAAATAAAAAGTGAAAATATAACAACCAAACAAAATTTTCCGCTCATTAGTTGATGGTAATAATAATCTACCTTCCTAAATAATATTTTTTAATCCTGAAAAGTAAAAAATAATAAAATTCAGAAAATATTTAAAAAATGGCATATGTACATATTTATGAATAAATCAATTCAAAATCATTCGTAACAATTGAACAAATTTTGTCTTTTCAAGTTACTTGTATATGAAATATTTCATTGTATGTAACACACAAGCTTTTTTCTCCAGAATATTTCCATTTATGAGAAGAAATTATCATTTTAATTGAAATTGTTGAGAATTATATCAATTTGCTTAAAAAAGAATGATTAAATTAAACGTTTTCGTTGTCTCATTAATCTGCAGTTCTGTGTCATAATTTGAAATGGTTACGAAAAAGTGACTTAAAAACGAAACAATATAGTTCTCGTTTTCTATAAATAGCTATTAATATTAAAAATTTGATTCTTTAAATAATTTGAAGTGTTCTCATATGCACGTTTTTTCCCCCAACAATTTATCAATATAAATCTTTTTGTGTCTGTCGAATCTGGACTTGAACAAAGAATGAAAGCATAAAATAGAATTAAATTTATATAGGAATGTTAGTCTTTGGCTATTTTAAAAAATAGGCTATGTTTCAAATCAAAATTTACAGCAATATAGTAACCAATTTTTAAAGTAATTAACACAAGATTTATATTCTTCATAAAGTTGCTCTAGATGTAATGAATACCATTCAAGAATTCAGCTCATACCAAAACCTTTTTAAAATTGCCTTTTATGCCATTAAAAAAATACTTATACGTCACTAGATCTTCCCTTATTTCAGCATTCCAATATATACCTCTACAAGAAATTACTTTTTATTTTCAATTTTCCTAATACACCCCCAATCAGAAACCCATTGGATGTAGATGAAAAGCATCCAATATTTAAAACTTCGTCTATAAAGGGAATTCTCGCTTCAAAATACGTTTTGGGGACAGACTCTGGCTGTAAAAAAGGAAAGGTTTTTGGGTGCTCTTGAATGAAAAATGTTGGTATATGTTACTAACGTATTTCAGACAAAGGTATTTGACCATTGTCTGAACTGATCATTGTCAAATGATATTTGACAAAGAAAATACAATTGAATTATACCAAATGTTTAAAAAAACCAGATGCTGTCCCTTACACTAAAATAAATAAGAATTTTATTGGGTTGTGCATATTGTAAGTATGAAAGACACTCATATACAAAAAGAAATTTTCGTACCAAGATTAAGTAGCACAAAGAATAGAAAATCTAAAATTAGATGGTTCGATTTGTTACTCAACCATCATTTTTGGTACAAAAGGTTAAATCAGATCAAAACTTACAGCTTAAAGCAGAAATTCTGTGCCATTACAAACATCCATGCCTAAAGTAGGATTTGAACCCATGAATTGATGAACAGAAGGCAAGAGAACTAACCATTTGGCTGCCAGCTCAGCTAAACTTTGATTGACAAATGCAGTATAAAATTATCAAAATTAAGAACTGGAGAAATTTAGCTGCTAATGAAACTGGGTGGAAATATCCCATTCAGAAAGCTTTGACCCATATATTTAAGCATCATAAAATAAAGGAAGACTGGATAACAAAACATGGATGTCATTCACAGCACCATCATTGATTACTCAATGGCCTTATTCTGTACAGAAAAATACTTAACAGTTTTATATTTAGTTCTTTTACAGTATTGATATAGACTTCATGATGAATTATCTGACATTAATTACAAAATTACTCACTCTAAAACGATGATAAACTATGAAATAATAATAATGCTTGAAGTATTGCTCTCTTTTATAGTTTAATCTATAATGAGACTGAAAATTGAGCAAAATTTCAATTTCTTTAATTTAATTTAATAAACTGCATTTTTTACTGCATATCCGTTCACAAACAGAAGTCTCAAATCGGTATACTCCTATAAATCAAGGTTTTGTGAACAAAATTCTGGTTCTCTTCTGACAAAATCATTTATTCAGGTGATTCCCAGGTTTCCAGAAAGATATAAACTCTAGATATGTGAAATAAAAAATAGTAAAAATTGATTTTGTACCAATTTTTTTTAAAAAAAGCAAATATGAATTTAATGTAAAATGAATATTCAAACACAATTTGCAACCAGAATTTTTGAATAGCAAGCCTATAAAACATCAGTTTGAGAGTTGAATTGAATTACTTCTCAATAAAATCTCAGTTTTAATAATTGGTAATTATTTTTTTATAAATTATTTAAATAGAAGGGAAAAAATTGTAAAGCACCATTATATATTGTGTTGTAATAAAATAACATTATTTAATAAAATATATTTATTTTTACATACATTTTTTTTTTTTTTGTAAAAAAACATAGTATTTTTACTTTACAATACATATTGCATATAAAGATCAGGACTGTAATTTATGCAACAATAATTTTAAAAAATCTTATAAAACAGAAATAGTAATTTTCTACTGAGTATTTGTAATTCGTCAGAGACACAAGCTAATAAAATCACAATATATTAGTTTTGAAAATTTATCACACCATTAAATTTAAAAGAGAATTTTCAATTTTATTCTCTAATTTTGCATGAAATAATTTTTATCATTGAAATATGGAAAATATCTAACACATGCATGAGAATATGCTGCATCTATTGAAAAGATGAAAATTTCAAAAATATCCTATATGTGCTTTATATTTTAACATTAAATTTAATTTTTCTTAATTTTAATTAATCAAATAAAATGGAACTAAAAAACAAATACTACCAATCAATTTAGCTACCAAATCAATACATTCACACAAGAATTTCACTTATAAACATCATAATGAGATCATACAATGTTTAATCCATACATGAAATATGACAAATTGTTTGTGAAAATATCACTACAATTTTATGTTTATTCTTAAATACTGCAAATTATTTTCTGATATAGAATTTTTTATTAAAATCATTAGGAAGCCTAAAAAAACATATGCTTATAAAATTACTTTCTTCATAAAATGATAGCTTATATTAGGAAAACGTTTGCTGTTATTATTATCTTAATGTTCACGACTTAAGAAATCAAAGTAAATAAAGAGAAACAGGACAATTAAAACAAAACCCTAATAATTTAGTTATAGTTGTCATTATTTTTAAATCATGAAATTCTATCAATGGATAATTTTGGTATTTCATCAAGCAGGTACAAAATTACTTCATTGTGCGTTGCTGGAGTACGATTATAAAAAAGTTAACTCAGCAGTAAAAAAATTAGTATTCATAATGTAAACTATTTTCGAAAATTGATTTACATATTTCAGAAAAGCATTTGAATATACATGTTTTAGGAAAATATAATTTACCTCATAAAATAAAAATGACATTAAATTAAATACTCACACAATCTCATCAGTAAAAGCTAAACAAAAATAACTAGAAATGTAATAATGGTACGAATTATATTTTCACACCTGCTGATTATCTTATTATACACAAAAGGCACATCAAAATTTCCTCACTAACTATATTTCTGAAGCATATTTTATGATTAAAATAAATCCCATAATATATGGAAGTGATTAAATATTCTCACCACAGGCAAGTCTACATTTTCATTCATCAAACTGAATGTTCTATATAACTTTTAAAAAAATTGTTATCATTTACACATGATGTGCAGAAACATTTTTAAGGAGTTACAATGAAGGACAAATTCTCAAAGCAATATAAAAATTTACAAGAATTTTCAAAAAATATATACATATATACACACTTAAAATTCCTACATATATTCTTATTAAAACACCATAATTTTATAAAATATAATTATGAAATAACTGAAAATAACTCTTATTGAAACTGAGTCAAACCGACTTCACTAATTAACAAGAATGTGAGTATTTTCTCATTCTGGTAACTGACATGTAGCTACAATAATTAAAAAATATATATTATAATTATAAATAAATCTACAAGTTAGCTATAAATTCACATAAACTTAAAAAAAACTCAAAGTTGTTAAGTAATTAATTTAAAGAATCCCTGTCTAACACATAATAAATTTGTGCAAAATATCAAGAGTAAAATATAATTTACACAAATTGAAAAAAGTCCACCACTTCATTGTCTATATAATGATTAGTTCGTTTGAATTCATCATAGTAAAATGGTACAAACTTTTACAAAATCTTCTATCTTTCAAATGGTATTTTTACAAGAGCTGAAAAATAAATTCATTTTTTATTTGATGAACGATTTGAATTAGAATGAGAACTTTTACTCAGGCGATCTATTTTTCCTAATACATCACCATTTGCTTTTGCTTTATGTAGACTACTTTTAGATTCTGAATTAGAAATGCATGTCTTATCATTCTTCTCTTCACTTAAAAGTTTATTTTCATTAAACTTTTTGGTGTTGTTTGAATCAACAGAATTGCGACTACATAATCTTTTATTGTTAATGTCTTCTGGACTGTCAAATTTTCGTTTTAAATCGTAAGAATTTGAATTCTTAGGAATGTTATTTTTAGTTTTAATTGCAGAGTTTTTTACACCCAGCATAAATTTTGCTCCAGAATTATTATTACTTACATCACTGAAGCTTCTTTCACTTTCTAAAGAATTTACAGAATCTTTTGTATCAGAAACTTCATTTAAATAAGCAACATTCTTGGAAGGAGAAAAATTTCCCTGATATGTATGTATACTAGAATGTTTTTCTTTCATAAAATTAGCAATATTTTCTTCCGACATTGTTTCACACAAGTCAGATACATCAGTGCTATCAGTGATTATACCTGAAGAATTCAAACTTTGTTTTTGAATGTTTTGGTTTGATTGCTTTGTAATAAATGAAGTTCTTTTTGAATTGAATATTGAAGTATATTCATTTGATGCATATTTAGGGTTTAATTTTCTTTCTCGTCTCATTTCTCTCCTGGGATGAGGGGATGTTTCTTCTTCCGCTGCAAATAAAAATTAATAAAATGTATCTGTACTATCTTACAATGAGATTAAATTATTCATATTTTTTTAAATATATTATGTTTAAAATAAATATATAAAAATATATAGTCCTTGTTTATCTAATAAAATGTACAAGTATATACATATGTACTCTCTCTCTCTCTCTCTCTCACTCACTCACTCACTCACACACACACACTCACTCACTCACTCACACACACACACACACACACACACACACTCACACACACACACACACACACACACACACACATATATATATATATATATATATATATATATATATATATATATATATATATATATATATATATATATATAATTATTATTAGTATCATATTTACACCCATGCCAGCTGAGAATTAGAATTTAAAACTGAATTTTTTTTATGAAAAATATAACTTACATTGTTTCTATAAGCTGATTACAGATACCATTGTATTATTATGATTAATCATAATTAATATCTCAATTGAAAAAAAATTTCTTAAATAGAAAAAAATAATTATCCTTTTTTAACTACAGAGTTAAAATAAATTAGAGAATAATGTGGGTTCAACGAAATTATGCAAATATTCATACTGGTAACAAACATCAAATACAGCATCCATAATTTAAAGCATATCAGACAAAAGTCAGAAGAAAATAGAAAAAATTTCAATGCAAATCAAAATTGCAAAAACATAAAACTCTTTAAAAAATTAAGAGAACAAATTCTGATTAATAACATTAAATAAACAAATCCTTAAACATTAAATTCAGACTCAATGATAAGTCAAACTAAGTGAACAGTACACTTCACATAGAAATACAGGTTTTCCTTTTGAATACTAGAATCAAAAAATCCTTGCCGAAAAAATTCAATACCTGGAAAAAAACTTTAAAAAACACTTATTAGGGATATTTTAGATTCCTATGTTCAATTAAATATCAAATCAACTATTCAACTATATAAGAAACCAAGTCTAAATCTAAAAATTGTATCTAGTTTGGTTTGCATATCGACAGTTTCTACAAGTTGAATAATCAATCCCAATATCAACAAAAGCTCTACATCTCACTAATTCCTAAGAAATGTCAAAAACTAACTCAGGATTAAACAAAGAATTATTAAGACAGTTTTTAAAAGCTCCTCAGTTAACTTATCATTAACAATAACTAACTGATAAGAGAAACAGTGATAGGGTGTCAGCAAAAAAAAAAACAGAAATGCAACATAAAGAAAGAAATTAAAAAATTCTATGAAAAAGCAATAAAGTTTAAATATTAATAGTTTGATTATTTAGCTAAATTTAGAACATTTCTACATAAGTGGGTAAAGTTTTATTACATTATTTTATGAATTAAGGATAATGAAATAAAATATAAGTTGAAAAAAATATTTAATAAAATAACAGTAAATGATAAATCATTTTTATTGCTTTATTTAATTAATTTTAAAGAAAATGAGGTACTCTTATAGCACTGATTCACCAAATATTTAAAAAATAAATAAAACATATTTACATGATAAGAAGGATGATTTCTGAAATAGAAATTCTGAAGGCTTTTCAACCACTGATGCACTTTTGTCTGGAGAATTCTGCAAATAACAAATTTGAAGTGAAGATTTGAAAAACATTTTATTAAATAGGAATATAATATTTTTTTAATAATAAAAATATAAATTTTAAATTCAAGTTTTTTAAACATTTTATATCACAAGAAATCAATTAAGAACATTTGAAAACACAAAAAGTTTTTTGTTCAATGCCCAGCTGCCCTTAGGAATTTAATCTCTTTCTACAAGGGGCAAAGGTGATGGTAACAGTGGACAGCCAGGAGGCGTACCATCTTCACCTTGAAAGTGAAAGGATAGGGAAAAAAACAGAGAGAAAGGAACATCCATGTCCAAACAAGGACTTGAACCTGGGACTTTCTTCTTTGAAGATAGGGCCGCTAACTAATCCATAATCAGTTGACGAAAAAAATATTAAAAGTAAATGAAATGTAAATAAAATTATCAAATGTTAAATGAATTTCAGATTGAAATTTAGAGGAAAAAACTTTCTCATTTTTATTAAATATATTGTAATTCTAAAGTGCTAGAAATCAAAACATATTAAGAATGTATAAATATCTTTACAAATTATAGATTTTTCAAAATTAAAAATAAATAATAATGCTACCATTATAAAAAATAAAACACTACTAATACCACATACTGCCATATAAACAGCCTCTGCAAATACAAATGTCACACAAAGTAATCATTATGATTCCATTTAACATAACAGTACTATATCTTTGGTAGGAATTACATAGGCAGTATAACCTTCTTGTACAACTGTTTAACAAGTATAGAATTTTTTAATTATCAGAAAATGATGGAAAGGTAAATCACAAAAGCTTATCACCACATTAAATTTATTGCCTGTTTCAGAGCATGACAGCATGCTATTGGTTTACATCTACCATTTGTCTGCTGGAAGCCATAAAAATATATGAAGACAAATAATATCAAAGTACATTTTATCAGTTTTTACAATCAATTTAATGAACCAGAATAATATTGACTTTTAATATATCTGTTTTTGTATTTCCCATCCAATTTTATTTAAAAATATATTACAAATATATATTTTATTTTGAAACAAATGAAAGATAAAAGAAATAATAAAATATGCAACAATGTTAATAATTTTATTTTAGTTTTGTTGTTCATTCTGTTGTTTCCAGCTTTGTTGTATATCAATTACTCTTAATTCAATTAAATATACAATTAACTTATTAATGACAGAAATAAATAACAAAAAGTTTATTAGTTACATATTCCCATTAAGATAAAACTAAAATTTTCCTTACTTACTTTTTTCTTGAAACAATTCTGTACTGAAATGTTTAATTTTACACAACTCATGAAATATGTTTCAATTCATTAAATCAGCTTTCAATTAAATGTTATATTAGCAAAAATGAAACATTTTTGACAAAATCATTACAAAAACAGATCAATTATTTAGTTTCTTAAATATTCTTCATGAAAGAATCTGCAAATATCGCTTATCTTGTAAAAACATTTTGCAAAAAATTTTGAAATAAAAAACACACCATTACTAAATAAAATTAAGACAAAATTGTAACATTAAAAATAGTGTTATAAATTCAGATAAACATATGTAAACATTGAATTAGCATGAAATTTCTGGTGAATTATTTGACAACAAAAGTATCATCAGCAGAAAATAAGAATATTAAAAATTTGCTCTAAATAGAAAAATAATACTAAATTATAAAAATTTGAAATTTTAATCACACATTTGTTGTTAGATTTATTTACAATACTTTTTCAAAAAAAGCATTTCTAACTTTTATAAATTATAATAGTATTGTACAATTACTTGGCATTAGAACTTCAATAAAACAACTTTAAATGATTTACTTTCATAAAACAAGCAATAAAATAACTAAGCAAGTTTCTGAAACATGGATTAAATATTACAACATAACATTATTTCAACGTAACAAAATATTATTTCATATTTAATAAAAATTTCATCCTTAAAAAATTTTTCATAAAATTGCTCAAATTAATAAAAGTTAAATGTTAAAGTTACAGGTACAAAATTATAAAAATTTGAAATTTTAGGCTTAGATCAATAATTTGAAAAAGGAATGTACATGTGTATAAGTTATATTACAAAAGTTAATATAAAATACAATGAATTATGATATTCCATACAACAAATTTGTAAAACATAATTAAATAACTTTAAAAAATTTTTAATTAATATAAGGTATTATTTAAGTCTTTATGTATATGGTAATTATTTCAAAGTTTTTATCAGAGGGTCACTTTTTGGACAAAAGGGCTTCCGATCTTAACCTACAGTTTAAAATGAATTCTTAACTTCTAAATATATCCATGCTCAAGGTTAGAATCAAATCCATGATAGATATTAAGTGGGTAAAAAATAAATGCTTAAATATGTACACATAAGAATGAATTATGATTTTATTTAGTTTATTTTCCATTACAATGAATTTTGCATAAGTTTTTCTTACTATTTGTACTTAGCATCAGTCAAATAAAATCTTAAGAAAAAACCATGAACCCCAAATCATTCTAACCCCAAAGACAAAAACACTATGAATAAAACAATACAACTATTTTTTCAAAACTTACATGAACAGAAATTCAATTTGTTTTTCTAATACAAGCAGAAATTCCATTGTTATAAAAACTTAAAAATAGCATTTTAAGGATATAAAATATAAAAATGAATTAGTTAAAAAGTCAAATGTATCAAGTAAGAGCCAGTAAAGACATGAAGCAAACTACAAAAAAAGCAGAAACACATTAAAAAAGATTTTATTCATAAATTTACAGTAGATAAAGTAACTTAAAAGAAAGCTGCATACAGTTAAAAGCATGCATTACATAAAATAGAAAAGTTTAAGCAAAACAAAGAACTAACTTTGAAATTTAAAAAAGTAAAGTGTGTACTTATATTATTAACAGCTAAAATATATTAATCACCTTCATATCAACTTTAAAGCAAAATAAATGAAAAAATTTAATTATAAGAACACTAAAGAAAACTATGGTATACTAGACAAACAATATAAGCTACAGAAGTATGATAAAACTATATAAATTATAATTAAACAGAAAAATTGAATTAATAGCAATTTAAAGTCCAAGAATGCATATAAAACAGTTCATTAAGATATTCTTGTTGAAATGGAATTTTTGAGTTAATTACTGACACAAGTTTCTTTATAGAAATACTTGGCTCAAGGAAAATTATAGATGATGCTAAATGTAGAGAAAAATTAAAATTTTTAATATTAAAATTCAAAAGTAAAATTAAAGTTTTGATTTTATGATTATAAAAAATAATATAAAGCTAAATAACCATACATTTTATTATATAATTAACTTAAAAAATATGCATACATATATAATATTTATAAAAAAATCATACATTATCTCAAACATAACTATAAAATGTCTAAAAGTTGCTCAAATATTTTAAAGAAATTATTCTTCTCATTACACCAATTATCTTCTAACAAGAATTAGAAATTAAGTCAAAGTTAGAATATATATTATTAGGTTATATTTAATTACAATGAAAAGATCAAACAAATAATTTAGTCTGATAAAACTACAACAAAGTTATTAGCTCAGTAATGATTGTTTAGATGATAATTATTAAGACTAGAAGCACCATTTATTAATAACATAATTTAAATTTAATAGCAACTGCTTTTTATCTAATAGTTACTTTAGTTGAGATTAGTAATGATATGTCATACAAGAAATCTTATTTAAATTAATTTTTCAATATATATATACACAAATACTAATTAAAAATGATAATTATTGAAAAACTGTGAAAATTTTAAAAGTTTTATTGAATTTAAAAATACTAATACAAAATAAAAGTATTTGTTAAACTTAATCATTAGTTTTGAATTTGAAAGAAAACATAAGTTTTAATTCTTAAAAAAATACACAAAACAATTAGAACAATATCCAAATTTCATCATCATCCGAAAAGAACATAATAATTCCTTTAATCAATCACATGTAGCCTTTAAAACTAAAATCTTTAAGTGATCTTGCATCAAATAACTTGAGATAAGCTTACCAACATTTAGACTATCACAAATTTTAAACATCAGAGTATCTTTTACAGAATAAGAAAAATTAATAAAACATTGAAAAGGAAAATTGAGATTTTAAAAGAGTATAAAAATAGAATTATTTCTAATAAAATATGAAAGGTAATCATCTATTTCATATATAACATAACTTTTAGAGAATAAAATAAAACTTATCTTAGAAGTTTAAAAATATTTATGAAAAGTATGAAAAAGACACTAACATAAAATATAAAAAAACTTAAAAAGCAATTTTTGTAAAAAAAATTTTTTTGCCTGATATGTTACAATACAGCAAAAGAAAAAAACCAATCTATATTTATGTTTAATATGAGGCTTCAAACTTATTGCACAGAAAAGTAGAGTAATAATTTCTAGACAAACTGTTCACGTAAAAATATATATTCATTTATTTTGTTATATTCTATATGCTTGTATTTTTTCCTTTTTCATCTGATATAGCTTGCGTTATGAATAAAAATAAATTTAAAACATTAAAAAATACTTTATGAAATATTCATTTTTTTCCTTTATTCATTTGTGTGGTTGATTTATCTGACTCACTTTTAGCACTTGAGTTTGACAAACTCAACACAATTGTTCAATAGTATTTTTAAAAATAAAAATCTTATTTATCATTTAAACCCTAATAATAGCACAATATTAAGAAACATTATCTTGAACTTTCAAGATTAATTAAGCAGATGAATATAATCATGACACAACTTTTAATTTATCTATATCTTGATTTAAGAATTGTGAGATAAAATTCTGAATTATTAAGAATACAGCAAACTGAAAGATTTTGCAAATCATTGTTGCAATTTACAAGCTACAACATTAAAAAATTAAACTCAGAGGCACAACAGCCCCCATGGAGCCAAGGCCTACACTGGCCATATCTGTTTGTTTGACCAAGAGCCCTGGGGTGCAAATAGCAGACTGTAGTTAGATGGTCAGCCTAACACTAAGCCTCCATTGTTTAGTTTCCAAGCATTTTTTGCACTCAATTTCATCGAACCACTGAAAGGCTTAATCAACCTTGTCCAGCACAAGAACTTGTGTTTTGAGAGTGTGAAGTGCTACTACTATGGCACTGTGCTTCTTAATAATAATAAAAAAAAAGTTTTTATGGGATATTACATTTCTAGAATAACAAAATTATAATTAATAGACTTTAAACTCTTTTTAAAACATCCTTGCTAAATGTTAAATTATTTTTCATTAAATTTTAAAAATATTTCAATGAAAAAATCAACTATGTAATTTATTCACACAGTTAGATAATTACAAACATAATTACAAACATTCACACTTTCAGAAAATGTATAAGTGTATTTAAAGAACAAAAACTCTTATTTAAATGAGAATACTAAACAAAAAAACTTTTCTTTATAATACTTCACAGTAATTTATCTTAATTAGTAATCGACTTTTTTAAAAAGAACTCTTGAAAAATTTCTTTAATCATTTTGAAATTTTTTCTACAAAATAAAAATCTTAGTCCATACTTAAATATTTTAAATTAAAAATAACAAAATGAAATTATAAATAATAAAAATATTCAGGTTTGAATAGTCAAATTAAAATTAACTTAGCAAAATTTTTAAAATGGTATTTTTTATACGTTTTAGTTACATAAAATTAATATACAATTAAATATACAAAAAAATTAGTTAGAAATGTTTAATTATTCATTCCAGTTTATCAATGATTATTTATATATCTAATTTTAAAAAAAACTCCAATGAGCAAGAGTTACAATTACAACTTACCAGAAAATTATAAATAAATGCAATTAAAATGTTGGTTTGCATCTCAAAAATTCATTTTTCCATAAACTGATATAATCACTGCAATGTTATAATCAGTAATAGTGATATACAAGAACAAATAAGAAAACTGATTTGCAATTTTTTTTTTTTTTCAGTTCTAAAGTTTTGTAACAGATCTACATTAACTCTACTGACAAGATATGGTGTTACTGCCCAATAGAGTGAACTTACAAATTATTCAATATCCAATTAGAAATAGAGATAGATGATATAGAATAGAGGCGTGAGAAATGGAAGGTGAACCATCAGGTTCATAAATAACTTTTTTTATTAATTGTAATGTACTTTTTAACCTTATATATAACCTTGTTTATTATTATTGAATATTTTCTTTTGTAACTGTTTTAAGCATGCGTAATGTCATAATAAATGTTTTGTTTGTATTATTCTAACTTCCATTTTCATATGTCTTTAGTTTTATATATATATATATATATATATATATATATATATATATATATATATATATATATATATATATATATATATATAAAGTTTTAATAATGCATAAATGGTCATAAATTTACCTGGCTAGCTGCAGCCATTCGTTTCTCTTCTTTTCTCCGCAAGAGTTCTTGAGCTAAGAATAAATAATAAAAATTATAGCCATTATTTCTTATAAAATTTATATATGTATATAACAATCAAATACAATTAGTGTTCTGCAAATAAAATAAATATTACACTTTTTAAAATAAATTGAAGTAAGTCAAGGATCAAATAAATTATTTCTAACATTAACATCCTTCTAATAAAATATATGTTATTGAAATATCTATTAAATGATATTTTGTTTACTTTAGTGTATAAGATTTCCTGAATAGTAAAATCAGTATTTAGCCTTTTTAACATCAATTATGAGAAATTTACCAATTTTAGATAATTTTCTGTAAATTTATAAATTAATCAAATGTTATTCAAATTTTTTTTCTCTGCAACTAAAAAAAGGAAAAATGAGCATATTGATTTTAAAAAAAATACTAACAAAATTTACCAATTTGATAATTTTATAAAAGTAGAAGCCTTTAAAAAAATGATATGAATGCATATCATTGAGTATATAATAAATTCATATTAAGCAATAATGAAACAATTTATGTTAAACAACAAAGAAATACAATATCACATATATTAAATTTTAATCAAATCACACAAATAATAAGGTTAGATTAGACATAAAAGAATAAACCATTTCTTAAATTATCCCATTTTTTCCAAAAGATAAAATATATGCTTTCATTAGCCCTGTCAAAACTAAAATATTAAACTAATGATTAAAATATTAATTTATGACATTAATTATACAAATATTTGCAAAAGCTTTGCTTTTTTAAAGTTATCCAATAATTAAATTTCACACCATGTTATTTATGCATGTTTCTCAATTCTAATATTAATCAAATTTTGATAAAATAAAAAATAAAATAACATTATGGAAAACATTAAACAAAGAAATAATATTTAGGCCAAAGATATTCAGATATATTTGAATTTCATTTTTCTTAAATGGATAAGATTCAAATTCTAGGAAAAATGAATGTGATTAACCCTGATTTGGTTTGTCACTCAATGTCACTTTTTGCACACAAGGACTAATAAGACTGGGACCTACTCCAAATATCTACGCCATAAGTGAGATTTTTGAGCCAAAAACACTGTTAGAGGTAAAGGACCATTTGGCACTATTTTAACCATGGTTTTTTTTAAAAACATAAACAAATTATGTACAATATTAAAAAAAGAAAGAAGAGATTCAACATACATTTAAGCTTTTGAGCCTGGCGTCACCAATTCAAAAAACTGCTCTAACGGCGGCGCGAGAAAATGACATTTCCTACCCCTTTGACCGAAAGGAGAAGTGCTCAAGTTTTCACAGTGACAAATCTTTACCTTTTGAGTGTGATACATCGCGCTAGGTCTGCCGTAATTTTCACAAAAATGTAAATGTGTTTACCGTAAATACTATACTTATCGACAAGCAATCGATTTTTTCCCAATAGTTGTTTTACATACCAAATTAAGAAATGTTATAAGAATTTTCAGATTAAATGCATGCATTTGTGAAACAAATTTAGTCTGTTTCAAAAATTATGATATGGAGTATATTAATTTATTATAGAGAATTTTCTGAAATAATTCTTTAAAATAATTACAGACTTCTTTAAAGTAATAAATTTGCAATTAGTTATAATAAAAATGATAAGCAATAAACTAACTGAATATTTCAAAAACATCCCTAAAAACAACATGTCTGGTATTAAATATGTAAATAAAGATATTTTGAACAAATATTTCTTTTTATAAGTACATGCAAAATGCTGAAGTTGCATTTGAAAAAGATTTAAAGTAATCTGTATGTTTAATACAATAATGATTTCTGTTTTTATTTAAGTATTTTTATTTATGACAAATTTCTATATTGAATGGATTAAAATATATGCTTTTTTATCTTTCATTTTTAAGGAAAAAGCTTACAAATGGACTTTTCCTTTCTGTGTGTTTATGTAACTAAATATGAAATGTTTTGCACAATGAATGTAGCCAGAAGAATCTTGAGTTTCTACTTTATATGTAGCATTCACAGGTTGATTGTTTAATTAAATTACATTTGTCATACAATAAATAGTAATATTCTGTTCATTTCTCAATGATTGAGAACTTGAAAAATGTTCATTCAAATAGTACATTCCAAAATATACTTGTATTAGTCTCAGAAAATATTTTTATAAAATTCTTATCAGAACATTAGGAAGAAAACATTATATTTATTTTGGGAATAAAATCCTATCTCCAATGTTTTAAGCTTTTATAAAACTATGCTTATTAAATTATTTTTAAAAATCAAAACCGTGATTATTTTTATTTTATACAGAAATTAAAACTACATGGAAGAAAGACTGACACAACTATAAGGCAACTTTCTTAAATGTCTACCACATCTCAATTTATGATTGGAAGTATTTTCATTTTTATTTTATTATTTCTAGCAACAAAAAGTAACTGATTATAATGAAAATATTTGCTAATATAAAGATGAATATGCTTCCCTTTTAAAAATTAAAAAGGGAAGCCAAAAAAACTGTTTTTTCGCCAAAATTCTCCACTCAGCCAAGTCCCCAATTGTTACGACTTTCACACACAAAAGAGCAGCAATTAAATCTTCATCAACTGCCAGAAGAAATTTGAGAGGGAAAAAGTAGAGCGCTTTAAAGGGGGAAAAATCCATGGTACAAGCCGTTTTCTGAGACACTCACTTTCGTGGTACAACAGTTGTACAGCCAACAGTTGTTTCGTTAGAAAAGGTTAAGCAAAATTACAGAAAATCACTATATAAGCAAGGTCACCACAAATTTATTTGCATCTAAACAATTGAAAATATGTTTAATTAGTAAATTAATATATTAAAATAAATTTTAATTTTCAATTAGAACTCTTAAATCACACATAATTCTAAAAGCAAAATATATTCTTTTATATATATATCATATAAAAGAATAAATTTTGAATAACAGCACCATAAGTTAAGAATTGAAGAGTTTTGTGGTTGATAATAACAATAATGTAGTTGAATTTCTGCCATAAAAAAGAAATTGTTTGCTTCTTAACTGATTACAGACTCATAAACCAACTTTTATAAGTAAGAATAGCTTACATAAAAGAAACTGCATTAGAATTGATACATGCTTTACCATAAACTATATGCTGATATGAACTAAGCAGTTCCTTATCATGCTCTGTTAGTATTTTCAAGTAAGGATGGATACAGACACTAGTCTAGTTTATAAGAACAATTGTGTAAAAAAAATTTATGGTACTAACAGCAGGTCAATAGAAATAAACAAATGTTAATAAAAGAGATATTTTCATTTTATGACAGATCAAGAAGTCCAATAGGTTTAGTTAAATTAAAGATTCTAATATTTCCTTTGAGAACAGTGCCTCCAATAAATAACAAATTAAAATTACCTTAATTCCTAGTAAAAAAAACCAGAACTTGTAATTTATATAAGAAACTAAATTGGCTAATAAAGTGGCCCTATATTTGCATTACTTGTGACATCAGGATAGAATTAAGTTTACTACAATAGTATCATTATGTTTATAGATCTTGATGCAGATCTTATTTTTCATCACATTTGCAAATCTTAAATGTTAATGGCTCTCTTATTCATTTAGTAAAAATTAAAAAGTCCATTTCATCCATATGATTTGCATGGGAAGATATGATAGTTTAACTAGTAATTTTAGTGACCAGAAAAGTTTAAACAATAAAATAGAAATAAATAACATTAATTTTTTAACCAATTCTAAAAATTTTTCAGCAATGAGCCATGTACTTAAAAAATTAGGAAAATAGCAAAATCAATTCAAAGCAAATTAACTTCTCAAATAAAATTACAGCAACTTTTATATACCTCTAAAGTTTGAGTCATTTCATAAGAAACTCTCTTAATTAAACTTTTAAATACTTAAAAATTTAAAAGTTTATATATATATATATATATATATATATATATATATATATATATATATATATATATATATATATATATATATATATATATATATATATATATATATATATATATATATATATATATATATATATATATATATATATATATATATATATATATATATATATATATATATATATATATATATATATATATATATATATATATATATATATATATATATATATATATATATATATATATATATATATATATATATATATATATACACACACACACACACATATATATATATATATGTGTGTGTGTATGTGTGTGTGAGTGTAGGCCCTATTTAAACAAGAATCAACTTTCATTTTCAGGCAGAGAATATTTTATAATATTCTCTTTAATACACCTTATAGGTTTTCCATAGCATGTTTTTTTCCATCACATTTAATGTGAATCCCACAAATCTATGAGCTGAAGCCTAAGCTTCTTTTTCATAAAAGATAAAAGAATGTTACTTTTAGAAACTCCTGATAAAAACTATACAATGAACATTGGATTACTCAGAATAGTAAGTTACCATGATTTTATATACAGCAAGCTTTAAAATGATTAATAACTGATATAATTGCAACTAAGCAATAATTAAATAATCTAAAGTATCATTTATAATAAATTATTTGCACTAATTAAAATTCTGTAACTACCGTATTTACGCGAATCTAATGTGCATGGTTTTTGGCCAAATGTTGTATTCAAAATAAGGGTGCGCATTAGATTCGATGGCATATTAGATTCGAGTGTAAGGTCGTCAACCAAATTTAAATCGTTACAATGGATTACTGTATTTCTCAACTACATTTACCATTACATTTATCGTTGACACATTATTGCATAGAGGATACAAACTGCAGAGTACGTAGTCACGAAATGGATGGCAAACAAAGAAGAATATCATATAACGCTACTTTCAAACGTAAATTAATTCTTTATGCTGTAAAAAATGGCAATATAAAGGCAAGTAGAGAGTTCAACAGACAGGTGCAAACTTCCCCCTTTCTTATTCTTCAAACGGCCTAAAACCCTAAGAATGAAAATCTGTTCTCAGATGATGTCCTGATTTGAAACCAAGAGAAGGGGTGGATGACGGAATCATTAATGCTTGATTGACTCCGAAATGTAGGGGAATGCCGTCCCGGTGGACTCTCCAATCCACCATCAATGCTTTGGACATATTTCGTGGTCATCTCACCGACAATGTAAAAAAGATGCACAGCATAGGCAGTGATTTTGTTAGCATTCCTGAAGGGATAACATCTGTGTTACAACCCCTGTGGACGTTAGTATAAATAAACCTTTTAAGGGGTACGCTCAGACAAAGTAAGAAAAATGGTTTGGTGAGCCAAACCGTGAATTGGTCCCAACAGGAAAAATTAAGCATGCTGCACCGCACATTGTTGCACACTGGGTTTCTGCTGCCTGGAAAAGCATCGAAGCACCAATGATTGTGAAATCTTTCAAGAAATGCTGCATTCCAAATTCATTGAATGGCAGTGAAGATGACGTGCTCTGGAATAAAGACATTTACTATTCATCACTGATTGTAGAAACTCTTAGCTAGATAGAAATGCTACGATTGGTACTGTATATACGGTAGTGGTAATTAACAATGATTGTTTCACATAAAAATAGCCCACTAATAGGTTAATTCTATGTTCTGCTACTTTATGTATAAATCCATTGTTATATGAAATATGGGTACTTATGTATTAGCGTCACCGCGACTTTTTAAGCAGGACGAAAATAAAATATTATTTCCTATAATTAGAAAATTACTTTTTAGAATTATAAGTCAATTTTTCAAAAGTAGAAAAAATTTTAAAATTATAGGTTACGCGCTAATTCTACTTAAGTTTTGGAACAAAATTAGATGTGGTGACGCTAATACGTAAGTACCAAAATATGGTATCTAAATTTAAATAAAATTATTATAGCATTGATTGATAGTTTATATACAAATCCATTGTTGTATCAAATAATATTCAATAAATTCCTCATACCATTGATGCGCATTACATTCACTGACAAACAATTTTTTTATTATTTAAAGTTTTAAAATGTGGATGCGCATTAGATTCGCATAAATATGGTAATAATTAAATACAAGATTTGATCATATTACTAACTCTATTATAAAATATAACAAAAAATAATATTCTCTAACTAATATAAAAACAAACATAAATTTAAATAACCAACCTTCTTTTAGAGATATCTTTTTCTTTGCTTTCTGGCCATCTATGTTAGGAATATCTTCACTCGAAATATCTTCAGCACTAATTTCATCTTCATACGATGACAAATCACTGGTATGCACAGAACTCACACTGATATCTGAAGCATTTGATTTTTCTTTATTTTTCTCAGGTGATGAGCCATAGCCTTCAAATTCTGATGATGATGATGAAGAACCCATCAAAATGTTATAAACTTCATTTAAATCAGAAGATTCTGCTCCACTATTGTGATCAGAAGTTTGCAAAGCTGATGAACTATCAGAATCAGTATCAGAGTCACTATCAGATTCATCACCACTCTCAAATTCAGATTCACTTTCCTGAGAAGATTGTGTTGTTTGCTCTGGTGAGGATGGTGGTGCATCAATAACTAGTGAATCAGAAGGAGGAGGAGGAGGTGGGGGAGGAGGAGGTAAATTCTGTGGGGTAATGCAACGATCTTTTACGGGTTTTTTCTTTTTTTCTGCATATTTTGAAGAATTATCATTGGTATCCTCAGAGCTAGAAGGAGCAGCATCTTTGCTAATATTTGAAGAATCACTTGTAGATGAGGAAGAGCCAAAACTATTTGATCGGGAAGATATCTTAGCAGAATCATGAGTTAAAGTTGTCTCTTTCAATTTCTTCTGAAAATTCATTTTCAAGGATTTTTCATTGTGATGCTTTTTGACAGAATAATCTGATTCTTGATGAGATTTTTTTGAACTGGAAGAAGTATTCTCTAGGCTCTTTTTATCAGGTTTCTTATTCAAATTTTCTTTTTTGTGATATTTGTTGTAATACTTCGATTTCTTCTGAGTATCAGCAACTGCAACAAAATGTTTATCTTGATCACTACTCTGTGAGGATTCATAAGAGGATGAATGTTGGAGAGTACTTTTACTTCCCTTTTCAGAGTTAGAAGATGGCTGAGACAGGTATTCAGTCTTTGAACTAGATTTACTACTGGAAGATTTTGGTTTTTCACTTGAATCTGATAAATACTTACTCTTTGTAGATTGATTCTCTTTTTTAGCAAAGCTGGATTTGCTAGATTTTTTTGAGGAAGCTTCAACAGTTTTTGAAGATTGTGCGATATGTTTTTTACTGCTATCTTCTGACTTTTCTTTTTTAATAGATTTAGAGGAGCTGCTTTTATTAAGAGAAGAGTCTTTTGATGATGACTTGAGAGTTTTAGATAGAGACTTAGAATGTTTTTCAGGAGTTTTATGATCGGAAGATTCTTTATTTTTAGGCTTACGTTGATCAGAACAATGACTGGAAGCTTTAGGGGAAGAATGTGTTTTAACTTTTTTTGATTTTTCTGAATCCAGTTTCGGTTTATTCTGACTATTTGATTTAGAAGCTGAGCTAACTGCCTTATTTGGATTATCTTCTGGATTAACATTATCTTCATTTGGTTTAGGATCTTCTATTTTCTTTTTATCAGGCTTAGAATCTTCTCGTTGTACTTTCTTCTGAGAATCTGCCTGCATATCAAGTTCTTCATTTTTTACTTCTTTTTTTAATTTTGCTGAATCTTTGTTATCAACCTGTGGTTTAGTCAATGATGTCAAACTATCATTTGAAAGCTCAGCTGGTTCAGATTTCAAAGAATCATCCTCATTAACTTTTTCTGATTTTGTATTTATATCTAATCCTTTTCCAAGTAAAACATCTTCTTTCTTTTCAATTTTAATAGGAATATCTGAACTTTTCCCTGTGTTAACATTATCTTCCTCTTTCTTTTCAATTTTAATATCAACAGATTTTAAAGTTTCTTCTTTCTTTTTCTCTGTCTTTAAAGAGACATCAGAACTTTTTTTAGTAACATTTTCTGATTTTTGAACTGAATTTTGTGACACAGGTTTTGGCTTTGAGTATGTGAAAGATAATATATCTGCTATTGGATCTGAAAAAGTATAAATTATTTTTAATAAAATGATTAAATTGCAAAAATAGAAGAAATTAAGTAAACTTATCTTAACCAATCAATTCGTCAAAAAACGTCAAAAAATTAATAATTTTACCAATTTTATTTTCCTGAATATTCTTTAGATTTTTATTTTCTTTACAGGCAAAAAGAACATCAATTTATTTAATATGAATAAATTATTTAATATTTCCATAAATTAAAATTAGTTTTATGATATGATTTTCAAGAATTTTTCACTAACTAACTTGTTCAAAAAAGTGCTACTAATAAATATAACTGCAGATTAATTAATTTAAACATTTCAAAGTTTAATCATAATTATTTCTAAATTCAAGATGTATTAATTAACAAGCTTTTAAAAGATCCTTTTTCCAACAAATTTGTTGCTTATAAAAAAAGCATTTCAACTTTCATGAAAAAAACACAATATTAATTTGATGTTTTCTTTGAAAAATGTTAAAAGTGAGATTTATGAGTGTAGCATATATAAGACACTAAAGAGTTTCATAAGTTATTATTTCCTATTAAAAGACAACGCAAAACTTTCAAAATTAATAAATAAAAAATTTGATAAAAATTTTACTTTTCTTTATGAAAAATAGTGAATTTTAAAAGATGACACCAATTATGTTAAATTTACATTCACAGCAAAAATAATTACTATACTGGAATCCTTATATAATAAGGAATTTCTTAATACTTTCATACTTCTTTTTAGCTTACAATAATAAAAAATTTTGAATTTTCACAAGTAAAAGTATGTTAAAAAAAATGGTGACAATGATTTATTGAACAATGTCAGCAAATATAAAACAATGCTAAAACCATTGCTTTATAGTCAAGTAAAAAAAATAATAAGGATGCTACAACTATATATCCTATTTTTATAAGTGAAGTATCCTTTATGGAATCTTTGTAAATTTTAGTTTCTGTTATGATGTTGAATTATATTTTTGTGGTGAATTTAACACGCATAATTTTAACAATCAAATATTTATAATCTTCTATGATTGCACATAACATTAAACTTACAGGAACACTTTATAAATGTAAACACACAATAACATCCTCAACAGGCCCATTCTACATCTTGCTTTTAGAATCCAACCGAACAGCTTACCATTTTTAAAACTCATTTTTGCTGCCTCTGCAGAAACATCTCACGTCATCAAAATCATTACAGTCTTATTTCTCTCCCCACTGAGAGAAAATTTTTCCCAGAAGGACCCCAAAAGGAAACTTTTCCTAAGTTTTGTATTCTCAGTTTAATTCAAGAAAACCAAGAAATATGAACAGTTCATACATATATATACATTAGTTCTATCTAAGTAGTACCTTATACTAAGAATTACGCTCATCTTATAACTACTTGATGAACACATTAAAACACACATAAACAAAATTTAAAAAAAGAATATTTACAAATTTTGCTAACACACAAGAAATATATATACCAAAATTTTTCTTTCAATTATACTAAGTTTAATTTTCAAATTTTAAGGGATACAACTCAAACTATCAGCATTCTGATGCTGTTTTCCTTTACAAAGATTTATTCTGTAGTTAAAGGACTTAATAATCAAGGATCATCGTTATCCTGGATCTATAACTTTTAGCTTAAGCATTTTTCTTATTTTGAGTTTCAAAATTTCAGACTGTCTATAAGGAATGGCACAAATAGGTCTATCAGAATCTTATTCAATGTCATGTTCTGTTCAGATCTGTATAGCTAGGTTCATTTGAAAAGATTTTAGAGTATTTTCTAATCAATTCACAAAGTTCACCAATTTCAGTTTAAGATAATAGTGTATTAGACTGTATAGACTACCATGCTTCCTTTAAATCAGAGTGTTGGGATTCTAATTCAAGATCAGAAATTTTGTCGTCCTCTTTGCTATTGTTTTTCTCTAAATACAGCAAGTTAATGTTTTTTTCTCTCTATGGTTTTTGTGTATATGGTTTTTGTATATTCCCATGATAAACTTGGCTTTAGTCACTGTTCAGAAATTGAATAATGTAGTTTGTCTCTGTAAGTTATTAAGCCATTTCTCCTGGACCAACCCAATGCACGGACAGTTCATTTGGTATTGATGGGGCAACAACAACTAAATTGCCATTTCTAAATACTTGCTTTTCAGCATTTCCATCATACCACAATTTTTGTTTTACTTTCGTTGTTTACATATTTTCTACAGCAAGGTTCTGACAATGCTTCATAAAATTTTAAAGTTCAAAAACATATGAAACATCATTTCCTTCTTCAGTTTGCTCAGATGAGTTCTCATATGATAACATCTTTGGAGTCCTTAAGTTCTAGTTAACAAGCTCAGCTGAGCTGTAACCAGTACCATCAAGTGCATCTCAACACAAAGAGTGTGTGTGGTAAGACTTTCTCCCAGTCCTATTTAGATTCTTCACCATTTGGGTTTGAGGGACACAAAATTAAATATGTACTTATGTTATATCATAGAATCTTAACTGATAATTATTTAGTATTTAAATATACCAACAAATCTTGATATCTATTATTTTTCTTATCTTTTAAATAAACATGACCTAAGCATAAAAATTTCACAATCATTTACAATGAAAACATTTGAGAAAAGAGAAAAAGATATAAATCTTTTCTTTCAAATTTCAGAAATTATTCATATATAATATTCTAATTCAACATAATTTTGATTTCATGAAGGTTCTATATGAAACCAGCAATCAAAAATCCAAAAGTTTACAGAAAAATTCAATACTTTATTTATTTAAAGTTGTGATAGGCGAGTGCCGTAAAAATAGTATTTCTAACCCAATATTTAATACAAATATGAGAATTATGAATATTATATTTCCGTATTTTATTTTTCCAAATTTTAACAAACTGAGATTAAATTCAAAAACCAAACACTACCAATAGACAAGGTATATATACTCAACCCTATTTTTCATCTGTTTTATTCATAATCCTACAATATTCCTGTCAGAAACACAAGGCACTGAATGCTTATGTATCATTAATGAAACCATTCTTCACGTCTGTTACAACACTGAATTATATTTTTGCTGTGAATTTAACAAACATAATTTTAGCAATCAAATATTTATTATCTTCTATGATTGCATGTAACATTAAACCTACAGAAACATTTTATAAATGAAAACACACAATAACATTGTCAACAGGCCCGTTCTACATCTAGGTTTTAGAATCCAGCTGAACAGCGCACCAATCTCTCTTCTGTTTTTAAAACTCATTTTTGCTGCTTCCTCAGCAATATCTCATGTGGTCAAAATCATTACACTACATTTCCATTAGTTATATTTATATTTTAGTATAGTATATCATAAACTATGCTAGAATAAGTGAATAAATAAATAAAAATTTATATTATAGAATTATACCTAAAATTGGAGTCTTCTTGGAACTAACTTCAGAATTCTCACAAGATGTTTTCTCTGAGTTTGAACTTTCATTAGCAAGTGTTTGCTGTTTAGTTAATTTCTCATTTTCTTCTTTTAAATACTGATGAACAACTTCTATTATTCTAGGTAAGAATAATTGACCAATTTTTGGATTTATCACTTGTTCTACAACATGATCTGCACCAACAGCTAACATTCCAGATCTAAATAATAAAAGACAATCTTGAAAATGAATTCAAAAAAAGACTTAAAATAAGACTAAAAATATAAATAAGCTTAATTTTTCCTTTCACAATAACATTAGAGTCAAATTACCATATTCAGAGCACATTCATAAAAATATTTAAGATTGAGATCACACATTATAAAATACTTGAAAAAAATACATAAAAGCTACTTAAATAAATTTGACATAAAATCTTACTCATCAATATGCCTTCTAAGTTTATTTCGAAGTTCATTTTTATTTAAGTCAGGATTCCATGTTTCATTCGATAGAAATTTTGTTGTGTAACCATCAACTCTTTGGCTCAAATTCTGACAGGAGGACTAAAATAAAATTAAAGAAAATATTAATAAATTAAATGAAAACATTTTGTTAAAATTTTTAACTATATGCTGTTTACTATCTCACACATAAACAAATTTATGTAATGTTAATAATTAAAAAATATTTACTAAATAGTTTAGAAGAAATATTTTATCTTGAGAGCAAATGGAAAGTTAATATCAATTTTAAAAAATGAGCATACCATATTTCAGAATACAATTAAAAAAATCAGAAAAATGAAGTACACAAACTAAATGAATTTATTCTAATTGATAGATTCACAACTTTATCAGTTAAGGAATGTATTCTTAAATATTAAAAAATGATTCACATACAAACATGTCATTGTCATAATATTAGTTTTAAAATATCAATAATCTGAAGATTTCTAAGTACTTGTATCATTTAGATTCTAATGACATTTTGCCGACAAATTCACATTTACTAACACTTAAAATTTTCAAACCATATAATTTTTTTTTCAATACCTGATACTGATAAGCTAGACAAGACATCCATTTACAATAAAATTTGTGCTTAGAAATGAAGCAACTCTGTTGAATTGTGACATTAGTTATATTTAAATATTTGAAAAGTATTGCTTAACTGCTTAAAAAAATCACATCAAGAAATTTTCAAAAAAAAAAAAATTGAAGAATGATGCCATGGATGCTGACTGATTCAATTATAATTGTTTTTTTAGAACATTTTAAAAACATTAAATAACCAATTTAAGTTATTAAATAATCCTTTATTAATATTTAGTAATCTAAACTAATCATTTAATTATGGAATTTAATATATAGAATCAAACAAAATTAAAAGTACATAAAAATGCATTTCAAATTTAAATAAATTGCCTCTTTTTAAATCAATACCATAAAAAGCATATTTTTTAAAGAAATATATTATACAATATAAATCCTTTTTGTTTCTTACTTAAAAATCTTTAATCTATGCTGTATATATCTTATGATCAATAACTAATCATACATAAGAAACTGGAGGAAAAAATATAATTTCAAACAAACTAATTGTTTTATTTCCTAAATGAAAATTTTGATTGCACACTTTGACACAAAAATATTTTTATAGGGTAAAGCATGATACGAATTTTTACTGTTGTTATGGAGTTAATCTAGAATTGATTATTAACTATAATTATATATAGTTTGCATAGCTGGTAGTTAATCCAGAATTGATTATTAACTATAATTATATATAGTTTGCATAGCTGCTAACTTATATGGCTTTTAAAGGAATTGAAAGGTCTTACAGATAAGCAGTAAAATTATACAGATTATCTGAGTTTATTGGAAATTAAAGATTTCCATAAATTTATAATGAAAATTTCAAAAATAAATTTTACTAATGAAATATTTAAAATATTTCCTTAATAATTTAATACATCCAACAGTGATCATAAGATTAACATTTGAAGTCAATTTTTTCTTTACTACTTACCAAAAGAGAAATGAGCATCATTAAATGGCAACACACAATGAATAATATTAAGATTATAATATAGAATATAATAAGAATATTCTTATAGAACAATAAAGCAAGTAAGTTACAAAAAAAAAATAATTTACAGATAAGATATTGAATCCACAATATAACCATATTAATTTTATAAAACACAATTGTCAACATATTTTTCTACAACACAGCAATATCAGCTATTTGAAGTTAAAATGAAACTGTTTTGTTTTTGTTATTTTTCAAAAAAGTTCTTGTTATTTTTCAACTATCTTGAACGGTATGTCATTCTTGGAAAAATTAGCTATTTTAAAGTAAATCCATAAATGTGATTTTCATTATTCTTTCTACAAGACACAGAAGATTCACAATTTGAAATCTTAATCTTCAATTTGACAACAGGCAGTTTTTAAATACATTTTTTTACAAAATAAAATGAATATTTTTTATTGATATGAAAAAATCAAGATGAAAAAAATATGATAAAGGAGAACTGTATAAAGCAGAATAGTTTTAAATGATAATATGAAGAAAATGTCCATTTATTTTATTTATTTATCTTTTGTGTCATATGATTCCAGCAACAGCTCTTTTCTGGAAAATTTCGTAAATGAATCATCACTTGCCGATGAAGACGTAAAAAGATGCAAACGTTAACTATTCCAAAATAAACATGTATGCAGAAGTTCCCACACACAATAAACACAACCCAATTTTTATTTTAATAGTCTCCACATATAAAAAATAAGTATGTTTACTCGTTTTTTTTTTTTTTTTTAAATTTTAAAGTACTATAAATTAGTTCCGAATTAAAAAAGAATTGTTCAAAACACAGATTACAAATAACTTTTTATACAAAATATAATCTAATTCTACAAAAAGTTATCTTGTTTCACTTAAATTTTCAGCTTTTTAACGCAAATTGAATTTACCGTAATAAAAATAATTGGGAATTTAATCTAATTTTTACCTTGGTATCTACGTCTGCAAGACACTCATGGCGAAACTCGTCAAATATACCTTTTGCCTTTAAGTAACTAACAATGTTTTCTATCAATATAGGATCTCCTGGTGTAAATCGTTGATTTTCCATAGTATTCCTACTATGAACATAAATAAACAGAATTCAAAAATTCATGAACTCTTGAAATATAAACAATTCTGAATAATAAACAATGAATGGTCTTGTTGCCAAACATTTGTGAGGCAATACAATAAATTTTATAAGTAGAATATCTATTTTATTTTTAAAATGCTTTGAAAATAATATTTACTCTTTTCCTCCATTTTTCTTCATTACAAATAATTATTGATTTTTCCTTTTGCTAGTCACAACTTTTCACAATAAATTAATTAAAAAATTTTATTCGGGAAAAATAGATTATTTTTCTTTAATACGCATGCGCATGCTGCAATGTGTTTGTGATTTGTGAGCAATCTACAGAAATTTTTATGACAGTGGTTGATCGCTAGCCTCTACAATTGTGTAAAATCGAATTAAAATGGCCTTAAAAAACGTAGTTGGTGCAAGTAAGTATCCAATAATCATTTGAAGTACTCAAATTTCAATAATACACGTTGTTTTGTTTTATTATGTATACCACCTCCTTTTTCTAATCGACTTTTAAAGGGGTGTGTTATTTAGTTTTTCTTTACTTATACTACTTAAGAAAAGATCGCGCGAAAATTAGCAATCTGAAGTATATAGTAATCATTTTAAAAATAATGCATCAATAATTATTTCAGAAATCATGAATGATGTTATTCGAGCGGTGAAGAAAAAAGGAGATTGGAAAGTTCTTGTTGTTGATAAATTAGGTATGCGAATGATATCTGCTTGTTGCAAAATGCATAGAATCGCCCAAGAAGGAATAACAAGTAAGTCATAAAAATTATTTTTAACATTAAAGTATTTACCACGAAGTTTTTTTTTTTTACAAATTTTCTTTGAACTCCATATGTATTATAAACAATATGAAATGGAGATAGTCTCGAAAATGCAGCCATATTTAATCAAAATGTGTTTTTAAATTGAGATGATATGTAAATTTTTAATCTTAATTTCAACCTTTTGTTCATAAGGTTTTTTAACTTTACAAATGAATTACATAAATGAACTTGAATACAAAATTGCATTTTTAATAAGAAGAAAATTTCATAAGTGACCTATTGGTAATTTATGATAGTCATGGAATTAACTGTTTCATTAAAAAAATATTCCTTCTGTCTAAGCTTAAGGCATTGCAATTTTTTATAACTCAACTAATTAGTTTTATAATCTACTGGGAATTGTAAAAATTTTGTGCACGTTTATTTTCACTCTTAATGAATGATTATGGACATTTTATATCATGTATTTATTTTAGATTTATGTTTACAGAATTAATAAATAGGCATTTCATTGACAAAAATGCAATCCACTGACAATAGTTGTATTGTTTGTCAAAGAATTTCACAAACATTAAAACTCAATTTACCCAAAAAAACATTACTTATTATCAATAAAGCTATTAGTTTTAAGTTACTTTATCTATAAGTTGAAATATTGAAAATTTAGTTGATCATAATTAATCAATATTAAAAGTATACATTAAGAATTAGATTATGTGTAAAATGTGCTGAACAATATATAGAAAAGGTAAATAAACATTTTGCTATTTATATAAACTGTTTAAAAATAAATAAGAAATTTTAAAATATTGATTCAGTATTGGATCAACAATGCTTTTTAATATGAAAAATGTTCTCTTAAAAGAATCTATAAATTATTAAAAATGTCCTACATGTTGTGAAGTTTTCATTTTCATAAGTAAATTGAAGTTATATAGTGTAGTATTACATTAATAGACCCCCTGCCACCCTCAAAAGTATCATTTCAGTGGGAAGACATTGTGTTTATGACATATTTAAAGTGCCCCAGCCGTCTTTAGCCAATGCAGCAGATCTTTGGCTGAGCCGGGGTTCAAAGTCACTACTGTCCAATTATAAGAACATTGCCCTAACCAACCAAGCCACATCGACTCTCAGCTGATAATAGTATTACTCTTAACTTTTTATTACATGCATTTTTTAATTAGATTTGACAATGATGTTTCCATGTACCTACGTATGTTGAAAAATTCTACAGTGAAGTGGCAAATAAGGAATGAAAAAAATAGGGAGTAACTTGTTTCTGAATAATATCTGACCTGGTAAAATTATATATATGTATTCATAGCTTTTTCTTGGAAAATTTTTAAAGAAATGAAAATTATTGGAAATTAAATATATTAGTTAAATTTCTTTACCATTTATTCATCACTCAAAATAAATGTTCCATTTTGCTCTTTCTTGGTTTACCTTTTTATTTACTAAATAATCAAAGAAAATATAGGTACTTTTAATATTTTATAACCTTAAATGTTTTTTCTTGTTTAAAAACAAAAATCACGATTCATAAATATCTGTTGTTGTTACTTATGACACTTGGACAAGCCAAATTCTCTATACTGTTGGCTATGCGAATTTAAGTCAGTAGGGTGTGTCTTTTGTTTACCCTAAATATCGTCTTTTTCTATATTATTATTGAGCTATCTTTCACATTGTACAAACAATGTATGAAATACATTGTTTCACCAAATACATAATTTTAATCTTAAAATGTAGTATTATGTGTTATTCACTGCTCAATTTCAATTACCTTATTTTCTAAATATATGTATTTAATATTTTAGTTGTTGAAGATATTGAGAAGATTCGTGAACCTTTACCAAATATGGAGGCTATATATTTAATTACGCCAACAGATAAGGTATTTTCTGAATTAACTTCATCTTTTATGTAAAATAAATTTTTTATGCATTTTTTCTGTAATTTGTTAACGTTTTAATATTAAATATTTCATTAAAAATGTCTTTCAGCTTATGATTCTTATCAAAAATTTTGTGCTTTTTTATCCTTGAATATGTTAAGATAAATCTTATTTCTCTCTGTTTTTATTTTTTATTTTATTTTTTTTTGTTATCTTTACATTATTGAGTAAAAATATTTGTTTGAGAACTGTTCTCTGATGTTATAACTATGATACTTAGAATACAGAAAGAAAATGGGTGATATTGTAAGTTAAAATGTGTTTGATTTAATATGAAATATGTGTCATTAGGAATTTTTTTTAATCTTTTGTAATTTTAGAAGTTATTTTACATTTAAAAAAAATGGGTTCTTAAGCAAAAGGCCTCAAATTTTTATAATGTAGTAAAAGAATGAAGCCAGAAAGAAAACTAATTTACTTTCCTCCTGTTTTTAATTATACAATTGTTTTATAAAGCTTCAAGAAGTGTGTGCTGGTTGTACAGTTTAGAGAAAAAGAAATCATGATTAACCCATTTTCTTAATGTAATCCAGAATTACCCTTTCTTTAAAGAATACCATTGTTAAACTTTTATTGTGAATTGCATATATATATATTTTTTCTAGTCAGTTGAACGACTGATGCGTGACTTTCAACCTAATCGAAATATGTACCGATATGCTCACATATTTTTTACTGAAGGTAATATTTTCCTCCCATTTTATATTATTCAATTGATTTATGATATATTAACCTTATCTATTGCTACCTGATAGAAAATTTATTATTTAATATAAATTAATAATATTTTCCCATTCTTTCAAAATAATTAAATATTGTATATATAGATAAATAGCTTTCCATTTAGAAAATTATCAGGTGTTCGATAAATTATGTGTTCATTTTCAGTTTATAGATATTTTGAACATGTGAAGATGATACAGTATTTGCAATATATATTTTATTAAAAAAGTTCGTTTTCTCACATATTGCTTACTATTTGAAATAGTTTAAGATTATTAAGTATAGCTATGTGCAACAAATTTTCTCCAACCTTTAAGAGAGTTTGTGCTTGTGATTTTGGAAGTAATGAAGTCGACATTAAAAATAAATAAGAATATTGTTTTGAAAAATCTTGTTGCCACTGATATTCTTTGATGAAATAAATATATTAAGCATAATTTAGGATTCTATATTTTAGACAAATCATGATTTTTTAGTAACTGTTCTTTTTTGGTAAAGATTCTAAGCTTCATTATAACTACACTTGAGCATTATAACACATTTTATTTTTTATGTGAAAAGTTGATAAGTATAGTTGATATTCTGGCCTTCAGTTAAAGTGCTTATGAGTGTGATTCTTTCTTCGAAAATAGATGTTTTTAATGGTTCAGAATCCACTTTAAGTCATAGCTGCCTGACAAATTCATTCTCGGGTACAATAAAGTGACTAAAAATCATCAAATAAATAAAGTTAACTGAGAAAAAATTATTGCATAAGTAATAATTCTTAGAATTTAAAAATTAGACTAAACAGTAGTTATATATTTCAGTTAAAGTATATTCATCAGAAAGTAATTGCGGTTTAGTAAAAATCATTGTGTTGAAAAGATTTATTTTCTTATTCGGTTTCAAACTTACCTTATTCTGTTTAAATTGTCTGCCTCTTTTTCTTGTAAATTTAACCTTATATGTGTTTTAATTAATGTTTTATAAAACTAAAATTGGGTAATTTTACTTATAAAAATTGGTTTCTTAACACAATCTTTCTTTTAACCTTTAATATTATAATAATTTTTATTTTCTAACTAACAGTTTATTTTATTTAAAATTTTTCTATGTTTTTTCTTCAGCTTGTGGAGAAGAATTATTCAATGAGTTATGCAAGTCCCCAACTGCTAAATACATTAAAACTTTGAAGGAAATTAATATTGCATTCTTGCCATATGAATCACAGGTATTTCTATGAATTAAATTTTATTTTAACTAATAATATTTTATATTTCCATGTAATGTTTCTATTTCCTTAATTGATGTCTAAAATCTTCATTTTTACAGCATAAAAGGAATTCAATATATTTATTGCCATATGTATAGTATAAAACTCCAATATTATATTACTAAATCTGTGTAATATTACCCTGAAATTACTAACTAGATGGTCTTAGAAATATTACATTATTAATTTTAATGTAATGCATTTATTAATGAGTTCAATTTTTTCATGTTTGGATACTATCAAAGCTATTAGTGTAACAAAAATGGTTATCTGGAAGATAAGTATTGAAGATAAATTTGCAATCTTTATTATTTTAATTAATAAAATAAAATTTTTATTTTCTGTTTTATATATTTTTAAAAAATTTAACTTTTAATGATTGATGTGAAATGTTTGTAATTTAATACAACACAAATAAGGTTTGACAAATTTGTCAGTCATAAACCATCATGCGCTATTAGGTTGGCAAGTCTATATATTGTTTCACTAAAACAATACTAATTTTTATAAGCCTTTCATCAAAGGGAAATTCAATGTCATCATCATCATTCATGGCACGCCAGCCCAGGATGGGCCAAGGCCTTTTGAACAAGTTTCTTCCAGACACCTCTACTGCAGACCTGCCGACTTTTACGTGTCGTGCGTAAATTTTATGCAAGATCCACGGGCTTTACGCTTTTACTGATAGCATGAATTATTTTACGCGTTTCTGTTCTTCTGAGCAAAGTTTAAAAAGAAAAAGAAATTTATGTCTTAGTGGCAATTTTTTCTTGTTAGCCATGATGAGAAGCGAAAATTAGCACCCCATTCAACCCATCTGTGGAAAGAGAAATAACTTCCCGGACTGTGTGGTCGCAGAGGCTCCGAAAATGCACATGTCCACCCTTTTTCTATCGGGGGGGGGGAAGCCTCTGGCTTGAAAAACTAAGGGAAAAGAAATGGTAGAGGTATAATTTTTTTCTTTAGTCACACAGATTAAAACAAAAGTTTTACTGAAATACTTTTCTGAAAGTTGGCAGGTATGCTACTGGCAGCCAAACTCCTCCAATTTTTTGTTCCAAGGACCCTGTAGTCTTCTTCGACTGCATCCACCCATCTCAGCTTTGGTATTCCTCTTCTTCTTACGCTGATGGGTTTTGCAAAAAAATTTCCCTTAGTGTTTTATTGTCTTTCATTTTAATTACATGTCCAACTCAATTAAGACGGTTTACTTTAATGTGATGTACAACGTCTGGCTCCTTGTACATTCGATAGATTTCTGAATTGTATCTTTTGCGCCAGACACCGTTTTCCTTCGTATCTCCAAAGATACTTCTTAAAATCCTGCATTCAAATAGCCGAGCTGGCAGCCGAATGGTTAGCGCTCTTGCCTTCGGTTCAACAGTTCGTGGGTTCGAATCCCACCTTGGGCATGGGTGTTTGTAGTGGTTCGGAATCCACTTTAAACCGTAAGTCCCGGTCTAATTAGCCCTCGTGTGCAAAAAATGACCGTTGAGCGACAAACAAACAAACAAACAAACCTGCGTTCAAATAGTCCCAACAGCCTCTCCTCTTTTACTGTCAAGGTCCAAGTTTCCGAGGCATAGGTCAAAACAAGATGGATAAGCGTTCTATAGATCTGTAACTTAGTTTTTCGTGATAAAAATATAGTTTTTAATACATGTCTTAGGCCAAAAAAGGCTTTGTTAGCCACAGTTAAACTTCTTCTTACCTCTGGGAGAATGTCATTATTTTTGTTAACCATGGAGCCAAGATAAATTCATCAGTTTCAAATTTACTATCACCAATGAGTAGATGAGTTTGAGTAAATTGGGTTCTTGTTACAGGGAAATATTTAGTTTCTTGATAAACAATAAGCCCTGCCAGCCTGGCCTCCCTCTGAATAGCCTCAAAGGCTTCTATTAAGTAGTTTTTACTTCTGGCTACCATTGCAATGTCATCTGCAAATGCCAACACTTGAACAGATTTTCCGAAGGTACTGCCCCTGGTATTGATACCAGATTTCCTGATGACTCTTTCAAGAACGATTTTAAACAAAAGGCAAGAAAGAGCAACCCCCTGTCTTACTCCTTATCAACAAGAAAGTCTCTTGAGAGTTGTCCCTGGATCACGACCCTACAGGAAGTCGAGTTGAGGGTCACTTTTAGCAAATTAACTAACTTTAATGGAATACCAAAAACAAGCATAGCCTTAAATAATTCATTGCAGCCTATAGAATCGTATGCTGCCTTGTAGTCAATGAACAAAATATGTAAATCAATATCAAATTCATGGCACTTCTCCATAATTTGTCTAAGACCAAATATATGGTCCACTGTGGATTTACCAGTACAGAATCCACATTGATAGTCGCCCACAATATTATCTACATACGAGACAAGTCTCTTGTACAATTTCTTGGAAAGAACTTTGTAGTAAATGCACAATAAGCTTATTCCTCTATAGTTTTCACATACTAATAGATCGCCCTTTTTGAAAATTGGACAAAGCAAGCTTGTAAGCCAATCCTCTGGCATCTTCTTGAATGTCCAAACATACTGGATTATTCTTTGTAAGAGCTCTAACACCTTTGGCCCTCCTTTTTTTATAAGTTTGGCCTGTATGAGATCTATTCCAGGTGCTTTATTGTTTTTGAGCTCTTTTATAGAAAGCAATGTTTCCTGCAGAGTTGGAAGCTCCAGCTCCAAAGGTCCATCTATGATTTCCTCCTGTGTAATCACAGGATCAACAGTATAATCATTAATCTCTAGCAGGTCTTCAAAATGCTCGACCCATCTCTCCAAAATTTCAGAGCCTTCACTAAGGATAACACCAGCCTTATTTCTACAATAGTTGATTTTAGGTTTAAGGTCTCTTCGACAATAACTGACCTCTTGAAAGAATGCACGGCATTCATTGGTCTTCTTTAGGTGTTCCACATTCTTGAATCTATCTTTCTCAAACGCCCTTTTCTTAGCCCTGAAAACCTTCTTCTCATATCTTCGTGCCTTATGGTAATCCTCCAACAAACCCCTAGTACCATGCTGCAGAGATCTTTTATATGCAATAAGTTTTTGCTCATTTGCATTTTTACATTCGTCATCAAACCAATCATTACTTTTCTCCTTAGTCTTGTGGCCCAAAATTTCAGCTGCTGTATCAGAAATGGCTCTCTTAAATTGGCACCATAGTTCTTCAAGATCCGCCACTTTGGAGATATCCAATTTCACTTCCGAGATTCTCCTTTCTTAAGTCTCTATAATTATTGATCACTGTATCCTCTTTAAGTTTGTAACAATCAAACCTTTTATCTTTTTACTTTGTTCTTTATTGCCATTGGAGACTTTACCTCTTAGCCTAGCTAACACTAAATAGTGATCACTGTCAATATTAGCTCCTCTAAAAGTTCTAACATTAATCAAGCTTGTAAAATGCCTAGCATCAACAAGAGCATGATCAATCTGGTTAGGTGTTAACCCATCCGGTGATTTTTATGTATATTTATGAATGTTTTTATGCTCAAAATAGGTACTACCAACCATTAGGTCATATGCAATAACAAATTCAATGACGCGTATACCATTATCATTTGATTTTTCATGAGCACTATGGCCACCAATAATGGGTCTGAACTCTGGATTTTAGCGTTCAAATCACCCAAAACAAGTTCTATATTATAATGTGGGCAGCTTCTTAAACACTCAGAGAGCTTTTCATAAAATATTTCCTTCTCTTCATCCCCTTTGTCCTCTGTTGGGGCATGTACATTAATAATACTATAATTTGCAAGCCTCCCCCTAAAACGTAACTTGTATAATCTTGGCATAATAGCTCTAAAAACCTTAATTAGATGCTTCAACCTCTTATTAACTAAGAAACCAGTTCCCTCTATGTGCTTTTTGTCATGGCAGCTGTAAAACAATAGATGAGTTCTCTTGTCTAGGGAACCCTGGCCAGTCCACCTCATCTCCTGGACCGCAGCAACATCCACCTTGTAACTATCAAGTTGCTGTATAAGCTCCTGCAGGGCTCTAGCACGATAGAGAGAATGCACATTCCAAGAACCAAAAATCAAGTCCTTAAACCTTTTCCAAGTTCGCCTGCGAGTTAGGCACCGGTCAATTTCCTGTTCAGACTTCGAAACTGAAGGTTTTTTCCGGGGTGAGGGGGTTAACCTCACACCCAACCCCCAACCTGGAGGACCAGTCCCCTGATATAATCCCCAGTGACAGGGTACCCGGCTATCCCCCCAGGCACTGGGCACCTATTTTTGTCGCCTTTTACAATACGCATAGGCTACGTTGGGACTATTCTTACTCCCCGGTCACCACACGGGGCGAAATTCCATGTGCAAAAATGAATTTTTGTTTTAATCAACATGGTTAAAATTTTTATATTTTACAAATAAGTACATAAAAGGTATATATTAGATGGAAATAAGGTTCCACTTTCATATGATTCTATTTTACAAACAATGTTATCTCCCCCCACCCAAATATTAAGGGTGTAATCATGTTTTTGTGTTTGTGAAGAATTTTATGTAATTGTATAATCTTTATTGTGTAAGATGAAATTTTACAAATGATTGTATTAAATGTTTTGACTTTTCTCTTTTAATTTTTACATCAGGAAAAGATTATAAATTATTATTAAAAAATGTATGAATTTCATAAAAAGATTAAGTTTAATTTTTCTTTTGAAATAGATATTTTCCTTAGATTATCCTGAAACATTCCCACTGTATTTCAATCCCTCAAAAGCCTCCCATTCTGCTAACCTTGAACGTATAGCAGAACAAATAGCGACTGTGTGTGCTACTTTGGGTGAATATCCAAATCTTAGATATCGATAGTAAGTAGCTTTAATATTACAGATATATCCATTTTACAGGCCTTTGTAAGTTATGAATTTTATATTATTTTTTTCTGACAAATCATTATTTTTCAATATGAGTTATTTTTTGCTTCTTATTCTCAGAAAATGCTAATGTGTCCTTATAGTTATTTTAAAATTCAAAAAATTATGATAAATCTTATTGAAGAATGAACTTATATGCAAAAGAGTGATTATAAGCAGAACATGAGAATGTTGATGTTATATTAGAAAAATTCTCAAAATATGCATTAAAATTTTCAAAATAGTCCTTTTTAAAGTATCATCTTATTTTTATATAATTTAAATGTTTCTATTTAATATTTTAAAATAATTAGATATTTAGAACATTTAAATTGGAATTTCACAAAATGTTCATTTAAAAAACTACATCATGTAATTATTTTTCATTTCAGTTTTTATTTTTTATCAATAAAATTACTTATTCTCACTTTTACAACTTTTTCTGTAACTCTACAGCCCGTAACAGGCCAAGGTTGTCTCTAAAAGTTTCCTCCATCAGGAACTAATCTAGTTAGTCCTCATGTGCAAAAAATGATTTTGAGCAACAAACCAATCCATTAGGAACCATCAGTTGATATAGATCTCCAACCACTGACCCCAATTTCTTATAGCATTTTCATAACTATCTCAATCTGGTGTTTGGTCTACCTCCAAACTTTTCCTTTTCCATCAACTTTTTTGAATGTAATTTTTTGTGTTAGGTTTAAATCATTGTATCTAGAAATATGTCCCAACCACCATAATTGATTATCTTTAGTATTCACAATATTTGGTTCTCCGATTTTGAAATAAAGTTCATTGTTATAACAAATTCTCCACATATTACTTTCTTTAACTGCTTTAAATATTTTTCTTTCAAATATTAAAGGCTTATTTTCCTCAATTTTGTTCATATAACTGTACTCACTTCTATACATAATTGATTTTATAAAAAAATTAATTTTGGCTTTTATGCTTAAATATTTTGATATAAAATGCTGTTTCAGTGTGTAATAATATTTGTTTGCCATTATCTTCACAGAATTGTTGTATAAAATTATAAATGCATTTTGTCAATCTTTAAATTCATTTCTTAGCCAGTTATTAGTATTTTTATAAGACAATGTGAAATTGCTTGATAAAAGGCTAGTAAAACTGCTCAGCTTAACTCAAGCTAACTGCCTTCTTTATATATATATATATATATATATATATATATATATATATGTATGAAAATTTATCCAAATAAAAAATTTTAAAAATTGTCTCCTTAAACTTCTTTAGTTTTATTAAGTAAATCAAAAGAGGGGGGAAAGAATGACTTATCACCTCATGAGTCACTTTGTCTGAAGTGTTTAAAATGACAGCATAATTGTGCAAAGTAATAACTTGCACAAGAAATATTTATTTCTTCAAGCTTGAGAAAAATAAAGCTTCTTATTCTAAATTTTCAGTTACATAGCATTGTAACCATTCTTGTAATAAAAGCAATACTAACTAGCTCTGAAAGATTATTTATTTCAGTATCCTCAATAGCACAGCAGAAAAAAATTGTGAAAATGGAAAGCATAATAATTAATAAAATGAGAAAGCAGTATTTCATTGCTTCATTGTTTATTTCATTGCAGCTGGAGTTTGACTCACTGTATATTGTTTTTGTTGCCACTGAAAATATAAAATTGTTCAGTCTGGCTAAATATCAATAAATAAGGCTAAATATCAATAATCAAGTTTCCAGAATAATGAGATTTCATTCTTGTATATGATAATAAACTCATTCATCAATGAAGCCAAGTTATATTAGTTGTTAGATGTGTATTTTGAGCTTTTTTATTAGATGGCAAGAAAATACTTAGTTGTTTAGATTGTAATTTATTTATTTTTTTATTATTTTATGCAAATAATCTAAGGTATAACCACTTGGCTTTTTAGAAAACAAATTTATTAAAAAAAAGATAGTAGTAATGTATTGTAATAATTTAAGTAATCTAATCTTTAATTTTTTAGGGGGAAAATCAATAATTAAAGAAATTTAAATGGAAAATATGTTTTAATTAATGTTACTCACATTTGTTATGAAAGTATACAATGACTTTAAAATTTAATTTTAAATATATTCATGATATTTATATATATTCCCTTAAAGATACTGAATTATTAGTGTACATTCTTTTGTAGAAAATAAAGCATTGTTTGCTTCATCTTTTAAACTATTGTTTAAAAATATATGTATTTAAAATATTACTTGAATGCAAAAATATTTTTAATATTCAACAGATATTTTAAAAAATATCTGTTGTTTTTTATTACAAGCATTCAAATAAAGAAGAGTTATGTAGAAAGTTGCTTTAAATTAATTTATCAAGTAATAAGTGAAGAATGACTAAAATATTAATTCAAATTTTATTCTTTATAACCTTTTCTTGAAAACCTTTATGCTAAAGTGTGTTAAGATAATGGTAGAAAAAGTAAATAAACCTTGCAATAATTGTAAAAGTACTAAGAATTTAGTTTGTTTATGCATCATTTGAAAAGGCTAATGAAAAAAAAAAATTCTGTGACAGTAAAAATATGGAACATAAAAAGTTTGTATTTGCTGATTTTTACCTCTTTTTTATGTTTAACTGTATTAAAGTATTTGCCATATTTTGCTTTCACCAAGAAATGCCTTATTATTTTATAAAATTAACTGTTGGAAGTATATTTTGATGATATAAAATAGCATATTTTTATCATTTTTTTTATGTATGCTTATTTTTTTAAATCTGAAGTCTTAAAATTCAAATGTTTGTATTTATAATAAAGAGAAAACCAAAATCATAAAAATTTCCTGCTTACTATTTTTTTCTTTCTCCATCTTAATTTTTTTCAGTGTGTGTAATGTACAGTCAAAGTTGCATAGATGTTTGCAAATAATTCACAAATGTGTTTATTCTTTATAAAGTACATATCATTACAAGATTTCTTGAAATTTCTTAAAAATAAAATAATCATGATTTTTAATTCATTTCATAATTAAAATTTATCTTAAGAATAGGTAGTCAAATTTTAAAATTAGAAAGGAAAATCAGTGTGTTTAAAATAAATTAGGGTATTTTCTTTCAGATTTATTATATTACAAAATTTTATTGCTCCAAATTAATATTTCTTTAATTTCAGTGATTTTGATCGAAATGTAGAACTTGCGCAATTGATACAACAAAAATTGGATGCTTATAAAGCTGATGAACCAACAATGGGAGAAGTATGTATTCTAATATTTGCATATTAAAACTAAATTACAATTTTAATATAAAAACTGTTTTCATGTTATGTGCAGGCCATGAAAGATTACTAAATTGAAAACATTTAATCTGTTAGCTTTACTTTAAAATGTTTTCAAAATAAATCATTCCTTTTTTTTAACTTAAAATATAGGTTAGTTACTGTATGTAGTATATGTAAAAATTACCATTTTTCAGGTCACTACAAATACAAAATGTGCTGAAATGTTTTCAATCAAAAATTAAATTGGCATTCTTTGTTATTTTGTGATTTATGCATAGCAGCAAAGATGTTTCAATTATGCTGGTTGTACATCCATACTCTTTGTATTGTCTGCATTTAAACTATTTCTTTCAAAGTGGAGAATAGTCTTCAAGGAGATAATTTAACTTAAAATTATCTTTCACTGTCTGAAAATTTATATTTATATGCTAGTAATCATGGCATCTCATTTCAGAACAAAATGTTAAGTTCAAACAATAAGCCAGAAGTGGGAGTTTAATTCTGTATGGTCAGAATCTTAAGTGTTGTAAATTTATAAATTGTGTTTTTCTTGATGATGAACAATTATTGTGCATGAGTGCATGTCATACTTATTAATAATAAATTTTTTATGGAAAATTAATCTTCATATAAAATAATAAAATAGTAGAAATACTTATACTCTACTTATCCTTGTCACAAATTGGATAAGTGAAAATAATAGTTAAGCGACATAAACAAATAATCATAAATGCATAAACTTTGCAATCCAATTATATTCTTTTTAGGCCCCATTGTAAGTGCTGCAATAATTTTTTTTTCATCTTTATATTGTTTTCCATGGGTTATATATTATCTGATCTGTTCCTATCAGTGCTAATTTTTTATTTAAATGTTGTTTTAGTTCAAGTGTTATAATCAGAATTGCTGGAACAATATGAAATGCTTGTAAACTTTTCTTAAAAAAATCTCCTGCCAATATATTTTATAAAATATGGCTATTGTAAAAAAAGAAAAGAAAAAAATGGGAGCTACAGCTATAGAGAGAATTAAAAGGATTATATTTTATGAGAGTTTAATTGTTTAAATTTTTATCTACTCGTGTCTACCACTTTACCATGTTTCGTCTTCATCCATGGCAATATTTATCTTCAGCAAAATGAAGGTAAACCAAGAAATCGTACTTTGACCTCTTAAAACCTATTACTTTGTTCAAGATTCCAGCCTAAAATTTTTGAAATGACATTCAAAGTAGGGGTCTACCATCGCGTAGTGGTAGGATATTTCTCCTCTTAGCAAAAAGTTCTGAGTTTGATAGCACCATTGTTAAACAATAAGGAATGATGTTGCTTTTTTCTTCTCCTTTCTGCTTGCACATCTGTCTTGGTGAGGAGTTCTTGGGAGTTTTCCAGATTTATTACCTTACAACATTTAAATATGACCCACTATCTATGAAAAACTCCCAGAAAGTAAACCCAAGTTTACATTAAAATGCTTTTTACAACATCTTTAGGTTGTTAGGTGGTATACAACAAAGTACTATTCACAAATTTTCTAAAAGTTCTATGACTTAAATTTTCTTGCAGTTAAATTTGCTTTCATTTTATTTATGAATGTAGCATAAGTTGGTCTATTGATATTTAATAAGAATTAATATTCTAATTCCTCAAAATATTATGAAGATGCTTTTATTTTCCTTTAATTGGGCCACAGAAACATTTGTTTCAATTTTATTGTTTATATAAGCAGTGAATTTTAATTGCTTGAAATGTAATTTTTCTTTTTCATGAATGTTTTTAAAATAACTATATTATTTTTAAAAAATTTCATATAGGATTTCGTTGTTTCATTTTGTGAAAAATTTTGGAATTTTAATATAAACCTATGTGTATTGAATAAAAAATGTTCTTCATTTTGAAATTCTCTATTTGTTATAACTGTAAATTAATTACATTTAACAAACTGAATATTTAAATTTTACTTATAAATGTATGTTGTATGTTATTAGAAAATCCCATCATATTTTGCCTCCATTTGACAGAAAACTCATTTAAGAATTAAATTTAATTATTTAATTGATTGAGAATTTTTAAAGTATTGATAAATGATAAAAATAATGTATCTATTTAATTGAAAATAAAATATCTTAATTGTTATTCTTATTTTTAAGTTTTTTATAATCAGTTATAACCATATTTTTTTATGCAAGTTTTAAGTTATAATTGAAAAGTCAAAGCTTTGTGATAGTTAAAAAATGTTTTGAGCTAAGAAGAGCAAAATATTTTTATTGCTTAATTTTTCTTTATATATATATATATATATATATATATATATATATATATATATATATATATATATATATATATATATATATATATCTTATACTAGTATTTTATATACTCATATTTTTTTGCATAATCTTATACTAGAACAAAAATCAATTACATAAAATTATCCATTCTAATTGAAGTTATTATATACCTTTTATATTGTGCATAAATATAAATAACATTCTTTGCCCAATATTGGGAAATATTTTGTTAATATGTTGTATTCTAATTTTTCTCAGGGTCCTGAAAAAATGAGGTCTCAGCTTTTAATTTTAGATAGAGGGTTTGATTGCGTGTCACCTCTACTTCATGAATTGACTTTTCAAGCTATGGCATATGATCTTTTGCCAATTCAAAATGATGTATATAAGTTTGAGACTTCAACTGGTCCTGATGTGAATGTGAAAGAAAAAGAAGTTTTGCTTGATGAAAATGATGAACTATGGGTTGAATTAAGACACCAGCATATTGCTATTGTTTCTACGTAAATATGTTTTTATGATTTTTTAAGCTAAATGTAAAGTAATCGAATTTATCCTATAATAAATCCAAAATATGATAGATTTTCTGTGCCATTTATAAGAAAAATAAGTCTTAATCAAACATTTGATTTTAGTATAAAGTTGTCTTAATGTGCTGTTCATTTTTGTTTATTTTATATCCCATTTATGCTACAACTTTTTCAACATAAGTGTTCTTCAAAATGGTGGTGTAAACAAATAACATTTTATTAAACAAGTTGAGCGACTATATTTTTTCAAATTATATCTCATAATCTATGTTACTCATATGTTTATGTTACAAAATCTCTTAAAACATATGCATAATCTTTCAAACTTTAGTAGTATTTAAACAATACTTCTGTGTAAACATTTAAATTTACTCAATATTGCAGTCAATTTCTTTTATTCTTATCAAATCAATCAATCTGACTGTTCTATTTCATTGAATTTCAAACCTTTTTCTTGTAAAAAATTTGTAATGATTTAACTATATTTTTAATATGTTCAAATGAAACTATTTCAATAAGATGAAGATATACTTGAAATTACAATAAAAAATAATCAAACTGGAAGTAAAAAAATATTTTAAGTTTTATACTTAAAAATTTGTAACTTTTGAAGAGACAGATGATCATTTCAATACAGTTGAATTAATGGGGAATGAAAAGGCCGAATTATGTTTTTCAGTTTAATAACATAGATTTGGCTACTAAGTTAAATGTGGCTTTTTGTTATAGTTTTAAATCATAAGCCGTAGTGCCCTTATGTGCAAAATGTTACCACAGAACAAATTAAATTGACAAATGTATTTTATTTGTAAAACATTAAATTGTAAGTTTTTATAACAAAAATATAAATTCAAATGAACAAAAAAAATTCTTCATTAATATAACAAAAAATTCTTTATTTGAATTAAGTTATATTTTGATTAATAATGATGTAATATCCCAAATAATGACAAATTATAAATATATTATTGATTCACAACATTAGAGTTTATCTTGATTTTATACTTATTAGATACTTCAAAAATGACAAAAATATTTTGCTTATTTTGATACTAGGAGCCACTTTCTCATTCATTTGATGAAATATTTGTTTGACCTAAGTGCATGATTTTTCACCCAACTTCAATTTTTTTTCCATATATTTTTAGCCTTTGAATTTTCTTGAGAAGAATATCATTCAATTAATAAATTTAAAATTCTCCTGGTAATTTATATTGTGTTAATAAACATTATATCATTATTATTACTAAATTTAAAAGTTATATATCTCTAAATATACATTGTTTATGAGAAAACTAGGAAAATTTAAAAGGAAGCGTTTTATACTTTTATAAATAATTAAATTTGTCTGTATGATTACTATGAATTCACATTATATAATACTCAAATATAAAATCATTGTATTTCTATGAATTGTAATAGAAATCTAAATCATTCTTAATTCATGTCTTTCCTTTTAGTTTAGTACATTTCATTATTTTAGATGGCTATCATAAGATATTTTATTTTTGTTATATATTGACAACACAAATGTGTTTTACCCCTCACAAATCTTAATTTCCTAAATTTTATTATTATTATTTTTTTTTTTTTTTACTAGCTGAAAATTAGTGTGTTTAGATTTAAATTAGAATGAAGTATGGCTTCAAAAATGCTTTTGGCAATTCTAATCTTAAATTGTGCTAATAATTTAAGTGTAATTTAATTTATTCAACAGTATATTATCAAATTATAAAACAAAATTTCTAATAAAACAAAGTGTTTTTCCTTTACTTTAGAAATTATAAAAGTATATAAAATATTTTAAGGAAGGTAAGTCATCGTATAGGCAGTTAATCTTCAGTCTAAAATATGTGTACCTTTATTATCTGAAATTATATATTCATTTATTTTAGAAATATGATGTATATTTGATACATTTGGTGAATGTTTGGGCTAATATTTAAAAGAAAGACTCAATCTTAATAACAATTTTAAAAAAAATCAATTTTATGATCTAACATAAAATTTTAGCTACAAATATAATTCTAACTTAAATTTTGTGTGCAAAATTAAAAAAAAATTAATTGTAATTGAAGTTAAGATTGTATCTTTATTCTGAATTTTAACCCAAACATTTAGCAAATGTATCAAATATGCACTCCATATATTATGCATGTTTTTTTTAAACTGATTTAGACTTATAATTTGTTTAAATTTAATACTTGATTCTCAGTCTCTAGTTATACTGTTTGCCAAAATGTGATAAGAAGGATTAAATTAATTCATTACATTTTATCAGTTGCTCTTAATAAATGTTGTAGTTTCTTTGACTTGATGATATAAATTTTAGTTCTATTATTGGTTACCCTTTTGTTACATAAAATTTATCAATTTTGTTAAGCATATAATTTGTTTTTCTCAGTATCTAAAGATATTCTTTATCTAAAAGTTAATATTAAGTATTTGTTATAGATGTTATTAATTTCAATAAAAATTGTATATATGTGTATTTTAAATTTTATTTATGAAAGATTCATTTCAAAAATAATGTATTTAATCAAATAATTTAATGTATGAATCATTACAGGAGTGTTACAAAACAACTGAAAACATTTATTGAAAGTAAAAGAATGTCAGCATCTGCTGATAAAGCAAGTTTCAAAGATCTGTCAGTTATGATTAAAAAAATGCCTCAGTACCAAAAAGAATTGAGTAAATATTCTACATATTTGCACTTGGCTGAAGATTGTATGAAATGTTACCAAGGAAATGTTGATAAATTATGTAAAGTTGAGCAGGTAAATGGGATAATAGAAAATTTTAGACACATACACATTTTTAATTTATAGTGCTAGTAGAGCAGAATAAGCATAAATATTTAAAAATTCATTTGTCCCCTATGGAATGTTTATATGCCAAAATATTGAAATTTTCTGTAATGAATGTCATTTTAGTTAAATATATGTAAATTCAATATATATTTATATACATATTTAATATATATAGAGAGAGAGGGGGACTGTATTAATACTTTTTTCCATTATGTAACATTTTTAAATGCTAGAAAAAATTTTTTAATTAACCTACATTAGCTTAATCATTTTAGATCTATGATTTTTAAATTTATTGCAAAATACTAATTTTAATAAGTATACTATTTTCTAAATCTCTTTGCTAATTAGATTTGTAGTACCATTCCAAATATTAATAAATAAATAAAGTTCTCTTTAAAATGTGTATTTTGAAAATAATTTATATGCTTCAGCAAAAATTTCAAGTATGATAATATGTAATCAAAGTAGAGCTTTTCAAATTTTAATTATCTGCTTTTCTTTTTTTTTTTTTTTTAATTGGCTTTAATTTTTACATTACTAATATACACTTAGAGCTTTTTTTATCTTTTTCACACTCAAATATACTTCAAAAACTGATAGAATTTGATCAAATCTCATTGAAATATTTGCAAGATATTCTTTTATTCTCTTAAATCTTGAAAAAGTATGTTTTGTTACAAAATGTTTTTCTTTTAAATAATTTTGAAACTTGTGTTATGTTAGATGAAATAGATAGCACTGTTTTCGATTTTTTTCCCCCTTCATTGTTTTATCAAGTTAAGTTTAAGTTGTGAAAATTTCTTTTGTTTATTAATAATACATGTAAAAGAAGATGTGTTTAAAAAATGTATGTCTATTCTGAATAATAAAGTTCACTTAAAATTTTAAATGTCGAAATTACAAATTTTAATCTGATTATGGCTTTAACTCTTATACAATTGAAAAACTTTTAGGATATTTTTAGGTGACTTAATTCATGAATTCTTTATTATTTAAAATATATGTATGTAAATGACTTAAATTTTATTGATACAAATTTTTTCACTCATTAACATTATTGTAAAAAAAATGGATCTTTTTTATTTTTCCATCTTAAATCATTAAGTGTACTCTTCAGGCTTTACTTTTATGAATTATGTGGATAAATAAGCAATGTATAAAATAAATCTAATATTTAAAAGGAAGTTTTCTAATTTCTGTAATATCAAAATTCTATTGACATTGACATTCTAGAGTATTATTTGTAAGTGTATTTGTTTTGCTCAAATCATTATCTTAACTTATTTTTCAAAAATGAGAAAATGTTCTTCGTTTACTGGATAACCAATTTTAAAAATAATAAAATAGCATACAAGTTTTTCATAATTTGGAAATGTTGTTATAAAAATTTTTTTAACTAAATTATTTTCTAATGTATAAGTATGTATGTTTAAATATGTATTTATATTGCATAAGTTATTTTAAAGTGTCGTATGCAATTTTTTCCTCATTATAATTTTAAAATATGAAGTCTTCAGCTACAGTTAGAAATTTAGTTGTAAAATCAAGTTGCTTAATATATTGTTACCAAAGAAATTCTTTCCTTGATTAAAACAATGTAAATTAATTAATTTGTATTTAATTAATTTTGGAAGTATTTAATTTTGGATTCTCTCATTTTCATTCTCTGAATATATATTTATGATATCAAAATTAGTTTGTAATATATAATTAGTTACGGTTAGTGCCTGTTTTGAAAGATTTTTATTATTTGGTATTATTTAATTCATTGCAATTCTATGCTTTAAAATTATTCACATTTTGCCTTCAATAGAAGTATTTAAATATTCCAATGTTAAAAAGTGTTTAATAAATATAAATGAAGTCCAGGGTTATTTTAGCTTTATTCAGTTATTTATTTTTTTTACATAAAAGCGTGACTGAATATATTTAATTTTATGTCTCCTAAAATATGCAAAAAGAAAATGAATTAGTTTAATGAAGGATAAAAACACTAGTCTGATATAGTTTATTTTCAAAAATTGTCAATAGAATTAATACCCCAAATTTAAAGAAAAAATTTTAAAAAATAATGTAAATTCATTTAAATTTTTTAATGTTAAAAATGTTTGAATTTTGTTATATGTATGTAAACATTTTATTCCTCTCCAAATCTTTAATTTTTTTTTTCCTTTAGACAAATTAAAAGTATGAAAATCAGAATGAATGCTGCAAATTTAAAACAAATAATTTAATTATTTTTTTAACTTTCTTTATTTTACATAAATAATACTTTGAATGATTTTTATATAGGATAAAATTTACTTTTTTGTAAAGGAAATAATTTTAATTAATCATTCTTTAAAAATTAAATATGGAACCTGTTCTCCATTGATATTCTATCTCTAAAATTCTTCCTGAAATTTTCTTAAATAATTTTTATTCATATAAAAAAGAATTTTATAGCTTAATATTTAATATATGTTTCAAATAAGATATAAGGATCAAAAATATAGTAAAACAAGTGATCATGAAATTTTTCTCAGGTAAGGAGGAAATGTTTTGTACAAATTATAAAAATAAAATGATCTGTTAAAATCTAATCTTACACATTTTATTTTCACTATAAAAAACCATGCCATGAATCATAAATATGAGTCACTTTTATTAATCCAATTTTGATTTTAATTGAAAGAAAATATTATGAGTTAAAATTTTATAACTTTCATGTTAAATAATAAATAAAACTTTTTTTAATTTCACCTTTAAAATTGCTTATATTAATTTCAATGTGTTTATGTGTTTAGATGATATTTCATCAGTGTTAAAAAAATAAGTAAAGATTCTATGAAAGGTGTTATAATTTAATCACATATTTTGCAAAATTTATTACATGCCAAAGGAAGTAATATCACGTTTTTTATTCAAAGGTACTGCTAATTCGTTCTTTGATCTAAATTCTCTGATTAATTTTAACTTATAAGTGAATATAATTTTATATATTTGCAATATTCACGCTAAGAAAAATCAGAAAATACTTTAGTTAATATAACACTCTCAAACAACTCCATAGTTTTATGTTATTTCATTTATTGACATTTTGTAAAAGTTAATATTTTTGGTTCTTGTGTTCATTCAATTGAACATTTTCACCAAAAATAAGTCACTGTGTTACTTTTTTTAATGAGGAAAAAAAAACAGTTACCTATATCTTCATCAAAACAAGTGTATAAAAACTTTTTACTTCATATTCAAACATGTATATCAACATGGTTACAGAATGCTTAGTTATAAATTTAAAATTTGTGTGCTCTGTATTTTTCTAAGTTTCTGTAAATTTTGCATAATTATAATTTGACATTTATCGCTTATGTAAAATTAAACATAAAGACTGTTTTGTTTTAATAAGTAATTCTTGGGTAGTTGTTATGTTGTACAAGTAGTAATTTTGGTGATGAAGATTTAAAGATTCCTCAATATTTTAGTTAAAATAATTTATGTAATGAAGCAATGGTTCTGCTTGATCAGTCTTGAGAGGAAAAGATTAAGATGATTCATGGTGATTTTTCTATAAAAATTAAGTTTACTTTATGATAACCATTAATTTTTTTTTTTTGTTGCATGAAGCAAAATAAATTAAATTGTGTGGTGAAATAAAGTTTGCTAATAATTATTTAAATCCTCATAACCTTTTGTAAAAATTTACATTTTTTGAAAACTTCTGAAATTTTCTTTCAAAAGAGACCTATAAGCTTTTTTGTATAAGTTTCCAGATTAAGTTGCCATTGTTCTAAATTTGTATTTAATATGTAAGATGTAACATATTGACTCAAAATACCATTTTATTTTACCTGATTTTATGTAATAAATTATTAATTTTGAGTATTGTACTTCATAAATGGTACATTTTACATAGTAAAAAAAAAATTTTAGGCATATTATTGGCTTTTACTAAAACTCCTAATCTTTGCATTTTAAAAGTTGTTTGAAAACTAGAAACTCACTAGCTTAAAATAAGGGAAGAACTTTGAATTTTTACAAAATTTTATTACAGCACTTATCTTATTATAAATAAGTTTTTATATCTAACATGATATAAAAATAACTACTTACTTATTATAATTAAAAATTAGTTTCAAAATACATTATACTATGTGAAAAAGTAAAATGACAGTTCTAAATAATGAAAATAAAAGTCTTGTTAATAAGGAATTTAGCCATTTGGTTTAATTACTGTAAAAATTGAGCATTGAGTTACATAAGCCTTGAATATCAGTTTTACAAAAATTGTTCCAAACATAATTCAAAGCTTCTCAAAGTTTGAACTGGGATACATATTGCTTGTCTCTGTTGTAAACATGCCAAAGAATTACTGGCCATATATTTTCAATAATATTAAGCTTTGGACTTTAAGCATGCAATGGCAAAACTTGAACATTATTTGCTTCAAACCAATTATTAATGCCATTGGCCATGTGAATTGATGTTTCATCTTTCTAAAATATTTCAATTTTCTTTGCCTAATTCAGTGCTAAAGACACTCTGAATTTAAAATTTGAATGTAATCTGTATGTTTCTGTCAGATTCTAAATTGGTCTTTTCACTGTACCCAACTGCTTTCCAAACCGTTAAACTTCCTCCATTCATCTGTCTGTTTGAATGAGTTTCTTCTTGAGCACCCAAGCAAAGCCAATAATATTGATAATCATGTAGGCCATCGAAATTAAATTATTTCATCAGAAAAAATAACTGAAATCCGTTCAGAGCTGCAAGACGTGTTCTTTGGCTTGCTGTCGCTGGTGCTCAATGTGCTTTTGGTCCATTTAGCATAGTGCTTTCTTTTCCTGAATATGAATATTTCCGATTTTTTTATGTAGTCTTCTAGTGACATGTGTAATTCCAGTGCTTCCATGCATTTTTTTGTTTTTGTAATTTTTAAGGATTTTTCTTTGATTATACATGGTGTTGATGTATTAGGTCTGCCAGTCTGCTCTCCTCTGACTCTTTGGATTTTTCAAGAAGTTAGTAACAGCATTTGGATTGGTGTATAGGTGCCCTGCAATTTCTTACACCTTTGCCAAGGTCTTTATATGCCAAAATTTGGCCTTTTTGAAATTGACTTAAAGTTTTCCTCCTAGTCATTTTAACTGTAAAAAAATTGAGGATTTTTTCAACAAATATATCTTTTGAAAGAAAGACAGTTTAAAAAACAATGTTTTCAACATATTAAACTGCTACAGATTTTAAAATGAGAATATTTTTGCAGGTGATCCTCCACTTTTTTCACTGACCAAAAATCTTTAATGGTAGATAAAACTCATTCACTGGAAATAAAAAAATAATTTAATAAAAAGAAAATTTACATTAATTGTGCTAAAATGTAAAGCCCTATGTATAAAATAAGAGTCTTTCTTTTTCCACGTAATGTAATTATGTTTATAACTCATTTGTACAATGTAATTATAATACAAAATTGTTTAAATTTTTCCAAGTTTGAACATCATATTTACAAACTCTATCTTTCATATGAATATTTTTAATATTAAAGCATTTTAAAAATAGTTTTAAGAATATATATATATACACACACACACACAGAAGTGTGGTTTATATTTCTATAAAAAGAAGTCATGATAAAAGCATAATTTCAAAACAGATAATATTCTTATTGTTAATTTTTATTTTGAAAAATGTACAGTGTATGAAGTATTGTGAAAAAAATTTCATTATTTATTTTAATTGACACTAAAATAATTATTAATATGATATATTTATTTGCTTAGGATTTGGCAATGGGTACTGATGCTGAAGGAGAAAAAATTAAAGATCCCATGAGGAATATTGTTCCAATTTTACTTGATGGAGCTGTTAGTACTTTTGATAAAATACGTATCATACTCCTGTACATATTGTCTAAAAATGGTATGTTTAATTGTGTTTCCTTTTTGTGTGATTTTTCCCAGTCTAATTTTGAAACGAATATTATTTTTAAATTTCCATAAAATTCTATATTTAAAATTTAAAACAATTTAAAAAAGCTTCCTCATGTGCAACGGTTATTTGCTCCCATGATATTGTAAATTAATTTAAAAACATTCTTAAAAATTTTAAAAGAAAAAACTTATTAAGTAAATTAATTTAATTTTAGATTGTGGTTTGAGATAGTTAAAATTTTTAATAATTAAAATTACCATTCATAAAATAAAATCTTTTTTCTATTTAAATGCAAGCTTTAAACATTTACTTCCTAATGTAGGACCAATTCCTTTTGCTGAACTTAATTCTTGTTTGAGTTACATTAAATTAATTTTATATGTATTGTAGTAAGTTTATAAATAGCATTTATTTTGAAAAAATATGTGGTACTAACTAGCTTGATAGATTTTTAGTCTAATCTAAGACAAGCAGTCAAAATTCCATTCTTTCAGGGTTCAGCCTTGATGCATTGCAGAATTTTCTGTTGCTTAACATCATATTCCTAAATGTATTTGTTTCTCCAATATCATTATTTAAATTATTTTAGATATTATAATAATTTCCAATAACAGAACATAATTGCTTATAAACATATTAAGATTCATTTGAATTTAATTACTTATTGTACTGTCTATCTTATTATATAAATTTTTTCTTCACTGAGAATTATTTGTTAAATAACGTTATTAACAGACAATAAGACTCCAGGTTCATATTTAGTTAATTAAATTTATTACAGATTAATTTGGAATAACACTACTATTATAACTTAAAGATTAATTTAGAAAAACACAATATTTTCAGATTAACTTGGACTAACAAATACTAATTTACAGACTAATTTGTAATAACTTATACAAATGAAACTTACGAAGTAGACTGAGGACGCCGGGATAGCCCACGTGGGCGAAGCTTAATGTCATACCGGATAACCAGGAAACCTCCTTATAATGCTAATTGGGGTTACTCTGCTGTCTCCTTTTCAGTCTCTAGGGATTTTGCAGAAGTGTCACAGCAGCCGTAGAAGTATCGTATAACCTGGTTAACCCCTGCAGCAAATCTCCCGTATTTTTCGAGGAACTCAGACTCGCACTGCTCCAGTCCCGGCTTTTCACCCCGGCAACTCTACGTGTCGGGCACTGGTCTAGCACCGATCCAGTCTCAGGTCTTCTCCTTGGCAGCTGCATGCGCTCAGCCCATAATGTTACAATATGAAGCCGTTTTTGATTTTTCTTATTTAATAAGTTAAAAAATATTATTCAACATTTTACAAAATAGCTTAAAACTAATACCTTAAGTTTCTTATCAACCTTTTCTAAGTTTAAAATTCAATTTTACAATAGCAATACATTTGCAAGTTTTAAACATTTATAGAATAAACAAGAGTTTTTTAAATTCAGAAAAATACACTGAAATTATCTCATTTTATACATATAACTCACTGTTGCCGTGCAAAAATACCATCACTAAAAATAATTATCTTTTACATAGCAATAAAACTATTTAGTAAAATAAACAATATTATTAAATATATCACTAATTATTATTTCAAATTAAAATTTCAATTTAAGGCATTAAAAATATAAATCTTAATTTATTTTATTCTTATCCCTTTTTTAAAAAAAATATTTTCATAATTCTAGCTATAAATATCATGTGTTAGAGAATATTTCTAAAACTAAATATTATTGAACTTGTCATCAAAGTTTTTTAACTTTGTGTTATTATTCTTTTGATCTTAAGAGAACTTCAATTTGCAAGTTTAGTTTTTTAATGAGAATTTTATGAATTTTTTTTTCAGGTATTACAGAAGAAAATCTTGCAAAATTAATTCAGCATGCCCAGATTCCACCTTCAGAAAAAGCAATGATTACAAATATGGCTATGCTAGGTGTGAACATTGTAACTGATGTAAGCATATATATTTATATAAACAGATAAAGTAAGATTAATTTACTATTTCTAATTTTCGTGATAAAGTTTTCAATTACTATATTAATATATAAAGATTTATTAAGTATTTTGGATTTAATTATTAATAGCAATTGTAAAATATTGAAATGGGACAATTTATATTAACATTATATCTGTGCAAGAGAAAATTTGTAAGACTTGAAAAAAAGCATTCTCTTATTTTTAATTAGGTAAAAAAATGACAAATTTTTTAATTAAAGATGTACTTCAATTATCTACATTTCAATGATAAATATATATATATAAACTGTTATAAATGAAATTTAATCAGTTTGTTTTGATAACTAAATTTTATAAAAAAAATTTACTATAATTATATATTTAGATTCTTTATTTCTACTTTCCACTTTAAATTATAGGTCCCAGTCTAATTAGTCTTTGTGTACAAAAATTCTCTAAGTTTCTTATCCATTTATATTTGTGCATCTCTCTTCATCCTTGAATTCTTTCTTCTGGTAGAAGATTATATATTGGTATTATGATATGGAAAAGGAATGTAGTGGGCTGTGCTTGCCTAGTGATTAGGACATCAGCCTTCCGTCAGGAAAAACTTGGTTCGATTCCCAATGCCACCAAAGAACTACCGAGTGCATGCGATTTATGTGCTTGTTAAATCTGTCAAATCGAAAGTCCTGTAGTATGTCGTTGACCAGTTACAATATGTGAAATGGTCTGGGGAAAATTTCCTCCCTCTCCAAATCAAAATTGTGGGAGTGGATCCTCTGGTGGTCCCATCAATCGGAGGAGTCTTAGAGTAAAGACGTACTTTCACCTTCATGGTGCTGTGATTAAACAAAAGATGCACCATTCTAATTTAATTTTGCATAGCCATCATCTAGCAATCTTGGCTTGTCAAAGTGTCATAAGTAACAACAGGAATGTAGTTTTCAATACATCTATTTTATAAATCTACTGTGTATTCTGAAATGTATAAAGATGTTCTACTGAGTCATAAAAATATGAAATAATGATATTTGGTCTTTTCTTTTCTGGCCATCAAAAATCGTACTTATTGTCATGTTTAACTTTTATCATCTGTAACTAGCGAAATATGTAAACTGTATTCATTGTTTTGAATTGAGAAAATTTTGCAAGCTGCGTTTTCTCAAAAAAGATGTATTTAAAATTTAATGTACATTGTATATATCTGTCTTCGTAAAATGAGACAAATAAAAGAATTTGTCACATTATATGTTGTAAAATGAGTATTCTACTGCACATGACCATTTTCAAACAAATATATTCTTTTTGTATCAAAAAATAATTATGTTAAATACAGATGTAATAAATAGTTTTATAAATCAAGAACTGATTTGTCATAAATTACAAAATTTAGAATCTAGCAAGTTTATGATATGTTTCATGAGTGCGGTGATGTGAACTTAAATTGCTATTTTGAAAAAAAAATTTTTTGATATCAGGAAAAGATAAAATTTTATTCAGATTTTGTACATTTATGGGTAATTTCATTCAAGTGAAATGTTTTGTTTTCTGCTTGATGAAGTGTTCTTTATGATTAAATTTTTCACAGCTGTAAAAATCTTAATATTTGATTGAAATGTGCAGATTTTCTTTTATTTTCCTCTAGGGAAGTAGGAAAAAACCATATCAGGTACCTAGAAAAGAAAGAATAACGGAGCAGACATACCAAATGTCTCGATGGACACCAGTTATCAAAGATATCATGGAAGTATGTTAATTCTTATTATATTGTTGAATTGTTACATATGTCAGTTGATATTCATTATAGATCAGTCTAATACTTTTTTTAATGTAAATATTGTTGGATAAAATGTTGCACTTAAGTGGGCATTCATGTCATTAAAATAGTCTATTCATTTAATATTTAACTTTTCATTTGGAATATTTGAATTTGTATCATTTAAATTGTCGGGAAAATTAATTACAATTGTGTGTCTGTTTCCAAATTAGAATGTTTTCTTTTTAATACATGCATATTAAAATTTGCTATTAAATTATGTTAGCCTTATCTGTGTATTTTTATTATTTTTACAGTGAAGTATAACTTCACTGTATTTTTATTTTTATATATTTTTATGAATATATTAATTTAAAATGTTTTATATAGTATCCTTAAACATATAAACTATATATTATAGTTAGTTGTAAATTTTAGGTTAATTGTCTAAACTCAACTTGTTTAGTTACCTATAATTTTACTGAAATTTTTTAATTATTAATATTTGTGTTTAAAAATATCTGATTTAAGATACTAAATTTAATATGTAATATAGTTTAATCATTACAAATTGAAGGCTTTTATTACAGGACTGCATTGATGATAAATTAGATGCCAAACATTTTCCTTTCTTAGCTGGTCGTGTTGCTCAAAGCAACTATGGACGACCTACACCAACAAGGTAATTTGTTGCTTTTTTATTTAAAATATTACAAAGATGTAAAATATGCTGATCATGCTTCTATTTACTTTTTAATGTTCTCCAACAAATAAGAGCTAAGTTTAATATTTAATTTTTGCAGAAAAAAACTAGTTCCCTTAATAAAAATAATATTTTAATTCTGTATTAAAATAGTAGGTAAGTAGGGATTGTAAGATAGAAATATATACAAAGAAAATTCTGAAATGTTTTTTCACTAAAATAAATCACTGTTGTTGCAAGTTTGGTAATAGTTATTTCGTCTTGATATTTTTTATAAATATTTTGAAAATCTTATTAAAAATAAAGTTACTATGATATTTATCAAAAATTTAAATAATTGAACATTGGATAAAACGAAAAAAATGTTTTTAGTACTATCAGTCATGAAATGAGCTGCATGTGCATTATCTGCTTCCACAATCTGATGATATTTGTAGCAACATAAAGTAGGCAGCCAATATTTTGGCTCCTCTTATAACTCCTGTAAAAACCTATGTCAGTTGTGCATTCAATGACAAAGGTTATTACTGGAATGTCAGCATATCTCGTCTTTTCAGATATAAGTCCCAGTTACGTGCACACCATTCTGATGCCAGTATACATGTCTGGATTGTCAAGGAAGAATGATTGTCACATTTGATAACTTCGGGGTCCTGAATTTAATGTGATGGAACCATGACATTAACATTTCATTTCATACCAACAATAATTTGAATGGCTCTCAGTGTGTTTTTGACCTCTCAAGACCAGTAATTGTGCTTTATCTTTGAGGCTAGTAAAACACCACCTTTCTACAAGATAATTTAAAGAAAACATTCTTATCATGTTTTTACTGCTTTGATAAAGAGAATGTTTGAGTGTTTTCTTAACCTTCACTGTCTCCATTTTTCTCACCAGTTGAAAACATCTGGTCGTGGGTTTTTGAGATACTGGCTTTCCATCCCTTTCCTAATATGGTTGATAAAGTGTGACATAGACTGGAAGGAAAGCTGTCTAATTTTATCATTCAAACCCAGTTCAAATCCATGCCTAACCAAGTAAGCTAATACCAGGGGTCCCAACTATTACTACAAATTTTGCAGGTTTATAAACTCTCAAATTTTTGGTAAATTTAATCATTGCCTTTATGTCTTAGTTTTTGTGTAAAAAAATATCTTTATTTGCTTTTCTTCATGGTGTATTCATTTGAATTTTAATGACCAGGAATATTTGTGTGCTCATGTGTTATTTGCCTTATATAAAATCTTTCAAAATTTTTTCACTTAGGTTAAGTTTTTATCTATTATTTCTTAGCAAAAATATATTGAGAATATAATACTAATAGAATATTTTAATTTCAGTGTCAGGTATGGTCATTGGCACAAAGATAAAAATGCACCAAATGTCAAAAATTTACCTCGTTTAATTGTATTTGTTGTTGGTGGGACCTGTTATTCTGAACTCAGGTGTGCTTATGAAGTAACTAAAGAATATAAAAATTGGGAAGTCATTGTAGGTGAGTGTATTTTATTTATGTCTATGTTTGAGAGGAATTTGAATTTAGATATTGAGAGAGAATATTTTATATCTGCTTTTGCATGTGTAAATGAAAAGAGTATAGTATTTTTTAAGAGAAAGTTTATAATGTTTAAAAACTTTGATAAAATATGGAAACATCAGGGTTCATACAACTCCTGGAAGTTTTACTTCCTTGATGTATTTTATTTTTTGCTAGAAAATATTATAATTTTTTGAGTTTTTTGAAATTTTTTATAAAATTGTTCAAAAATCAAATCGAGTATTAGCTCTTAATGTTACCACTAAATAGCAGCAGGATCGTTATTAGATTATATTCATAACTGCTGACAAAAAAAGATCTATTTCACCTACAATAGTTTCATGATGATCTGGTTCAGTCAGGACCGGATGTAGTATTTAGATTTATGTTTGTGAAGTAAAGAGTAATCACTGATAAGATCATCATGTGGTGCAGTCAGGGGGTGATTTTATTTGGCTCTTTCTCTATTTGTTCCTCTCTTTTACATTTATAAAATTCACTGAATATTAATATTTAAATATAAAATTTTGGTTTTAAAATAAACTTTCATATCTTCCTTGTTGAAAATTGCATATAATTTCTGTGAAAAGGGATAAATTTGTTTATCAATGAAATATATGCTGAAATAAATTATTTAATGTGTCTGGTGGAAACTTTTCAATGACCAGCAGATTCTGGAAAAGCCATGCAAAAATTAGCTTTTGCATGGTTCAGAAAAAATTTGGTAATTTTGTAGAAAACTTTAAATTATTACAACTGACTAAAATTTCAAGATTGTATTGATGAGAAATTTGATCCTATTAAAGATAGAATGGATACTTTTTTATTTTAACTTTTAATTAGACAAAATTATTTTCACTTATGGAAATTAGTTAATTTGCTTTTACTACTCTCTCATAGCTAAGCAAATGTTCAATGTGAGTTTTCTGTGAAGAAAAATTTGATGGTAGAAAATTTAAATAACTAATCAATTTTGTGGCTAAGTGCATCATTGATGATCATGTCCAAAACATAGGAAATGTGAACAATATAATAATTTGCAAAGATCTACTTAGTTTTGCTGCTGATGTCAAGCAAAAGTATGAATTAAAATAGCAAAAAAATGCAGTCAATAACAGAAAGAAAATTGAAAGCACATTTTGAAAAATTTGATGAACCAAAATCAAAATGAACCATTTGGGAGATAATATATGAACTTGAAAATTCTACAATAAAGGATGCCATGGAAGTTGAAAGAACTGATAAATTATCATTAATTAATAAATCAAACATTTGTCCTTGTGCAGCTTCAGAGAAGCAACAGTTATTGTTGTTACTAATCCCAGGAGTCCAATTCCAATACTAGACCAACTCCACAGGTCCATAAGCAGCCAGAAAATCCAAAAACATAAGGGGCTTAGATAAAGCCTCATTCAAGTCAAAATTCAAACAGCTCAAGATATGCTCAGGTGATGGCTGTTCAGCTTTACATTTTGTGTACACACAGTCTTTTGACCCTGCACATATTTTAGGCCCCTTAGGTGACCACTGGCGAAGCATGAAATACATGTCTGTTAGCCTCTAGTTCCCTCAAAAAGCAAGGAGCAAGCGAATTATTAATACTAAGTAATAACTGATGGCAAGGTGCCACCTATTATTTAAGAATTGGCTTAGTATTAATAATGAGTTGAAAGCCAAAGCTTTAGAGGTTGAAAATTAGCATTTTCTAAACGTAATAGTTTGTATACCTTAAATAATTAAGAAAAGCACTGAATGATTAATGGAATAGTCGAGTTTAGAATATGGATGTGAAATTGTGGAGTTTTAAAAGAATTCGAAAGTAAACTAGAAAGTTTTAGAATTGCTTTTATTAAATAATAATTAGGAAAAAATCCTTCTCAAAATTTTATTTAATAGCTGTATTTATTTATTATTATTAATAAGTATATTTATTTGAAAAGAGGTAGTTAGACACATCTTGAAATACTCAATAAATTAATAGATAGAAATCTAATAAAGATATTTAAAAACTCTAAAGTTACCCATGATTTTATACAATGTATAATTCAGTAATGTAAAGAATATTGATTATTTAATTACAATTGTAACTTAAATAAAAAATATTCTCATTAATATTTGCAATAATTTATTTCTACTATTTACAAATACAATTGAAAAATGTTGAGTATACATAATATGCATATTTAAGAATAATTTATTAAATAAAATATGAAAAATTCTTTAATATGAATGTTATTACCTCTTGAAATTTTGATTACACTCTTGAAATTTGATTTTTGGAAATCTGCACAAATCCTGAAACATTTATTATAATTCCAAGTTTTTAAATGCAATAACAGAAATGTTAAGTACAAATTTTTATCCATATTAAACTTATTCACCTAAAGTTCTATTTTTTTTATATCACATAAGTTATTATTTTAAATTTAAAAAATTAAATACATTAAGTTAAAAAAAATATTTTCCTATTTCAGTTATCAAGATTCATGAATATTTTTAAGTTTTTTTGTTCAGTCATATAACAGTAAATTACAAAGACTACATTCCTCATGTTGCATTTTGTCTGTAAAGGTTTTCACTAATTACTCTACCTTGTTAAGTAAACTTTTATTTATTTATGATCATTATCTCTCTTTACTGCCTCATTAATATTTTTATTAAACTAGAGAAATACATATACTACATATTGAAAAATACTGCTATTAAATAATTATTAAGATCAGTTAAAATTGTTCATGGAACTTACAGTAACTTTGGCATGTTTATTAAATATCTTTCATATTTTTTTATGCTTACAACTAAGTTGTCATAAAGAGATGTATCAGTATAAATTAATTCTATTTGATTTTTTAATATAATGTAAAAATTACTGTATGATATAATCTGCAGTGGCATATAATCCGCTGCAATTTTTTCTGCGAATAGTCAAAAATATATGCTACTGATAATATGTGCTGTCATATAAAATAAAAATACATAGTATGATTGAAAATATAATTGCACAGGAAAAAATATTTTTGCAAAACATCGTATGTGATCTACTCATGGCAGAGTGCAGTAAACTGAGATGAAATCACCTGATAGATCAAAAGCAATAATTCTGAAAAACTTCTAATTAAAATTGATTTTTAGTTCTTAATAACTTTTAAAACTAAATTAGACATTTAATATATATACATATCATTAATTATTAAATGAAAAATGAATTATTTTCAAATTGTGTATCGTATACATTTTATGTTTTGTACTGCACATGTTTTGTGTTTCACCTTATATTAACACATTTGTCAATAATTTGTCTTCTCTATAGCTTTTAGTTTAAATTCTGCTGTGTAACTTATATACTTTCACTTCAAACATCATGATATATTAAGTCTACCTGAAAGTTTTGTCCATTGATTGATGACGATGTTGTTAAAACCATATTAGAGCAAGATCTATTTTCTGGCACAATATCAGAGATCACAGAAAGCCTTAATTCTCAGCAAACTATTTCAGATTATATTTGGAAGATAGAATTGTTGTGGAAATGTTCAAAATGGGTGCCACATGAATTATGTCAGAAGAATTTTGATGGTCAAGTCATTATATGCCTATCTGCTTGTTTAGAACAAAATCAAGCCTTTTTTTAACTATATGATAACTGATGGGGATGAAAAGTGAATTACCTATGAAAATATGTTAAAGAAAAAAGTATATTGTGATGGAACCTAGCCCATCTAATTTAAAAACAAATTTGACTCTGATTAAGTGAATATTGTGTATATGGTGGGACATTTGAGGACGAATACATTATGAGCATTAAAAATATTATGAAGAGCTCATTTCTGAAAAGTATTGTCAACAACTAGATAATTTCAAGGGAGCATTCCAAGAAAAAAGGACAGTAGTGTTCCAAGGAAGATACCTAGAAAAGAGTTCATAAAAAAATCAGAACTGTATGGCTTTCCCATACATATATATTTTCTGGACTTATCACCACCCAGCTATCACTTGTTTTTATCCTTACAGAATGTTTTGAAGGGCAAGAAAATCAAAAATGATGAAGATATCAATCAAGCACTGTTTTCAATTTTCGCATGAGAAAATGAAATATTTTTAAAAAATTGGGGTATACAAATTGCCCTCTGCTGGCAAGAAGTCATTAACAATAATGGCAATTATATTATTTAATGAAGATTATTTATGTTACAAAAAATTTATTTTATTTTAAAAATGGATATAACTTCCCAATAGACCTAATATGAATTTGAGTATTTTTAAAAGAAAACAGCTCAGTCAGAACAAAATGCAAAATAACAATAGTTAATAGCAACTGTAATATTTTTCCAAGGAACTGAATTTGTTCTTGAATGCTGTGGCAACTCAGCCACAGTAAATCCCTAAAAAGGGAATGAGAAGTGCATCTTCCCTATTCAATGGGAAATCTAGCTCAGTTACTATTCGGATATAGTCATATGAAGACCATTTTGGCACCAGTGTTTTATGGTGTGGAACTCATTTTATGGAAATTAAAAATGAAAATTGTTATTTTTATTAAGTTGTTGATGTTAGATTGTTAAAATAAAATATTAAAGACAGTAGGACTTATTAATGAATAAAATCACACAACCAAAACGTAATGCAATAAATGCAACTGAAAAAAAACTGATTAAAGCTGAAATAAGTCAGCTGTGTCATGGCACCATCTGTTATGCCTTTTATGCGTTAAAAAAATTAATTACTTTCAAAACTTTATTGTAAGCTTTTCTAATGGAGAACATTTTTCATTAGATAATCTAGGGCTGCATACAATATGCACAACGAAATTCTGAATTTCTTTTGGCATGTAATCCACATATTGTATATAGGAAAATATGGTACTTTCAAGTACAATGGGTGCTAATATAATCAATGTAAACTTTCATTATATTTATATTCTATGTTTAGTTGTAATATTATATATATATTTAGTTTTCTAAAAGCAAATTTTAAAAAAAGCAATTCAATAATTTTATGCTATATGACTAATAAATTGCAATATTATACATTACCATATTTATTTGTAGGAAGTGATCATCTACTTACTCCAGAAGGATTTCTTACTGATCTGAGAGATTTAACCAGTTAATTTCATCTTGTACTTCACATATTTATCTTGCTATGTATACTTGTCTCTAGATACATTTTTTGTACAGTCTCCTTCTAGCCACATAAATTATTCATTCCTTTTTGAGTTTATTTTGAATTTTGTTTATAATATATAAATATATATGTATGTATGTGTGTATTTATATGTGACGTTTTATTTTTTCTTTCTGAGTAGTTGTGTATAAAGCTGTTCGGCTGGCAACTTAATATGTGATAATTAGCCACTGATAGATTGTCTATGCTGCACACTCTTTCAATTTTTAATTGGACTATTTAATTAATGCATTTATAATATACTCAAGGTAAAATCTAGTGAAATCTAGAATCGGTTTTGGTAAAATCTAGAATTTGTTTTGTAAAATAGATATATTGTTTATCCCTCAAGTAATTTTTGATGATATCCATTTTCATATTGTGAAAATGATGTGATGAATTAGCAGAAATAAATGTTATATTTATTTTTGGGAATGTATATTTTAATTTCTCTTCTTTAAGATAAGGTTTTTTAACTATGTGCAATAACTATCTTAATTGTTATCAGAATATCATTTTTATAGATTTTATCAATCATATACAAAAGTTATAACCATTTATATATTAATATAAAAATATATTTTATTGTATCTTATTTGTGGAAATATTTGGAGGGATTTTATTGTTATTGATTTATGATAAAATATGTTTATATTTTGTTAAAAATTAATCATAAATTAAGGGTTCATTTAATTATTTTGTGTTTTGTAATGATTCCTTTACACACACAAAGTGCTATTGACATAAATGTTAATTGTTCTTGTCTTAGAAGTACATTTTGATATTAAACATTTCCATTGTAATGATTTCATAGAGGTAATTACATTATCATGTACTCATAGTAGCTATTATATTATTTTGCAATTTAATTTTTATTTTACTATATATCTAAAATAAGCATTTAAAACATAAAAATCTGTTTAAAAAGTTAATACTTAAAAAGTGCCTTTCTATTTTTTTACACTAATTAAAAAAATTAACTCAATTTTAGTTTAACCCAACCTGCTTGTATAATAAAAATATATTATTGACTGGAAATTGTTATAGAATTCTATTATTCAGTTGCTAATGAAAAAAAAAATAATTTTCCTCCTTTTTATGTGAAAAAATCTTGCTCATTTCGTATGTACTAATAGTGTTGCAAAAAATATTGGCTGAAGTTTTGTTCATTTGTTTACATCAAATGTTATTAATATATTTGATTTTCAAGAAAAATACTGAATATTTTTTTAATGAATGATCAGAATTTTTTCATGTAATGCATTGTATTAATTTATATTTTGTGCTTACATTAAGCTTGTAGTTAAAAATAACCTATTCTTTTTTTTTTTTTTTTTTTTTAATTTACAGAATAACTTTTTCAAACTTCTCTACATTGTCCTACATGATATTCTAAAATCTTAAAACTTTATCATATTTTAAAATATGAATTGCTTTAAAAGTTTTAAATTTTAATTATCTTTCTAGAATCTTTTAGTGTAAAGAAATTTGTTTTTATTTACATATTAAGTTCAAAATTAATTTCTTACAATTTGTATCATTATGTATGTGCTCTTAATAAATTTCACATATCTGTGATATGCTTTTTTATTTTTATAGCTTTAAAGTTACAATATTAAATAATTTAAATATATTCACATTAAAATGTATTCATTATAAAAAAATATTTACAAATAAATGTTGCAAGAGAATTTATACTGTATGTTTACAATCGAATATCAACCATGCTTAATTAATTTTGTATTTCAGATTATTTCTGAATATTGCTGTTATATATGAATATTTTATATTTACGTATATCATTATAAGAATGCTTATTGGTGAGCATTTATTATGAGTATTCTGGTAGGAATTTATTAATAATAAAAACTTGTGAGTTCTAATGAGTTGAGAATTTCATTTATTTAAATACTGATATTGTCAGTTTTTTGTGTTTACTAGCAATTGGAGAGGTTTATTACAATAGGTTATATATGAAAATAAATTAATAGGTTTCTCTTGATTTTATAAATTTTTATGTTATAATGTTTTGTTATGTTTTTCAATATTTTGAACATTATTGTTTGCTTATATTAGATGAAAATAAGCTTTAAAAAACATAGTCATGGTGTCACAGATATAAAAAGAAATTACAATTATTCTTTGAAGAAAAATGAATTTTAACTAGATTTTTTAAATACTAGTTTTATAACTCTGATTATTAAAATTACTAACCAGGTTTTCATTTTAAACAAATAGGAGATGTTTGTCAAAATATACTTTTATTATTTCTTTATTGTTTATGTGCAAAAATAACTCATTTTTATATCAACATATATTAAAGAATTCTGTTATGATAAAATTATCTGTGTGTATGACATTAAACATGCATCAAAATGGCATGTTTTGTTCGTCTTATCTTTTCATCATAGACATATATAGGTATGTATTCAGATTTGGCACTGTAATAACTTAGAATAACTTGAAATTTTATTGTATTATATCTGGTTAAAATACTGTATCTCTTTTATAGCACATAATCTGATTCTTTTATAGCACATTTTTATGATTATAATTATAGCTTCAGTAATTTTTGTACACAATTGTATGCAACTAGAATATATGTAAGCATAAGAATATTATTCAGTTCAAGTAAATTATTTAATTTGTAATAAGTAATAAATTATTTTATTATTTTCTCACAAATTATAGCAAAATATGTTGCTTTTACAACATTAGTAGTGTGAAACATGTAACTGTTTAATTACAACAAAATATTACTACTAATGTGCTAAAATTCCAAAGCACTATTGTGATAATATGCAATACTATGTAAAGATGTTCACTAATATTGAATAATTAGAAATTTTCAATTAATTTTTACACTACATAGAGAAAAAACTTTCAGTTGAAGGAAGAATAGCTATAGTTATTACAGTTTAGAGATTATTTATTGTAAAGTTGTCTTGCATTATTTCATGAAATTAATTAGTATAACTTGCTTTGAGATGTACATGATTATCTATATGTTATTTTATTTTTCATTGCATAGCTAAGGAATTTTTATATAAAAAATTATTTTGTGCAAAAATATAGCTCATTTTTTCATATAAATGCATAAGTATTTACTATTTCTAAGATAATCTTACTTACACTTGTTATGAACAATGATAATGTTCATTCAAGTATTTTTATAAGTCTGTATAAATCAAGGTTTAAATGTATATTCTTACATTAATAACCAATTTATATATGTAAAACATAATTTTGAAAGGATTCAGTACCAGATATATTATTTAATTAAAAATAAAGACTTTATGTACTTGAAACATGAGCATACATACTGTTACACAAGTTAGTTGATGTGTAATAAAATTTTTTTGTTTTAAAATTGACAATATTTTAAGGTTATTTCATATAATTAGTCTTGATTCTTAAAGGGAAAAACAGTGCTTATACAGACTTTACAATTGTTATCCATTTAAACAAAAGTAAGACTCAATTTGGTCAAACATTTCCTTAAAATTAAAAGAAGCTTGCATGTCTTTAAATTAAACTATCATGTACTAAAATTTTATATGGTAATTTGATAGAATATACTATTTGTATATTTCCTTTTTTCAAAAAGTGGTAGTTTTTAAATTCTGGATTTAAATGTGTAAAATATTTTTCCTATCTTTAAATAGCTATATCAGAGGTGAATATTAAACCTTGATAGTTTAAAGGATTAGTTTGCTGTGAAAATTTTGATTTTATTTCTGAGATAAATATATTTTCTTATATTTGTTATGTTAATAATATATTAGTTTATATTTTTTGTAAATAGGCATTTCTTTTCATATTGTGATTTAATGTTATGTTGTAATTATTACATATTGGCTAGTTTATTCCATTCAGATATTTGGTAATTGGTGTTCATAAATTTAATGTAGCTAATTACTGATCTACAGAATGTTCAGTAAAAATTCTATCAGAGAAGTGTTATTTCATTAATAAATGTTATATATATTGAAATCTATGAATATGCAGTGTTCAAATTAGATCTAACGTACTATAAAAATATTTCTTAAAAAATTTATAATTGGTTTTGTACAAGGAAATAGATAATTATTTTTATAGTGTAATACATAACAAATTATTAATTGGTATTTATGCTTTAATATAAATTTCAGAAAATTTAATCGTACAATCACTTGCAATGGATTCAGAAAATCATTCAAATGTTTAAAATTTATAATTAAAAAACAATGAACATTATAGGGAAGTGATACATCAGCTTCTAATTCGAGCACTGCTAATGTATATAGTTCAATTTGTTGTGTAAATTTTAAGTAAATATCAGTATTTAAAAATATTATATACATAGAATTGCATTTTGAATACTAATAGAATAGTTATTGAATTTGAAGCTTCTATGTGAATGTGATGCAATGTCTTGTTTTAGTACAAATATAAAATATTAGTTTTTGTTTTATATTGTGTACTTAAAGAGCTTAGGAAAAATTCTTTTGGGTCATGAATGTACATTAAAATGAAGATTCCTTTTCTTCATTGTTAATTATAGTGCTGTACAGTACTTTAATTGTATGTTTCAAAAATTACTTACATTCTTTAGCTCTAGTCATCAATAATTACTAGCTTTGTAACCAGTACTAGGAAAATAAAGCAATGATCCAATTAGAATTTTTAATTTATTTCATAAGCAACTTTCCACAATTTACAAATAATCTGCCATAAGAATTATTGCAAATAAAAATAATTATTAGAAATAAATTTAAAATTTGAGACAGGATTTAATAATGTATGGGAAAAAAACTTGAGACATTCACACTACATACAAGAAAATAATCTTTGTTCTTTTAATAGATGGATGAAATTTTTTTGCTATATAATGGAATTACTTATTTCTAAAGTACAATGTTGATACAAGATTGTTTTGTTTATCATATTACATTAATTTGACAAAGGGTTATGATTTAAAATGAATTCTTAACCACTACAAAATACCATGATCAAATTAGGAATCAAACCAACAAATTGTTGAAAACCACCTAATCATTCAGCTGCCAGATTGCCTGGAAAACTCCTAAATATCAACAAATTCATTGTGATCTTTTAGAATTCTAGAGTCAATCAGAATTCAAAGAAAATTTTGTGTTATACCTTAGACATATATATATTTCCTTTCACCTGTTTTAAGGCTGTTAAATAAAGTTTTGCAGTACAAAGCTGTTACAAAACTAGTCAAAACAATTGTCATCTTCCCTTTACAACTTTCATTATGCAATATTTTTCTGATTGTTAAAATTAAGCAAAATTATATTTGAATTGTGTACAAGATGATAGGCATATCATTTAAAAATTAAAGGATTATGAAAATATTTAAATGATTTTCTTTATTGTATCTAAAAATAAAATTTAAAATATTGCATCTTTCTGCAAACATTGATTTTTTTTCATTTTTAAATACCCTATTTATATATAATGACTACATAAATAAAAGTAAAATAAAAGCAAACCCAATTTAAGTAGATTTTTATTCATTATTAGTTTACATATATAATTAAATTAAGTAGATATACATTAGAGCACATAAAAGATCACATCTATAAAAGTAGATCTCATTTCTTAGTTATACAAAATATATCTTAGCTGTAAAAGAATAATGATAGCTATATGTAACAGGTAAGTTGAATGGTGAAAGTCAGCTAATTTGAGTTCATTAAATACAGGGAATAGTTTTAAATCAATGGAAAAAAATCATAGTATTACTAAACTTCTTCATTGTTAGTTTTTTGTATTAAAATAATTTTTAGCATTGAATGCAGCAGATAGTGAATAAAAATTAAATACTAAAATTATTGTAACAAACTTATTTCCATCTAAATTTTTGCCTAGAATAGGAAAACAAGTACAAATTAAAGTTAATATTGTATTAATCTTGATTTTATTTCAAATTATTTTGAAGCTATTTTAAATAAATCTAAATTTTCCTCAAGTTCTCTTGACATGTCTAACACATTTTTTGTACCAAGCTTTGAGAATATTTGAACATTGAGTTTGTGGACTAGATCATTCTCCCAAATGGGAGTTGGATAACATGACATTTACAGCCTTGCATTGTGTGTTTCATTTAGTATTTTATGCTCAAAAATGGCCTAGTCACAACTTCATAGTTTTCTAGACTTGCATGTCACCTTAACTTTATTCTATTAAATTTTTTGTATTGAGTACATTAAATGATCAAGCCATAATTCTTTTCTTTTTAAATTTTTGATTTTTTTTTCATAGGTTGTATGTGCATATAGGATTTTTTTAGAACTTTAATTTGGTTCTTCACCATTCTAAAAAGTGTTTTTCCCCCATCATCTACATATCAGGAATATTTGTGAACAGCCTACAATTAGAAATTTTAAACTTTGTTTCAACAAGAAAAATCTTTAATTTCGATACATACCTTTTGCTTTGGATTTTCATTAATTTTTAACATTTTAATTGGATTTAAAGAAACAAAACTGCTTAAAAGAGGAAATGAGAGTTGGAATAGGACTAGGCCTCTGTTTCTTGAATTTCTGTTTTGTAGCCACTCTCTTTGTATCTATCATATTTGGTCAGTAGTAAGAGTTCTGAAGACTTTTATACTATGGAAACCTTAATATTAATGTAAATAATCAGTTTATAACCTTGTATATTAATAGCATAATTGTTAAACATGATAAAAAAATTAAATTAAATTTTCATAATTAGTTTACATATATAATTCATAAAAGGACTTTGTTAGTAGTGAAAATTGTACGTTCTGCTACAGTGATGATAAAAAGTGGTTTTCAGCACTAAGGTTGGTGTTTGCTGATGATATGAAGATTTCTTTTAGACAATTGCATAAATATATTCCAAATAAAAATATTTATCATTCTCTTGTGCAATAAAATGCTTGGTCAAAGAATTATGATAATACAAGAATAATTATTTGTCCTGAAAATAAAATAGCAGTACTGGTATTACTGAAATCCACTGTAACTTCTATTCTCATTAGTCTTACTTTATACTATACATAATTCTTTCATTGTGATCTGGATGCATGAGCATTGTATCCCCAGCAGTAAGTTAATTAATTTGAAAAATTGTTCCTCATTCTCTTTTATTGATTTTACCTGGATCAACATAATAATTAAACCTAAGATGTTCCAGAATATTCTTATTACAAGCCTAATGAATTTGGCTTTAGCTATTAGTCTGTTATAAGATTTTTTATTTATCCTGGAAAATTTTATATCAATCTTATGCAATTTTAATAAATAATTTGCAGATTAAGAATGAAAATGCTAAATAAAGCAAGGTTTTTGTTTAAATATTTATCATATTTGCTTTAAAATTTCATATTAGTTATAAAAACTTTGTCAACTTAACACACACATTATTAATTTACACCTATGTACTTAAAATGTCTTATAACTAGAAATCCATGCAAAATTATGTATTTCACTTATGAAAAATGTCATTTTGCATCAAAGTGTTGTATCAGCCAATAACTGTAAAGCAATACACTTCAGAAAATAAGAATTTCAAATACTTATGTATTGATTTAAAATGCCTGGTTTTCACACATTTATTGCAGATACTGCTTTATTCAGATGAAATTCAATGTTTTCCCATTTTAAAATTTATCGCATATAAATAATTTGGCTCTTTGAAATTTCATTTGAATCACTTTTTTATATAAATAATGCCTTATGACCTTTTATATAACTGTCCCACCTTATACATTTACTCTAGTCAAATTTTTATTCTTACAAATATTAGTTAATTTATATAAATGTGTCTTATCTGTTCATAAATCATTTGAAACAGAATTTTAGGAATGACAAAAATATGTTTTAAACAAAATTATGAAGAGAATTGATTTGTGCCTTTTCACCTCCTAGTTGAATTAACCATTTGTGAAAATATTTTATTTCTTCTTGCTCGTCATAAAAAATGAAAATCAATCATCAGTTTTTGGGAGTGATTAATCAATTCTAAAATGGTGAATCATCTCGAGCTGATCCATTACTAAAAATTAAAGAGTAATAATTATTTCTACATTGCTGGTCATAAGATGTAACACTTTGAAACATGCAAATCATGTCAGATTTACATCACACAGTAGCAGCAATGAGATAAACAGATCATTGGCATGGCATATGCACACACATAACAAGCAACTATATATTGGCAAGCAATATATAAAGAGAGAAGAGATGGGCTATTTAAAATTGGGCAACTGTCTTTGTGTGTAAGCTTTTTAACTATATCTTGTACTCTTGGAGACATGAAAATTTTTTTAAACAATTTGAGTGAGGAAGAATAGATTGCCTAGAGAAATTGTGGATTATCCTTCAGAGAACTCTGTGATCTTGAAACAAAACCAAGCTGCTGTGATGTGGATCTGTAATTGCTGTATGTAAGAGGGAATGACAAGACCAATCACATTGACAGGCATACTATGTGTATGGCAATGATAGATTGCTCAAACATGTCACAAACATACAACAGATTCAGTCTTTTATGCATCATTTGGTCTTTGCTCATATCGTTTGACTTCAGCTGAGTAGAATGTTTGCAATGTGTCTATAACCATCAGCCATATTCCAACAGGATAATGTGTGACCACATGTGGCATGCAATGTTCAAGCATTCTTAACTCATAAGACTGAATTGCTTTCTTGGCCTACATGTTCTTCTAATTTTTTTTTTTAAATTGAAAATGTGCGATCTGTGCTTGCACAACAATTAGCCCAGTATACACCACTTGTTACTTCACTAGATCAACTTTGGCAATATGTGGAAACCTTACGGACTGCTATAAAACAAGGATATGAACATGGATAGCCTCTTTGATTATATGCTGATGTGCATGACAGAAATTATAGCCAACAATTATTGCCACACTAACTTGATTTTGTCATCATCCACACTTCACAAAAGCCTGTAATATCAATTATTTGATTTTTGTATAACAAGTTAGCTAGCAAATAAACTTTGCTGTGATATCTCTGATCTTTTTTGGTGTTGCATTTTGGGTGCCCAGAAGTATATATAAATCCTACAATATTTTGATTTAAAAAAAAAGAGAACTATAATTTGTGTTCTTAATTTTAAAAATGTATTATATTAACTGATTTTAATCTTTCACTAATGTAATTAAAAAAATAGTGAAAGGAAGGGCAAATGGATATGTCATTATTATGAGAACATTTGTTTATTTTTGCTTATAAAGGGAAAAAAAGAGGTTTATAACCAAAAATATGCTTTTTGGATTATTCAAGTATTTATGTAGATTTTAATACCATTACTGCATCTTCTGTTATCTTAATTTTCAAGCTGCAAGTTCCAACTATGACACATGCAGGCCATTTTTTTTTACTCACTTTCATCTTTATTTTGGATCTTTGAAATCAAATGAAAGTGGAAAGGAAATATTTCAAAGATTTTAATCCATATCGCTCCATGAATCCACATTCATTTCTTCATCACTGGATCATGAGCAATAGCAAATTTTTTTGATTGACACGTCATTTGGATAAATATTGAGAAACGCCAAGTCCATCGAGTTTACCTGTGTATCGCAGTGAGGACACTGCTGATTCATTATAGTTTAACTAGGCTTGATTTTATGAAAATAACACATCCGTTTTATTAGTGGTCACTTTAATATTGTTTAAATAAATTGTCAAAAAATATATATGCCTTAGTTTACATTAATTAATCCCAAAAATCAGATTATTTTGAAACAGAACTTCAATTTGGTAATAAAAAGTAAAGACCTTTTTAAAAAAATAAACAAAAAGCATGAAAAATGCCAATTTTAGGAATGCGTGCCAATATTATTGCAACGAAACTTGTTGAACTGATTAATTTTATAAATACCTATTTGTAAGTTTAAAGTCTAGTCAAGATGTAACAAAAATATAAGATTTAATATTTTAAACACTAAAAATTAAGTATAAAATTTTGCATGATTGTTTGAAATTATTAAAAATATTAAGTAATATTATTGACTATATTAATACAATTTAACATGGCCTGATTTCAAATCCATCTAGGCTTTTTATAAAATGAATAAAGTTTTTTACCTGAAGAAAGATAAAATGAAACAGTCATGTGTAATCTATTAATATCAATATAAGTAAAAGCACCAAGAGAAAATGGATCTCCCCAATGGAATTTTAAACTGTTTGGTGGAATCTTATTCAAATTTCTCTTTGATGGATCAATTATGTTTGCACTGCCAGTAATAACATAGTCCATTACTTTTTCTTTATCAATCACTTGAATATGCTGAAAAATTTATGAATTGTCATTTAGCTCATTAAAATTATACTTGAATAAAAGTAATTAGTTTTAAATTTTACTTTTAAGGAAAATTATCACTATACAAAATTGAATTATTGAATAAAATTAGAAAAAATTATTTGTACACTTGATACCTACATAATCCAAAATATTTTTGGTCAAAAAAAATTAGCCAGAAAGATTAAGATATCTCCTTTCAGATATCTTAATCTTTTATTTAATGGTAAAACTTTCTCAATTTGCAACAGAAATTAACAATTTATGACAATGTTTCAATATTTACAATGTTAGAGCATGTTTGTTCTAAATAGAAAACAAAATTAATATGTAATTGCAATTTATGTGAAACTATTATTCCACCCCATTTTTTTACTGATCATTGAAAATTTTTAATAATTATTCCTATCAAATAAACTTGAAAATGAAATAATAAGCTTATAAGCTTGATTTAAAATTAAAATTCTTAAAATTTTATGGAATTTCCGAAAAATCAAAAAAATACTTCATTATATAAAATTAGGTATTTCTTTTTTCAATGAAATAACATTAAGCAACTTAAGACCATTTATTTTTAAAAGCAGTAAAATAACTATGGAATAAATATAAATGGAATCTTATCATGCATTTGTCTCATGCTAATTTATTTCAATAGAACATTATGCTCTTTTTTAATTTAATATTTAAACAACTTGTGTTACTTGAACAAATGACTATTGTTTAAGTAATTACACTTTCTAAAATATAACTTATCAATTCCTCTTCAGTTATTGAAATATATTTTTGAAAATTAGAGATAATTTTTCAAGTATATCTCTTTTTACTATACATTTTGTTTTGAGAATTTATAACAATTCTGTTAATATTGACAGTCAATAGTTATTTTTGATAAATTTATTTCACTAGTTTCTGAAAATTTTTAAAAAAATGTGGTTATTCAAAATTTGCAGGTTTTAATATTATATTTAACATTCAGCAGCAAATGATTGTAAAACAAAGCTAACAATGATATTTACTATGATTTTTCCTTTCCAGTTTTAAAAATTCTTTATTACATTCTTTTACATCCAGACACTACTAATGTTCAGCTATGATTTCCTAATTTGCTGAGGAAGAAACAATTTATACTTTTTTGGGAAAAGACTAGAGTAAACATTTGGTGGGATAAATATTTTTGCCATCTAATTGTATCTTTCAATAGTTGAATTGAAGACTGCCTTATCTCATACTAACAATATTAATCCAAACTCTGATATGATTTCTTAATCACATGTTTGTTATTAACACTTTACTGTCATTAACAGCCTGAGCTTTGAATATACTTTAATTAATTTGAGCAGAACATGTTTATCATATTTAAGTGATAATCATCCCAATTTTAAACCATATCAAAGAAAAAGAAATACTTAAATAAAGCATTGACCAATTTTAAATTCATTTACAAGATTCGATCTTAATATCATTTTATTTAAAAACCAGCATTTGAAATGTTTTTATGAAAAATCCTCTTGCAGTAATTTCTCTTAACATTGAGTAGACATATGACCACACATAGTGCTATGTATAATAATTCTTGAAATAATCTTTCTGTATTCATATGAAACGTCTTAAACTTTCCTTTGTTTCTGGGGTTTATATTCTTCTTTAATAGCATAACAACCTACTACAGGTCTAAGCTGCCACTACAGCACACCTTTTCCAACTCAGTCTGTCCAGAGTGACATTTTGCCAGATCCTAACTTTCAGAATATTGAGGTCATTATCAGTGTCAACGAGCCATCTTGTTGGTGGTCTTCCTCGGGCACTGGATCCTTTGGGGTTCTTAAACATTGATATTCTAGTGGGGTTGTTTTCCGGCTTCTCCAGACATGGCGGGTTTATATTACACGAGATTAATATTTCATGTCTTTTAGGATATTTTTATGCAGCTATTACAATTGCAAGAAAATAATTATTTGCTCTAGGGATAAAACTCTGAATTTCCAGCATTTTTAATTTAAGTTTTGATTTGGGAATGTTGTCTTCCCATGTTTAATCTTATCCTAGTGTCTCCAAGTCAGTTAGGTATTTTGAGTCAATTAAGTATTTTTAGCAATGAGCCTGTTAGCAAGGACTAGCTTGACAACTTTATTCATTGATAATTAGGGTCTTTCCTGGGAACAATTCCTGGACTGATAGCATACCAGTAATAAAAGACAAGCAAAACTAGAATTTTAATTACCTCTGTAAAGCAGATGTAGAAACTTAACAAAATTTTAGGAAAAACAATCATTCTCTTCAATTTTAAAAAAGCATTGGATTCATAAAAATGTTACATTAACATGGAAAGCAGATAGCGCAGTAGTACAAGATGTTTAAACTTAAATTAACTTTTCTGTATTCCTTTATGAAAAATAAAATTTGACATAAGAGTGCAAGCAAGCAATTTCATAACTTTAAATGCAATTAAAACCATCTTGTAAAAAAATAATTATTTGAATAATAAAATTTTAAATCACTTTTTAATTACTTTTGAAAATACATTTGCTATCATAATTTACCTGAACTATTGAAATTAAATCAATATCATGAAGCTTCTGTTAAGATATAAAATCAAACACCATGTCATCCCACATTCAACTGTTTTATCTTCCAAATATAGGGGAAAAAACAAGAAAGAGGCTTATTTAGTTGATAATTCCTTTGCACTTTATACTAAAGTTTGATAAATAATTTTATTTCACTTTAAACTGAAATAGATGTAAAATTGTCTCTAAATAATTTATTTTAATCATCATAAATGTATGTAAATATTGTTAATTTTAAAATGCTGTTAATAAAACATAGAAAAACACAGTACATAAAAAAGTTCATTTTTAATACACTTTTTAATTTATTAAAAGATAATTTTTAAGCAATAAATATTAACTAAGAATACTTACTTGTATATTATGATCATGGCCACTTAAATATATGGATACATCATATTTGTGCAGCAGAGGCTTGAGATTATTCACTAAGCAATTAGTGGGACCATGCAATGCAATTGAATATACAGGATAGTGACCACAAACAAGCAAGTAATTTGCTCTACAAAAGAATCGGTAGAGTAAATAATGTTAGTGATTATGTGAATTCAAACATCACAACAAATAAATTATTAATGTTAAAATATGGATATTTTTTAAATAAACACAAAAACAGTCAAGTCATAAATATTAATATTTTAAATGTTTCCCTTAAGCTATTCAAACTAAATATAATTTTCATGGAATTTAAACAATTTCACATTTAACAATTAATACATGTTTAAAAATTTTTTGCATTTTTCTGTTATTTAAGAAGGAATAAATTTCAATGTTAATATGTTATTACAAATTTTCTTCAACATCTTTTCAATGAAATAATTTTTAATGAAGCATATTATTTTACTGCATTTTTTTTTAGGTTAAACTACTATATAGCTTAACAGAGTTATATTTAAAATTGTCACCATAAGTATAATATTTCATATAGGGATAAAATAAAAGTATAAAAGAATGCTTTGATTAAAAATAATATATGCATCTTATAAATTAGTACAAAAAATTGTGACTATCAATTTTCTTTAAATAATGAACTTTATCACCTGGAAGCTTTAAAATCTGTATATAAATAATTAATTATAGATTTACCAATTAAAGTTAGAAATTTTATTAGATTCATTGTTTCAAGAAAAAGTTAAGTTTTAAAATTCTACAAGAAGCAATTCTGAAACTTTTAAAAGGAATATAAAGTCTATCGACATTATTTATTTTTTAATGTACAATAAAATTAGCAAGTGTTGAAAATTTACAAAATTTATCAATTGACAATTAGTTCTTAGGTCAGTAAATTAAAAACTTTTAATTACTAAAAATGCACTTGCAAGTATATAGGTAGCTTCATCTTTTAGTATTCATGTATCAGCAGTGTTTAAGATTTAAAGATAGTAAGGGTTAGTTTACATGTTTTTTAAATTAATTTTAAAAATCTATGATTATTATAAGTACATAACAAACTATTGTAAACATATTCATAAAAAAAAGTTTTATACTTTGAATTTCGCAGAGCATCTTCCAACCATATCCAATGTTTCTTTCGTAAATGAGAATAAGATGAATTAAAACTAGGCTGCTCATAAGGACTTTTTGGATCAGTATTGCCACATAATATAACAGTGTCTATCATAATTACTTCTACAGTACTATTAAAAAATGGAATTGTAAATTTTTTCTTGTAATAAAGCTCTGGAAAATGCCTATAATAAAGAACAAATAAAATTTTAAATAAAGAGATAATGTATTTATTAATAAAAAAATTACAAATGTATAAGTTAATAATTATAACTCATAAAACAAACAAATTAAATAGAATTTTAAGATTTGAAAAATGAATTTCCAAGATAAAAATGTGTATCCAAGATGTTTTAAAATCAACATATTTTTTATCTTTGTAACTTAAATCATATACTAAAGTACAGATAATGACTGATGAATAATCTTAATGTTTAAAGGTATTTTAATGTTTTTAAACTGATATTTCTCAAAACAGGCAACAATATTTCCTAAGGAGCACTGGAATATTTAGGAAGGCACTGTAACTGTTTTAAGTGTAAAAAGAGAGTCAAGTTAAGGACAATCATTCTCATTGTTTAGGTTTTTAAAAAAAATATATAAATACAAAATAGCTCTTGAATTACTGTGTATGTGTGCGTGTGTGTATATATATATATATATATATATATATATATATATATATATATATATATATATATATATATATATATATATATATATATATATATGAAAACAATCACACAAAAACTAAGTATTTTTGTTTATGTAATACTCCAATTACTTTTTCCTGAATGAATACATTCAATAATTAGGTTCATCATACTGTTGTATTCAATGGAAAAAAGGTGTAATTTAATGAATAATAAATTACATCTTTTTTCCCCCTGGCTGGAAGTCCAATTTTATATGTCATTTTGCCATAAAATAGCATCTCAATTATTCCCCTTCCAAGAAGTAGACTACCCTAGTGCAGGATTTGTTAAAAACCAGTTCAAGAAAGAGGTGAGGTGATGAGACTGAAGACAGATGAGAGTTGGAGAAGGAAGTAACAAAGAAAAAGCCTAAAATCCATGCCACTAAGAAGAACTGTGTTCATTATTCAAGTCAGCTGTTGTAATGGAATCTCGAGACTGTAAAATAACAAAGTTGAAATAATCAAATCCTATGAGTTTTCAGACTGAAGAAGAAAAATTATACTCCTATAATAAGAGTCCAGATGAAGAAAGTCACACTGAAGGAAATAACAAACAACTCTTGAAATTCCTGAGAAAAGGCTGGTTTAATAATAGAAATTTCATTTGTAAGTCCATGCTTTTATTTTCATAGATTATTATTCCAGACAGTAGTTTTTTTAGTGTGGTACTACCTATTTTATTACTTTAATTAATTAGTGTAAATTATGAACTCCATCAGGTAGTTAACCATGCTGTTAGTAAGGCTTAAATATTTGAAATAATATAAGTAACTAAATTATGTATGTATGTGAATGGATTTGTAATTTTATGATTGAATTAAAAGCACTTTTTTTAATTATCAAAACAAAGCCAGTTTCTGCTTCTATTTCAGGTTTGAATCTGGGAAGAAAAAATAAATGCATAACCCAATGTTCAAAAATAAAACTACATAAATTCAAAATATTATTCGTAAACACTATATCATAACAGTAATTATCTACACAACAATATCAAATAAATTAGAAGACTAATTTCAAATAAATATCAATAGATTCTATTTCATAAAACAAAAAGAATTGAAAATTTATTTTCTGCTTTTACAGTATAAATTACCAAAAACAGAACAATAGAGTTTTTTAAATGTACTTCCATATGACACATGAATAATTCACAATTTATGAAAAATCTTATAACATGTCAAAAAAAGAACATAAAACTTTGGGTTTTTGTTTGTCCACTATAAGGTGCTAATATATCTACATAACTACTTAAATTTTATTAAAAAGTATTCAGAAAATATATGAATAATTATATAGTTATAAAACACATAATATGTAATAAAAAATTTTAATTTAACTAAAAAGTTTATCTACAATAACTTAGGAAAACTACCATCCTTGTGATTGAAAAACTATTTTTTCTAATTTTCACATCTATTGATACAATATTTTACTTAATCCTCACCATTAATATTTCTAAATGAAAGATCATAATACAGTTATATAATAAAATAAATAAGTTAATTTGAATTTTGATTGATATTTTATAAGTGCATTTGAGCTAAAATATGTAATATCATTTTGAGAACTTTTGTGAAAAGTCAGTGATAAAAGATTATTTAGAGAGCATTTTAAGCATTTAATTTAGAGAGCATTTAATTTTTTATAATGAAAATGTACTTAACATTTTCATTATATTAATTAAATCATACAAAATATGCAGAAATAATTTATAAATTAAATTTTAATGAATAAAAAAAATATTTGTTTACTATTGAATAAATTTATCCAAAAATTAAAAATACACAAATAACCATAAAGATAGCAATTTTATATAGATATAGATTACATAAAATTACAAGTTTCATACATTTTTTAATGTTAAGTTAACCAAATTTCTATGATAAATAGTTTTGCTGTTACAATAATTTAATACTTGGTGCATTTAAACATGAAAGCTTCCATAGAATTTTATATAAAGCCATAAAAATTGCATTATGTTAAAAATTTAAGAATTTACCATCTTTGAGACAAAGCAGAATAAGCTATTTGAGCAGATACATTTCCATAATGATCATGATTTCCAGCGACCACAAACCACGGAATGTGCAATGAATCATAATTAAAAGCTGTTTCAAATGTTTCCTAATACATATAAAAATATTATTGATTATATATTGAATTGCAGCAGAAAAAATAAATACTTTTCAACTTATTGATTTTGATTAGATAAATGCAGTATAAACTAAAACAATCTGAAATTTTCAATAGTAAATTCTGTTAAAACTAATCACATGAAAGAAATCATGGTTTGTCTCATTTGACACCTGAAGCAAATGGTAGGATTCAGACTAAATTAGCTATTTACAGTATTTTAATACTTTATTTCTAAGATAGAAAAAGAAATAAAATAAATAAAATATTTAATAAATGGTAGAAAACTGTAAATGTTCTATAAATGGTTGAAAACATCTTTATTAAACAAAGATGTTTTCAACCATTTATAGAACAAGTATTAAATATTTTAAGGAAAAATTAATAACAAATGATTAAATTATATGCTAAAAAAACATATATAAAGTGAGTTATTAAAATGTATATGTGTTTATACACACATGTGTGTGTTGAAAAAAATACACGCATACTTTCATTCATTAAAATGAAAACCATATCAACTAAACAAATTGCAATGATTAAACATTTTTACCTTAAATCTTGAATCATGTACATCTTTTACTCCTTCTAAATAGAAATTATCACCTAATGCTAATATAGAATCCAATCCAAATTTTCTAGCAAATACATCCAATTCTTTTCCAACAGATAATTCAACAAATGTTTTGTAAGGAAATACAGGTAACCCACCCCAATCAGCAATAACACCAAATTTCAGAGATGAATTTAAGCCAGATATACCTAAAAGTTAAATTGTATATGAAGAATAAGTATTATATACTTTAATAGTTTCAGCATATTAAATAACTGATTTTGTTTTAAAATAGAATAACTTTAATCAGTGGTAGACAATATGATAAATGTATAATCACAATAAATAAGGTTTGAAAGTTTCAAGTGTTTATTACAGCATACATGTTTTTAATTTTTTTCAATACTTATGAAAATATTTTAAAAAATATTCACATGCATAATGTTCAAAGATTTTATAAAGTCTTTAAAGAAAGATTGTACATTTTATTTATGTTAAGTTTCTAAATATTTTTAAATAATGATTTAAAGATGCAATGGTGAATTGATAAACAGATTGAACAGATAAAAATGTTTTTAAATAAATTTGCTTTAGTAAATGAACACTTTTACAATAATCAATAAGGCACTTTGGTGTGGAAATATTCTATTTTCAAAAATATATTCTAATTTTTTGTCATCTCTAAGCACCTTCATAAAATATTATAACAATATATATTTATATAAGAAGCTATAGTTTGCAATAATTTTAAATAAAATAAAAATTCAAATATAATTTATGCAAAAAATTTATATTTCCAAACAAAATTTTTAGTTTTCTTTCTTCACATTATTTTTGCAGTAAAGGCAGTTATTTAAGTAGCTAAAAAATGATTCAATATTTAAATTAACGTTATCTTGCATTTTTAATGGCATATTTTAAAGATAAATATATATATGCAACAATTATTTATATTAAGATAAAATGTTTCTCAATACTTTATATATTTACAGTAGAAAAGCATTGGAAAGATATAACATTTTTTTATACTCCCATTCTTGAAATTTTTAATTATATTACTAATTGTATTTTCTTTTCAGTTTTCTAGTCAAATGGAGAACTAAAAATCAAAATTTGATTATTTTGACTTGTTGACTTAATGAGTATGTATAATCTTCCATTATTTATATCTGATTAAGCAAAAGTCAACAAAAACCAGCAAGTTTTAGATGAAACATTAATCAGAACAAATTTGATTAAATTTGTTACCTTAGAAAAATTTAAACTTTAAATTATTTTAGAAGAAATTTAATTTTAGATCAATTAAAACTTTACAACAAATTTAATTAAATTTGTCCAAAAGTCCATCTTGCAAAAATAAAAAATACTGCAAAATTTTTAATTTGTTAAAATAAGATTGATACTATCTATTTATTTTATAGTCAAAATTTCATACTATATTTTGAATTTTCATTTTTACCCCTCATCAGATAAAACACTTGTTTTGTGTTATAAGAGTAAAAATATGAATATTTATTTATCCGTATATGTGAATCTGCTATTATTAAATAAGGAATTTCAAAAGTTTTGGTTTCCTAATATAAAATTATTCAAAAAACAATTTATTTTTTTTTTACATTATTAAATAGTTTCACAATTTTTTACAATAAGAATGTCAATTTTGCTATTTATTCCTTATTCATTATTATTTATGTGAGCTGCTAATTGGTTAGATTCTTCTCTTCAGTTAAGTTAATGTATACAATTGCCACATCAGATGTTTGTAATAATTCAGAAATGACTTTAACTGCAGCTCCCAGTCAAATTAATTCTCATGTGCCCCCCCCCCCAAAAAAAAAGAATGCAAATAAATCAAGTATTATTATTAATTTATCTGGCAAATAAAACATTTCTATCAAAATATAAATAAAAAATACTTATTTCAGTATTGATCATTATAGAAAATATTAAAATTTTATACCCTAAAACAAAAAATAAGTAACATAAGATTTCTCTAAATGTTATTTTTCTCAAACTTTTAAATACTGTAAAAGAAATATAAAATTTTTAATAATTAATGGGAGATAATTTTTACAATAAGATTAAGATACAAATATTGAAAAATGTGAAAATATTGGATAGTATTCCTTTTAAAAGTTTGTACAAAAATCTAGAGTTTTTCAGACCTAAGAGTAAAACTGGTCAGTTGCAGTGAGACTTTCGCACCATAGTTTAAAATGTTCTTTTGAATCTCAATCTATAGGAAATTTATATTTATAATTATTTAAACCACACAAATTTTTTTTAAAAAAAGTATTAATCATAAAATGAATAGAATATTAATTTGTGAATTATAAGAAATCGATGAGAAAATTTATTACTGTCTTATAAAATTTATTACCAAAATATTACCTACAAATTTGATTGGTAATCCTTAAAAAGGCCTTTTATTAAAACATGTCCCTTAGGTTTACCCTTAGGTTACAGTTTACCCCCATTGGAATATCATTATTCTGGAATATTGTTTCACACACATAACATTCTTAGATATGACATTGCTATGGAATGTTATTTTATTATAGCTATAAGCATAGCATAAGAGTATTATATATATATATATATATATATATATATATATATATATATATATATATATATATATATATATATATATATATAAACTGACATGTCCTGGAATTTTCTTACATAATATACTTTTCTATTTATCACAGAATCACTGTGAAAATGACCTTTTATAACCCTTAAATTACTCATTATATTTAACAATTTATGACTATTTTCTTAACCCAAAAAATCAATTATCAATGATTTAACTAATAAGCAAAAATTTGTGTGAGAATTGAACAATTACAAAAGTTTTAGCTCAACAGTTCAATTTTTATTTTGGATATTGAGTTTTGGAATTAATATTAAATTGTTGATTCTGATCAAATTTGTTTTATGAACATAGTTATTTAAAGTGGAAAATTAAACCAAAGTGCAATTACAATCTACGTGCATTAAATAGTTTACTATATTATTAGACAAAATAAGAAATAAATTATAGAAAAAAACCACATACAATATGAAATTACATTATTATATAATATGTTAATTTTGCTCATTTTTTGTCATAATTATTTTTCAATTACTTGATTCATTTTTCACCATTAAATAAATTTTTAATTATCTAAAGAAATGTAAAAATATATTTTCAGCATTTTCCACTCACAAATAAATCTCTGCATTTAACAACTTAATATATTTTTATTATTTCTGTTTTCTAATAGCAGCTGAAAATAATATATTGGTACTTTTCTTTTACCTGCTCATAATCTTATACTAAAATAAATAACAAACTGATACTTTTCTGTTTATAAGAGCCAATAATGGCATAGCATATAGTAATTATGAAGATAATGATAAATTAATGCAATAATAGAAACAAAACGCAGTTTTTCTTATATACAAAATTTTACACATAATGATAAAAAGAAAAGACCCTTTACATTTCATATGTAAACTATATCAAACTTTATCTCTTATTATGAAATATAAAGTTAAAGCTACAGGTTTAAAAAATATTCACTATAAAATTGTCGTGGTGTAATTTTAAATATATGCTTTAAAGTAGCCTTTTATGAAAACTAAATTTCAATGTTTTTATTGAAAAAAGTAATTATAAAATTTTTCTCACCAATAAATTTTGAAATTAAATTTAATACAATAAATAGGATATTAATTAGGAAAGATTGGCTCAATATCACATATTTGGAATTTGTTGAATGAAAAACGAACTTGACTCTGGTAATTAGAATTTAAAAGAGCCTCTTAAAATACAAATAGCATTTATTCTAATGAAATTTCTTACCAGAAATTAAGCATAAGAGTATCATGAGCTTCATTTTCTAGACAAATTTGTCTTGCAATGAACATAAAAATAAAAAAATTATCTGTTACTTAATTAATAAATTATAATTATCCATTTAGTTTTTTTTTAATATACGAGACAGATTACATCATTGCAATTGATACAGAATAAACAAATTTTCGAAGCTTATTTAATCATTACATATATTTCTAACATTAAAATTTTTGTTTTCTGGTGAAAAAAGGCTAAAAAAAATTAAGTTTTTAAGTTGGCATTAAAATTATATATTGCCAAGCTAATCTTTTTTATTATCAGGAATATTTCCTGATTCTCAGCTTCCTGTTTTACATTTGACTGGCAAAACTAGAGATGGCCGTTATTTAAAGGAACTGTTATTTAAGAACCGTTATCAACAAATAACCGTTTAATAAATAACGCGTTCCTCAAAAATTATGTTATTCAGATAACGTTTTTCTTTTCCTTAACTGCTGAAATCCTGTAATGGTAACTTCTCAAAGTCGTTACGTCGTATTGTAGAACGTTTCCACATTGTTATTTTGTAGCGTTAAAGCTGTTCTCGTTGTTTTGTAACGTTAAAGCTGTTCTCGTTGTTTTGTAACGTTAAAGCTGTTCTCGTTGTTTTGTAACGTTAAAGCTGTTCTCGTTGTTTTGTAACGTTAAAGCTGTTCTCGTTGTTTTGTAACGTTAAAGCTGTTCTCGTTGTTTTGTAACATTAAAGCTGTGCTCGTTGTTTTGTAACGTTAAAGTCGTTATCGTTGTTTTGTAACTTCCGTAATATTAAAAATGTTCTCGTTGTTTTGTAACTTTAAGGCCGTTATCGCTATTTTAGAATTTCCGGAACTTTAAAGCCAAAATCGTTGTTTCGCAACCAAATTTTAAGTTGTTATTACGTTGTTTTGGTTTCTAACATTGACATTGAGTTTTCTCGGGAACACATTCCAAGCTTTTGCTTGGCCCGTTGCGTTGCTTAGCAACTAAGAATGTATACTTTTCGGTTCCACACTTTGATGAAGGAAAGTTAACTGAAAAGCGGATGCATGAATAAATATATTTCATTTTAAAAGAGATTAAAACATTTGTAAAAATGGGGATTTTTAAAAATACATTTTATGTTAATATTTTACGGGCATTTTATTTATTTTCAGCCTTTATTTATAATTATTTTTTGTGAATTTTAGCAAATTTTTCATTAAACTGAAACATTTTTTTAGAAACTTGAAACTATGCTCGCATATCAAAGCAAACGTGAAATATTTTAAATTCAATTTCAAATTTCGGGAGTTAATTTTTATAAATTAAAAAGATTAAAAGAAGAAACTAACGTACCATTCGAAAAAATTTGGATCAATCTAATAATATATATTTATAATTAAATTTGAAATTTACTTTAAGAATTAATATATTGTAAAAATAATTTTTTGACACTTATAATTTTTTTTATTTATTGAGAAAGCATCATCATAATTTATTAAAATTAATTTATATAAATAAAATTTTAATTATTTTAAATGATAATATACTTGATTACATTAAAATAATATTCTTAATGTAATAATTTTACAGTCCTAAAAATGTATTTGATGTACTGGAATAAAAGAATTGCATCATATTTCTTGTAGAAAGCCAGTTATAAAATTTGTTTTGAAATAAAAAGTATTATTGTTGTTAAGTTATTAAGAATCATGATAATAAATGTTGCAATGTATATAATTATATTAAATTAATTCATGTATATTTGTAAATGTAGTTGTATTTATTTAATATTTGAAAATAAAATCACAGTAAAATTAATATCCTACATATTACAGCTGCAAATTCTAAATTTTCCTCATTTATCTTTCAGGTTAAGTTGTAATTATGAGGAAAAAAATTGTTCATAAAAAGATCTTTTCTGTAGTTTCATTCCTATCTAATTTCAATATAAATCTTTAAATATAATTAGTTCTACTCATGCCATAGAGTTATCTCTTAAGGCCATTGTGAACTGGACAGTTTACAGTAAACATTTGAGCAATATACATTTTACTAGCACATTTCAAATTATCTTTCCAGTACATTTTTAACAGTGAGATATATAATTATAGTTATATTATTTCTTTATGTGGATACTATTTTCTGTATTTTTAATGTTATTTCTCTGTATATAACCTATGATATTATATCATTTTTTTAAACATACATGTCTTTCAAGATGAGTGCCTGAGAGTTTTCCAAGTTTACTCCCTTGCATAGACATTTGCAGTCTATTTATTTAAAACATTACTTTAAACATTTACATATTAAAGTAACTTTTCTTCAATTAAATTTCAAACGAATAAGAATTACATTAATTTGAAAGACTATAATAAGTAAATAACTTTGAAATTTTATATAACATATATTCCTCAGTAATCATAAAAAGAAATGACAAGTAATAACTGTTTTTATAGTATGTAAAGTAAAAATGTTAATTCTGTTTATTAATTTAATTTATTTGAGCTCTTATGATATCAAAAGATACTTGCAGATCAAACAATACAAATTAAAAAATTTATTAGTTGATAAAATTTTTCATTCATAACAAAAACTTTTGTATATGCAAATAATTTTAAAAACTGTAAATTTATGTATTGTGTCAATAGTAAAAAACTGCATCTGAATTATTTACTGTAGTAATGCGTTTATCTATTTTACAGAAGCAATTTTCATACATTTTTATTTAAAAATACTGTTTAATTGTTAGTACTTTAAATTCACACACACACATTTTATTAATACCACATAGCTCTCTTATTTTTACTTCTTCGTGAGGAGTAATTTTATCTAGTAAAAATATTTAAGATAAATACACAATAGAACAGTGAAATCATGTATATGAAGTAAAATTCTATAACTTATCATAAAGGCAAATTCCTATATTCGAATATTTTCTCGTAAGTACTAAATATTCTGGTTTACGTATACAATTCTTTATTTTTAAAGAAAATATTATTTTCTATTTATGTTCATAAATATGTAATTTTATAGTATATGACATCTGTATAGATCCGATTTTCCTTTTAATAAAGAGATTTATATAAAAATTAAATTCAATTAAAATGTTTAATATTGAAAAAGAAATTTATATGAAGTAGTAAAATATAATTAATTATTAAATATAAGTTAGTTTTATGTATATCGCTGGTTAAATTATCATTAAAATGATTTCACTATTTGAAAACTGTGGGTTCGATACTGATGTTACCATAAACAATGATGGATGGTGCTCTTTGGATATTGATTATTCGCATGGTTATATTTATAAGCTGATAAGATAGTAAAATTAAGAAATTTCGATCAAAATTCGACTTTTTAATTATATTGTGTCTCTAATTAGAGAAATACTTTTTCCAAGAAGATATATTTTAAGATTTATTCGAGCATAAGTGATATACTCAATAGTAATCTTTAGTGTAAAAGAAACATCAGTTTATAAGAATTTATAATAGAAATTACATTGAGGAATAAATTAAATTCATCTTGTGAGAAACTGAATTATACTTGGCTTAAAAAAATTCAAATTTAGACATATTTATACATTAAAGTAATAAAATATATTAATAAGGAGTTAAGATCATTGGGAAACAAATTATGTAAATACACATTACTTAAGAATTTCTAACTGAAAAAAAAATCAATTGACAGTAAAAAAAATTATAAATCATACTTAATCCATAGCAATTATTTTAAAAAATCAGTAAATGAAAATCAGTCTAGACTTAAATGTTGAATTTCCGTATAATAAAGTAAGAAATTATTAAAAAATTGATTAAAGAATATAACAAAAAACATTAAAATTTCTTTCAGTAAGTGATTTTCGATGCTCAGTCACTAAAATTCACCTTACACCTCATTTCCTCAAAAAACCAGTTTTGTCACCCCACGAAAGCTTCCTTTCGCTCCATAGAATTTCCAAGAAGGCCAAAGGGAGCGGATTTCTTAGAATAACTTTCCAAAAAGCCGTTATTTGATAACGCTTTCTAGAACCTTGTTTACACGTTCCGAGTTTCTAGTCCGAACTTCCTCGGAACCCGTTGCCATCGCGAAATCGGAATGTGTAAACACGTTCTCGGATGTCGAGATCCGATCTCGGAAAGAAGTAAAACATGTTCTACTTTTCCATCACAAGCGTCTCGAGACCGGGCCCGGAACGTCGGCTACAAATGGGAATTCTAACGCATGCGCACTTGAAGAGAGTAGTTGCAATAATTTGGCGGTGTAAAATGTGACTATTGTTCAGACTTAATATTAGTAACCCTATGTTTTCTTATTCCCCGGTCTAATTTGAAACGAGATTCGTGTTAGTCGATTTGTTTATATATGTTTGCAAGTTTTAATATTTTTTCGACATATGAAGGAAAAGCGGAATAGTTTGCTTATATCTTAGCACCATATTTAAAATAGAAATAGATAACAACTTTATTTGTATTTTATATGGTGCTGAAGACATTTATATTTTCGCAGATAAGGTGGATGTGATAATATGAAAGTAACAAAGAAGTGTGAATTGCATTATCACGTTTCCTTCTTATTTCTGTATTCCCATGATAAAATTAATTTGACTAAATTGTTTTTGACACTATCATGCTTTAATTATAAATTAGCATCTCAAGTTTTTTTTCCAAAGCCAAAATTAAGGTATCTGTTAATTCAAAATAAAAATTGCTTAAAGCATTTTTTGCACACATGATTTGTTTTAATAAACTTTGTATTTAATATAAATTTCAATAAAAAACCGCTGAATAAAAAATATTTTGCTATTTAGTGTGTACATTGTCTATTTTTTAAATTAAAAATTCAAAATAAGATATATCACAAGTTGTAAATATTGAACATCTGTAGTTCAATTTAAGAATGCGACTTATTTATTTGAAATACAAAAAGATTTATATTCTTTAAAAACGGGAAAATTTATAAATTTCATTTATATGAATAAAAAGACACTCAGTATAACATTTCATTCTGATTTTTGTGTTTTAATAAAGGTATTATAAATATAAATGGGAATAAAATATCGTATGTAAAAAACTGAGGGTGAAACTAAATAAATTTTTTTCACTAAATTTCTCAGAATTCATATAACATTGGGATGACACCATGCCCAAAGCCACAAATATTGCTTCAAAACTTTTTTCATAAGCAGCTCAATTTTGAGCTCCAGATTATTTTCCTATTCTTGTTAGCCGTTTTACTTCTAAAGAATAGTGTACAAACATAAAATTAACTGAAAATGAAAGAGATGAGTTCTCGAAGAAGACTATTTCAGCAGAAGGTACCCAGTGAGGATGAACTTGATGAAAAAATATACTGTTCTCATGATGGTGATGAATTTGAACAGTGATTAAAATAAAGAATCTGAATTAGGAGAAATATTTTTGTAAAGAAACAATGAATCATATAATATTAACTACAATTCTTCTCTTCCTTTAGATAAATCAAAATATCAAGCTAAATAAATTTCAAAAAATAAAATTCTTTCTTAAGTAGAAACTTCGTATAAAATATTTTTCAGCTATTTTGTTTGCAGTAATGTCAAAAGGGTTTATGCATAATCTGTTTAATGAACATAACAACTTACATATTTATAAACAATAGTAAATTATTTATGAATAAATAATTAATAGTTCTAATAATGCATAGACATTATATTCACAATGAATTAGTAAACAAATTCTTATTTTTACGAAAATATAACAATACTAAGTCGTTTAATCTTCAGAGAGGAAAAGATCATGTAAACGCAATACACACACATCCATTGTTTTTATAATACAAAGAAATTATATTCCCGATGAATTAATTAATTTATAATTTGTTATATTTATAAAAATATAACAATACTAAATCGATACATTTTTCTAAAGGAAAACGGAAAGCGTAGCTGTGAAATCCGCCATGTTTAACAATGAGACAAACTTCCTAGCCAGAGAAACTTATCGCTTTCTTTACATCGCCAAGTCACTGAATCATAGCCAAAATCTTCTGGGAGCCGAGGCTCCGGGCTCTGGCTCGAGACGCTTGTCTTTTCCATCCGAGATTTTCGTCCACAGCCAATCAGCTTTATGGAAGAGTGACGTCATCGAAGAACGCGAAAATCGAATTTTTAAACCCGAAGAATTTTTTTCGTTAAACAGTTGTTTTCTTTGTGGGACATTGACAAAATGAATTGGGCAAAAGAACAAATCGAAATTCTAATTGAAGAATATAAAGGGTGGCCATATCTATGGAATGTAAATTCTGTTGATTATCCCAAAAAATTCAGAAACAAAGGATACGTAGAGCTGTCTGCTGTATTAAATATATCATCAGACGAAATTTAAAAAAAATAAATAAATAATTTAAGAAGCCAATTTTTATGTGAACAAAAATATTTTCTTCTATTAAAAAATAATAAATAAGATTTAAATTATTGTAATTAATCTGCATTTTTTGATGCGATGACTTTAATTAACTGATCTACTCCTATACATTTTAAGGAATTCAAAATGATGTAAATAACTTGAATGATCTTAAAGATTTTAAACAGGTCAATGAAAATAAAGAAAAATGAATATAGTGAATCACATTATTCCAATGATTTGATAAAAAATATTTGGCTTTAAAATAGTTTTTATCAAAGCGTTAACAAGAACACTCTAGATAAAAGTTATGATTTGAAAACCAATGAAAATCTTTTCTTTGCAAATTGTTGTCATTTCTGATTTTTCTGTTTCTTTCTTAAACTAATAAATCCTATTTATTAGAATAATTAAATATTAAAAAGTCAACAAGTCTCTAATAAAAATTTTCACTTATTCTAATCCAAAAATTTTTTTTATAAGCAGCAATTGTTCCATGCAGACATAATTGAAAAATCTAAATACATTAAGAACTTATTGGCTTTATCAATTTTGTTAACAGAATATTATTATTTAATTAAGTTTGATATAAAGGCATAACTTTTTTGCCCAATTTAATTTAATGGAGAAAAATATTGCTTAATTCAGTAAAACATACATTATTATGATTTAAATGGCCTTACTGAAATATTTTTCTATATCTTTGTAAAAATTGACAAGTATTTTTGTGAGAAATTATTAATCCTTTTCATATAATCAAATTAGTTTTCTATTAGCTGAAAATAGTTTCTAAAATCTCTTATAAGACCAGTCTTATATCAAGTAGTTTCCTCACTGTTATAACAGAAGTAATTTCTTTTAAGGTGTTAAAAATCTAGATTTTGTATAATCAGCTAGATATTTTAACTAACAGCAAAATCAAAATTCTTAATATATTCTTCCTATAATTGCATGAGTTACTTTCTTACATTATATCATTTTCTATAATATTGAGAACTTACCAGTATAAATGTTCTAATAATAAGTGGGCAAATTATAATATATTGTATTTTTATTTAAGCTTTTATAGTATACATTTGATTATATTTTGTATAAAAATACAACTGTGAAGAAATTGAAACATTTTATAAATGTACTGAAAATGTTATAAATATTAATATTTTACTTTAATTAAAGCAAGTTTTAGTTTCAAGATTTTTAATGTTCTCTGATATTTATTAAAGTAGATACTCCATGTGCAAGAAAGGAAAAATTATATTATTTTAAAAGGCAGTGGTAAGCACCAAACGATAGCCGATTTGACAGCCAAGGTTTAGTCCACACTGATCTATTATTACTTTTACTTTTCCTTTTCGATAATAATGAAGCAGCAGCCACTACCGTTATTATTGATACGATTTTTAATTCCTCATTAATATTAAAAATAGAGATTAAATAAATTGAACAGCAACAAAAGAAGCGAAATAAAACAGCACAAATGAAAACTAAAAGTGAAACTACGATAAACGTTAAAATATCGAATCAGAGAAATCGGAACGTGTAAAAACCACTCTCGGATCGATCGGACGAGAAACTCCTTTCTCCGTCTTGATGACGTACGTCATCAAGATCTTCATATTACCATGATCATGGTAATATGACGTAATATGTGGTAATATGACGTAATATGTGGTAATATGACGTCATATTGCAAATTCGGATGAGAAACTCGGAATGTGTAAACAAGCCTTAAAACCTGTTCTTTACTATAAAGCTTCTTGTTGAATTTGTTGTTATTCAGAATTTTCTAATATTAAATAATTATGGCTGCTTGCTGTGCTTATGGATGTACAAGTAGACCTTCAGAAAATTTCCTGGAGTAACTTTTCATAGGTAATTTTATGAATCTTTAAAGTTTTTGCTCACTAAAGTTAATGTTTCTAATCCTGTTGCATGTGCATCATATTGTTCAATTTTATATGCCAAAAGCAAGCGTGAAAAAAATAAAAACTGATTTAATTGTAAAATATATGACTTGAAATCAAACATTGATATTTTATTTATTTATTAACTTATTTTTGTATTATTAGGTTTCCCGTGGAAGAAGAAAGGAAAGCACTTTGGGTGAAGTCAATCAGGAGAAAAGATTGGTCACCAACACCTTATACAAAAATTAGCTCTTTACAGTTCGAAGAACATTTCTTTTACAGATCGATGACTCGAGTTCTATTGAAAAAAGATGCTATGGCTAGAATATTCCCTGAATTTCCACTTTACTATCAAAAAGTGAGTTGACATCTTTATCCCCCAAATATAAAAATTTTTTCCCTAAAAATAATGTAAAGTTAAAAATTAATGCTGGAAGAATTTCGTTTTTATTTAAGAAAACATTGATATCTTAGATATTGATAAGAGCTAGGTTAGTATAAAAAAAATTAATCTTAGATATTTATATTTGTTTTATAGATGATTATAAACATAATAACACGATATTTAATTTACTTTATAATTTTTCAAGTGCTTATCTCAGTCAATAAGATGAATAACACGCCTAAAATTTCTTTATTGAAATACATAATATTAATAAGCAGAAAAAATAAAAAATAAGCACTTAACTATCAATAAAGATAACTTTTTTAAAAATAGTAAGTACTTTAGATGACTTTTATTTCGATGTGTGTAATTTAAACAAAAATAATGCTTGCTTTTACTGTGTCCTCATTAAGAAAATACCGTTTCTCTTGAAACACAGGGTGGGCGTGTTATCGTCTGCTAGCTACTTCATCGGCGCTCACGCTATTTCGCGGTTAGAACGGCTCCTCTTATATTCCTTCTTCCATGGGCAGAACAAAATTTTATAAAGGTTACGGATCCCATTAAGACGCCGTCTTATAGTAGACAAATGCGATCTCGTTGATGTCTTAGTGTGACGTAGCTAAAACGCTGTATCTGACGTCATGGAATTTTAAACCAATGAGAGCACTGTCTCGCGGAATGTTGCTAGATATTTCAAACTTGCTGGAAATCAAGAATCGTCTCACGCTCCACCCCCTTTTTGACGTAACTAAGACATTAATGACATCATTTGGTCTGGTGCGATTTTCGCGAGATGCTTAGGTGTGGATTTTTAATAAAATAATTTCCATAGTAAATTTTTTAAAAATTCAGAATTAATTAAATGAATATTTATAAACTATTCCTGTATATTGCTAAGCCAAATTACATTTAAATATAATGATACAGTAATGCAAGCATTTTTTGAAGTCTAAACACCATTTACTTTTTATCATATAACTAAAAGTATATATATATATATATATATATATATATATATATATATATATATATATATATATATATATATATATATATATATATATATATATATATATATATATATATATATATATATATATATATATATATATATATATATATATATATATATATATATATATATATATATATATATATATATATATATATAATATAAGTTGACCCAGCCACGCGTTGCAGTGGCTGAGTAATTATAATACATTGAATCAATTTTTTACTAACTCCTTGGTACAATCAAATAAATATTTTCTAAAAAAATTTAAAATAGGTTCATTCATATGAGATTAAAAATAAAACGTTTCACCAAAATTTAAAAGTAATAGGTAAAGTATCGAAATTTTGAAATTAAGCACAAATCAACAAATACTTTCTGAATTTACATTTTATTCATCTTATATTAAATTATAGTTTGTAATCAGTGACTTACTTATAAAATATATTATATAAATTAAAAACATCTAAAAATAAATTGTTATAAATGAGGTAGATAACATTGACATCGAACTATTATTTTTTCAATTTTAAATTATTAAAACTAAAAAATTTTTCCGAGGCATTATACTGAAATAAAGAACAATTAAAAGAATTTATCATTTGAATAAATAAATTAGATTAAAATGTACTGCTGAAAAAATTATAATTATCAAATTATAAAATAAAAATTAAAGGCTATCAAGAAATACTTACATGTTTTCGAGGTGGTATGAAAATTAGTAGAGAAAAACAGTAATAAATAAAATTTTATTTTACTATTTATAATATTAAAAATATTCAAACTGAACACCGCACAATAATAACACAATACAAAGTGTAATTATGAAAATGATTCACGAAAAATTGTTATAGTATGATTATACATTATGAAAATATATGTAAATTCTATAATTAATCACGCGCTTGCGCGCGCACGTTAAATTTCTCGAAGATGGTAAAATCTAGAAAAATAAACATTCTGAACAACGAACCATCTGCCGAATACCTGTGCAACTTAGATGCTAAACCGCCATCTATTAGGAACTTACAGAACTAACCAATAAATAAACACTAATGTCGTATAATAAATATTGAGATCAATAATTAAGAGATAAAAACTATTCTATCTTTTAAGTTGGACCATATTATAAATGGTTATAAAATTTTATTAAAATCCGTTCAGTAGTTTCGGAGTTTATCGGGAACATACATCGTGACACGAAATTTTTATATATATATATATATAATACAGGGTGATTATAAAAAAACTTTGCCAACATCTGCACTTCTCGTGTCCATTCTATTTAACCGATCAAGATGATATTTCAGATATAGTTCTTTTGAGATATGCGCTCGAGATTCTGTGAATGGCAACACAGTGGCCCTCGCGGTTACAGTTATAGTGACAGAAATTCGAAATTTTCGAATGGCAACGTCTACTTTTTACCATCGCAAAATGTTCAGCTCATGCGAAAACCCTAAATAGCGTTGAAACGGTAGCGATATGTCTAAAAACGGACGTGTTCTGCAAACACAAAAAAGAGTTCTGAAAACCGACCAATAAAACACGATCTGGGCGCACCCAATAAATTTGCATGTGACAGAGTCAAGAAACCAATCACAGAACGCCGGTCGCCAGATATTCAGCGTAGGAAATTTATAAAATACCAAGCGGGTATGCGAAGTCGTCATTCGGGAACTCGCACATGCCGACGATATGAGTCTTCCTATGAAAGTTCGCGGTGAATTGATCAAACTCTATTACCAAAATGGGATGAACGCTGCGGAAGCCTTGCGTGTGTATCGCCGCAATCATCGACAACGACGCGGCCCATGTACTCTGCAAGCTCTGCGTGATTTAGTGCGGAAATTCGAAGATACGGGCTGCACCTGTGACAAACAGCGCTCCAGACGGCCAACTGTTTCTGAGGACGTTGTCATGGAAGTGCACCATACAGTGACTGCAGGACACACAGAAACCGCAAGAGGCATAGCGCGCGTGTTGGATATTCCAAACTCAACGGTCCGCAAGCTCTTGCGCTCGGTACTTCACATGTTTCCCTATCGGTTCCAGCGCGTCCAGATGTTGGAGCCGGGTGACCCACAACAACGTCTGGACTTCGCAAATGCATTTTTGTTACGATATGATGCGGATAACGACTGTCCACTTCGCATACTATGGACGAACGAGGCGCATTTCACCTTAAATGGCAGCATTAACACAAAGAATTGTGTGCACTGGGGAGAGACGAATCCTCATGCTGTGGCGCCAGTACCATTATTTGACGCCAAAGTGACTGCGTGGTGCGGCATTACAGCTACATTTGTTCTGTGTCCGTTCTTCTTTGAGGAAACGACCCCGACTGGCCCTGCAACATGTTCTGTAACGGGTCCTCGGTATGCAGCCATGCTGAAAAATTATGTCTTACCGGAGTTGCGTCGGCTGAATGCACTCAATGACATTGTTTGGATGCAAGATGGCGCACCTCCACATATAGTGAGGTCAGTTAAAAGGCTCCTGGATCAGCATTTTGGTGATCGCATCATCTCACGCTATTATCCTTTTCCGTGGCCTGCGCGATCCCCAGATCTGACGCCTATGGATTTCTGGTTTTGGGGCTATCTCAAATCCAGAGTTTATCTGTGCAATCTTCAAACATTGTCGGACTTAAAGGATTCTATACGGCGTGAGATTAGAAACATCCCTCGTGCCATGTTGCGTGCAGCGACATTGTCCACCGTCTCCCGCATGCAATGCGTAATTGCCTGTGATGGCACTCATGTGGAAAATGTTTGAAATTAATAAAGATTTTTTTTCTCTATGTGTTCTCATCATTGAGCAGTGTCTTGTCTCTGTCGTATGCATTATTCCTCCGTGCGCCTTGAAGAACTGTTTGTATGTGTATAACACGTCGGTTTTCGGACATATCGGTACCGTTTCGACGCTATTTAGGGTTTTCGCATGTGCTGAACATTTTGCGATGGTAAAAAGTAGGCGTTGCCATTCGAAAATTTCGAGTTTCTGTCACTATAACTGTAATCGCGAGGGCCACTGTGTTGCCATTCACAGAATCTCGAGCGCATATCTCAAAAGAACTATATTTGAAGTATCATCTTGATCGGTTAAATAGAATGGACGCTAGAAGTGCAGATGTTGGCAAAGTTTTTTTATAATCACCCTGTATATAATATATATATATATATATATATATATATATATATATATATATATATATATATATATATATCAAATAATATTAAAAATTTTTTATGTAAATTATTTTATGTAAACAAAAATATAATAATGCTCCTGAATCTTTAAAAAATATATATATATATATATATATATATATATATATATATATATATATATATATATATATATATATATATATATATATATATATATATATATATATATATATAATATATTATATTTTTTAAAGATTCAGGAACGCATTATTATATTTTTTGTTTTACATAAAATAATTTACATAAAAAATTTTTTAATATTATTTGAATTGTGTTGATAATTTACTTCCCATTTATTTAAAGACTTATAGTTATTTTAATTTAAATATTTTTAGTTATTATAAAAAAGTATCTCAAATATTTATTTAAAAATATAATTGCATTATATTCAAAGCAATTATGTAATTCAAAGAGTTTGATTAAATTTAGATTATGAAATATATACTAGTTTTCTTGAATAATGATAGTTTTCAATATTTTCAAAAAAATTAACACAATATAAAAGAATGTCAAAAAATTACACATTCTGAGTCTCAATATAATAAAGTCATAATTTCATAAAACTGATATTGTCCATCAGTCAAAATGTAAGAATTCAATATGATGTATATAATTTCATTTGTTTAATAGAACAATGACGTCGTTTAGTCACATGACAGGACGTCATTGTTTCTTCTCGGTGAATTCACGAGGAATTCTCCGAGCTAGGTTTTCATCGCAGAATTCTCCAGTAGTTAGTGCCTGGCCTTCGAAGCAGAAAGTGACAGCTCAAGTGTTAACTGCATCATTTGATAGTTATTCAAAATAATGACTTAGTTGGCTTTCCTTCTGTTATCGGCTTTCATTGGTAGAAAAAAGTATCGAGCCCGCGTAATGAAAACATATTAAATAGTTTAGCATTTGTTGTTTCCATGATATAGTTGCCTAAACTCCCCAGTTCTTGTGAACGAAAAGAAAGATTTTAATAATTAAAAAAAATCATTTAATAATTTTTTCTGTTATTACCATGCTTTTTCGATTGAACAGATTATTTTTAAATTTTCATTTTGTAGATTTTATTCATTTTTCAGTAAGTTAACAACTTACTGCTTCATTTAAGTTTCATGATACTTTATCTGAAATAATGATTCTTGAATCTATTTAAATAATTAGGTTATACAGCTATAGATATATTTATTGATAATTTATTTGCCCTGTCAAAAGCAAAATATAATTTCTATAACATTTGGTGGGATTGCTTAAGCTCTAAATAAAGAAAACAACTCTAAGAATATTTAGCCTGAGATAAATATTAAAAGTTAAAGTTGTGAGACGAGAATGTCAAATTTGGAAAATAAAGTAAAAATATATTTATATATGTTAATGTGATGAGTATTCTTCACTGCTTGAAACAATAAAAACAAAAAAATTTAAGTGTTATATGAGAGATTTCGAGAATATTTTTTTTATTTTATTATCAATATTTTGATAGAATTATATTAAATATGAAAAAGTCAAGTTATTTAATTCCTCTAATTCTGAGTAACGTCAAACTATTTATACTTTTAGAAATAAAAATAAAAAATTAAAATGGAGAAAAAATTTCTTTCTTCAATCTTGTATGGAAACTAAATTATATTGCATTTTCAGAAATATTTAACTTTCCCAAGGTTTTCTGAATTTACTTTTTTATTCTGTATTGCTCATATTTCCAGGGACTGATTTCTAAAAAAAAAGAAAGCCTGCATCAATATAAGTGCCGCAATGGAGTTAAATAGTTAGCAAAAGTTTTAAAATGTATAAAAAAATTTTGATTTAGTATAATTGCTACACCACGTTAAATTGCCATTGTTGTCATAAATATTAATCCAAAATTTATTTAAAAATCATAATTAAGAAAATACATAAAAATATTTTCAAAAATAATCTTTAAGTAAAGTATTTTGAAATTTTATTTATGTCACAAAGTGTAAAAATTATGCTATTTCCCCTACTCCCACCTAAAAGAAGTCTGTATTTACTTTTTATAAAAAGTATCTCATCTACATGGTATTCAAATGAAAATAATAAAAAGAAAATTTTTAGCCTTCCTAAAATATTTTTGTGAAATTTATATCATATAGAGCTTTCAAACTGATTCTGCCCCACCCAAGTTAAAAAATATTTAACAGATTCTTATCTATTTTAGAATCTAAATGGTTATCTGCTTATTCATTACTTATATTTTCTTATTGCAGTTTCATTACATATCAATACAATTTCAGCATTTTTGATTATTGTTTTCAGCCATTTCCAAGCATTTCCTGTCTATTTTATATATCACAGTATAATACCTTTATTTATATAACTGAATGTACACATTACATCAGTATGAATGCTGTAAATTTAACTTTTAAACACAAATGCTCCAGTATTTCATTAAAAAGTTATGGTGATTCAGCTACGTTAATTTCTTTGTATATATTTTGAAATTGGTGTTAATGTTTGTGATATCTTGTAGGGATTTTTCCTACTGATAATTTCTTTTTACTGTGGATATACAGTTATGTTGTTGTGGCTTATTCCTCAAGGTCTAGGTGTAAGTTAAACCATATCCAAGATATCATGAATCCTCAAAAAATCATTAACAATAAGATGTGAAGTAATAAGACATGCACATATACAGTTATAAATGATAAAACTTATTTCCTTTACTGCAATTATGAGCTACTATGTAATGTATGTAAGAAAATAAGAAAAAACTAAGTAAAATATGTAAGAAAAATTATTTTTGTCTTAATATCTAATAGTATATAATCGGTGATATCAGAATTAATGTATATATTATTTTTAATCCTCAGCCACTACCTACCAACAGTTAAAGTGTTGGTTAAATAAAGATTTTTACCTTTCATCAATAAAAATATACTTATGTTCAAACTTCTTTATGCTGAAAATTACAAATAATTGGTTGATTTATCTTAATATAGAAATATGTTGGTTGATCTTCCTGTATTGGGTACTGAAAAATCTATTGGGATAATATTTAAAATTTCTCAAAGTTATTGTACACACTTTAGCAATTTTTGCTCTTTTATCAAGTGAATGTAAAGAAGCAGTGCTTACAAAAGAATCAGCATTTTAAAGATCTTTGCTAAATTAAATATGCATGTAATTTTTTATTTACAATTTGGGAAATCATCAATTTATTGTGTTTACTTTTCTTTAATCTATATTTATCTTCAATTTTATTAAAAAAATCTTTTTTCAAACATTTGTTTTGAAAATTGTGTCATTTTTATTAGGTAGTCTCATAATATTCTATTTCAGATAATTGTAAATCAGCCATTGTTGAATTAAAGTTGTAGAATATTACTAAAAATAATTACATTTGAGTTTCACCAGTTTTTCCCATTTAAATATATAATTCTAGATTTTATTCAGTTCAAGGAGGTTTGACTTGCAACAACCTTTTTCTTTTTTATGTAGATAAGAGTTGCAACCATCTTTCTCATTTTTAGTCAAGTCCATTTTTTAGGCAACTTTACTTTTTATTTTCAATTTTCAGAATAGATCATTGAATGTAAAATAAATTTTTTATTTCATTTCTGTCAAAAATTTAATTTCAAGTTGTTATCATTAGGCTTACTTAACAACTTATCTTGATATCATTCACACGATTTAACCAACCATTACCCAGGAAAGTTAGAAGAACGAATTAAGCCCGCCACACACGATACAATTTTTCCATAGGATTTGTTGGACGTGAACAAGTTGTACCGTCTGTGGTGAAGTTGGACAGGTTCACGAAAATTCAAACAAGTTCTGATTTTTCTTCCAACATGGGGGTTACAGGAAGTAAATAATTGCTTCCTGTTGTCGCGTGTCTGCTCCCACAGGGTTGCAAATTATTTCTTGGCGACACTTGAGAAAATTTTTGAAACTTCTCATTTACTGAAACTTAGATTTCCGTTTTACAACACCTCACGAACATCACTTTTTAAAAATGTCCATGAAACATATATTGCAGGAATTCATTGAAGTCTATAAAGATGAGCCTTGTTTGTGGCAAGTACTGAGTATTGATTATACAAATAAAATAAAAAGAAAGTTAGCCTACGAAAAATTATTGAAAATATATAAAAAAAATAGATGGAAATGCTACAATTAATGAAGTAAGAAGAAAAATTAACGCCCTGAGGAGTACTTATCAGAGAGAAAAGAAAAAAATTAATGAATCTAAGAAAAGTGGTGCAGGGACGGAAGATATATATGTGCCGTCTTTATGGTATTTTCAATATTTATCATTTCTAGACGAAGTTGCTGTCCCACGTGCTGGAGCATCATCCATGAATTTGGACACAAGTTTTTTTGAGAATGGAGATGAAGTAAGTTAAATAATTTATTTTTTAAAATTATTCTCTATCTAAATGAATATATATAATTTCACATTTAACTTAAAATTTAATTACGAAATTTTATAATAAGCTTTATAAAACAATATATTTTTAATTTCAGAATGCTTACAAATCTTCAAAATAAACATTCTAAAATTTTAACTTTCTATAGTTTTATATATGAATTAAGTTTAAACAATAATATAAAGGTATTAGTTGAGATTATTCTGTTGTTCTCTTTAAATATTCTTTATACAATTAAACAATAATAGAAATAAATAATTAAAAATAATAACTTGATTAATAATAATAAAGAAAATTATTTACATTTAAGCGAAATTGAAATTAAATGCATCTTCAGTTATGATCATCTTTTGGTAAATGTTAATTTGTTTCCATTTTATTTAAAAATCATTTAAGAAAATATTATAAAATCTTTTGGATAATAGATAACAAATTAATAATTGATTTTATATCTACTAATAAAATAATAAAACATTCTTTACTCGATAGATAAACTTTTTGATGTACTAATATGGCTGTTTAATTAATAAATTATTGAAATGCACATATTGTGTATTTATAATTTTTATGGAGAAACATATACAAATTTAAGGGATCTCGCGTCTTCAAGCACAAATCACTTTTTACACATGTTATTAAGATGCCATTTTTACCCTTTAAATATATTGACCATTTAATAATTTCCCATAATTTGATTAGATATATTTATGTGTATTTATATAGTATTCATAATACATTTATACAGTTGCAAAATATATTTAATGTGTTAAGTACTAATTTCTTGATATATAATAATAAAACTAACAAATTAATTAGCACTTTTATTAGTAACCATATCTTATATTTTCTAAACATAAACTTTTAAAAGTTAATTTATTTAGGATAAAATCAAAGCGTCTTGCCATGGTAGTTTGCCTTCATTGGAAACAAAATAATTGGCAAACTTTTCTCGAATGAGTTTTGCTTCATCGGAATAATTTCTTTGTTGCCCTATTTCTAATCCAGTTAAATAATCATTTGACCTTAAACCTAATTGCACCGAACCAGTTTCTTCATCTTCTTGGTCTAGGCTGGAAGATGGGGAATAAATTTCAGCACTGTTCCTTCTTAAGAAATTGTGCAAGACACAGGTTGCTAGCACTATTTTTTCTATGACTTTAACGCGTAAATTTATTGCTGTGTGATATATCCTAAATCTGTTGGTTAATATGCCAAAAGCATTTTCTACTACTCTTCGAGCTCTACTGAGCCTGTAATTAAAAATTCTTTTTTTACCATTGAGTTCTCGTTGAGGAAATGGCTTCAAAAAATCGGGACGTAAAGCAAAAGCTTCATCCCCAATGAAAACAAAAGGAAGTTCGTTATCCTCTGAAGTGGGCAGTTTCAGTTGCTGATTAATCAAATGGTGATAAAAAATACTTTTCTTCAACACTCCGCCATCAGATACACGGCCGTTCGTGCCAACATCTACCATTATAAATTCATAATTAGCATTAACAATTGCTAAAAGAACAATACTATTGAAACTCTTATAATTCCAATAAAATGAACTGCTTCCTTTCGGTGGAGTGATTCGTATGTGTTTTCCATCACAAGCACCCACACATGATGGGAAATTCCACCTGTTTTCAAAGCCTTTCGCTATGGAAATCCATTCTTCTTCATTTTCAGGAAACTAAAAATAAATTAAAAGACTCAAAATACAATTTTTGTATAAATGAACATAATTTTATTATTGTATAAAAATAACTAGAATATTTCTGAACAAATGTTGAAATCTAAATAAGTGTTATTAATTCTGTTAAGTTATATGTTTTGAAATACATTTTATCGTAAAGAGAGCTATATATGAATGTTTAATTTGATTTTAGGTTATGGATCTTGAAATTCATTCAACTGAAGTATCTGAGAGCCCTAAAAGTCTTAAAAGAGGGAAAAAAAGAAAAGCCGAAGAACTTAAAAACAATATGTACGAATTGATTTATGATAAATTAAAAAATTCAGATGATGAACAGGATCCATATTTATTGTATGGCAAAATGGTAGGAGCAAAGTTAAAATCAATTGCTTCAAATTCAAAAGAAGATGCCTTCTTGGCAGAAAAAATGATGAGCGAAATCATTTTTTATGCCCAGAATGGGGATTTAAAAAATAAAATTATTGTTGACACTTTGAATTGTAGTAGTCAAGGTGCTGCTTCAGCGAGCAGTAGCAATCAGTATTTGCACACTTTGCCCCATCACTCGGATGAATCTCTTAATCAAAAAAACAACTTGCAATTCAGTGTAAGAAAAATTTTAGAAAAATAAAATTTTTGCTTAAAATCTTGTCTATTTTATGTTATTGAATATTTATAATATGCTCATATAATATATGTATATGTAAATGAGTTATTACTATAAATATATATCGAATGTTTTAAAGAATTTGATTTCCTGTGTATATTCAGTTAATGAATTTTAATAGAAAATTTCCATTATTAATTAAACTTAGTTTAATTGACTATCATCTTACTGTATATTTTAATTAAGTGAAAAATTTTCGAAAATTTTAAATTTAATTTATTCAATATCTACATGATATTTCTTAATCTTTTATATTAACTGTAGTTAATAAATCAATAAATAAGTTAAAGAATTACTTACTTTCAAGTATTCCTTGTGGAGAACTCTTATGATTGCATTACATGTTTCTGGTATTATTTGTCCCAAAGCTTGAGGTGAAATAATAGTTGTAAATTTTAAATCTTCGTAGGATCTACCGGTTGCCAAAAAACGCAAAGTCGCACTTAATCGTTCATGAGGACTTAAAGATGAGCGCATGAATGTATCCTTTCTTATAATGAAAGGTGTTACCTTATCCAACAACGTTGAATACAATTTTTCATTCATCCTCATATAATTCAAGAAATCTTTATCCTCCGACTGTATTTCTGTAATTAAATTTAGATGTGAAAGAGATTCACGCTGGAGCAGCCAATTTTTTGCCCATTTCTTTTTCTTATTGTTTGTTTGCTTTTCACCATCATCACAGTCCAAAGCAACAGCCAATAATACTTCTGTGCTTAATTTGCTCATGTTATATGATAATATTTAATGGCAGAAATTACAAGCAGACAAATGAGTACAACAATAAATACGTCAAGTCAGAAAAAGTGACTGAACAACAAATGATTGAAATTTTTGGCGATTTTTGATTTCCATTTACATGGCACACATTTTAAGCCAAAAGCAATAAATGTTGAAAAATGGCACCCTTAAAAATAACTTCCCACTCCAGATGTGCCTCCCCTTCTGTGGTCAGCAGAGTTTGAGGGGACTGTGTGCTTAATTACTTCCTACCCCTTCCAACAAATCGTATGGAAAAATTGTATCGTGTGTGGCGGGCTTTAGAAAGCTGGATCAGCTGGAGCAAAATACTTAATTCTTGTTTTGTCTTAGTCAATCAGGTTGAGTGTTATTACATTGCATTAGTGGATATTTTTATTGACTGATTCTGGACATTATAAACTTTCCATTAGCTGATTGCGACACAAACTTATTAAAATAGTCCTGGTATTATATATAATTGACTTTTTAATAATAATATTTTTTTAATTATTTTTAGTATAACTTTTTTATAAAAATTAAGGAAAAATATTGTTTGTTAAATTTAAATTCTTATTCATTTACTAAATGTGAGTAATAAAACAATGTTAATATGTATTCTTTAATATCCAATTGATTTGAATTTTTTCTATGACAGTTTTTATAAACATTAATATTAATAAAAACAAAATTAATTAATAGTGGTAAAAAAATTTAATGTTTAAAAATTTGTCATTAATTTTTTTAAAAATATTAATTAATTTTTCTAGACAAACAATGCTAGTCCATTGAAGAAATGCTTTCCTATTGCTGGTGTAAAAGATGTTATTGTTGTGGCATCTGCCAAAGGAGGTGTTGGTAAATCTACAACAGCAGGTATTCTTATTCTTTTAACTTCATTTTATTTGCTTCAATATTAAATTACCAGTCTGGCTTGAATTTTTCATTAACACATTAACTGTATATTGAGGTAAAATTTTGCCACATATATATTGCATATTTACTTTTTATTACTACTATTTCCTTTTGAATTATTGTAAAATCATAAATAAAACTTTCTTTTTCCAAAGTATTTTATATCAGTACTCAATTTATATTAAAAAATATTAATAAGATGCTATATATTTTACTTAACTCTTATGCTTACGTTTATTATTATTAATTACCTTGCATTTCTATGCAATTTGATTTACAACAAGGAAATAAAAAACATTTTTTAAGCATATCTTGTTTCTGCAGTAAATTAATCATTCGTTTTTATTAAAGGCTGCTATTTGCAGTTTTTATAAAAAAGTGAGAATTTTTATTATGAATTTATTTATTTTTATCTCTTTTTATGAATCATTTTTAATCTTAGCATCTTAAAAAAACTTACTCATCTTAGTATATTCAAACATCAGAAACTTTTTTATATGTTTTTATGGGAATCATATATATTTTATGTTACTGGTTACAAAATTTTTATCTCCCATCATATTTTAAGTTTTACTTATATCTTCTAAACTTAAATATCATATAAAAATTTTGTTATATCATACCATAAATATTTTGTTAAATGATACCAAAGTTTAAATAATATTAGTTTTGATAATATTTAAATCTGTCTTGTTGAATCAATGTAAAAATTACATCTTTATAATATTATTAAAATTAAGCACAGTAAAATGCAAAAATATGTATCTAGTTATTTGCTTCTTTTATTTGTTAAAAATTTACTTGTTTACAAAACTATTAAGTTTGAAAATACCATTTCCTATTTTCAACTTTATTTATTTATTTTTTAATATTTGTAAAATATAATTTTTTTTGTTCAATTTAAAACAATTCACAACATTGTAAATTTATAAAATTAAATATTTTATATAAGAATATTTTGAATGTGATATAATAACAGAAATTTTTACTAGTTGCCAAATTAATAAAAATAATTCTCCTAGTAAAGTTAGAATATTATTCCTTTTAAGCTTTTATGTATTAAAAGTTATTCTTTAAAGGTATTTGGGAAAAATTCCTAATCGTTATTGGTAACATTTTTAATTAATTAATTACTTAAGAATTACATTCAGTAATTACTTAAGAATAGAATTTTCAAACTGTATTTTAAATGAAATATTGTATAAATAAATAAATTGTTTTCAGATATATATCATAGATTTTGAAAAATTCTTCATTTTCACATGTATCAATTTCTATTAAAAAAAAGTTTTGTGCATTTTCAAGTGCAATCTTTATAAAATTAATAAATTATGCTGTTTAAACATCTTTTCATTTCTTTATGTGACATTCTTTAATTTTTTTCCCTTAGTAAGTAAATTACTGCATTCTTTGTATGCTAAATGTTCCATGATTTTTATATTGATTTTCAAAATAATTATTTTTATTATGGTATGTATATATTAAAGTAATTTTTTATAATATGAACATAATAATGATTAAAATTGTTTCTTTTCAGTAAACCTAGCACTTGCTATCAGTTTAAACCAACAAGTAATTACGTTTTAAACAATATTTTGTATTTATTTTAAATAAATAAACTTTTACAGTTGATATCTTTAATAAAGTTTTATTTTATTTAGAATAAACTTGTTGGATTACTGGATGCAGATGTATATGGGCCGTCAATTCCACGCATGATGAATTTAAAAGGACAACCTGATCTGACTAAAAGTTGGTATACAATTTCTTATATTCTTTAAAATGAAAACTCATATCTTGAGAATGTATTTAATTTCACTGAAATTGTAATGTATTTATCATTGTATTAATTCATTTATTTCTACCTTTAGACTAATATTTGTTGTAGTTTGAAGTTTTCTACTGTACATCATGGTAAAATTAGCCTTCTTGTGCAAAAAAATGACTGTAGGGTGATAAACCAAATCAGCATACTTAAATTATATTTAATAAGGATATTATATTTTTCACACATTCATATTAAGGAAATACTTTCGAAATTTTTTATACTAATTTAATTTAATTTAATTATATATATACTTTTTTAATGTTTGAAATCATGAAGAAAGTAGCTATCTAAAATGCATATTTAAAAAATAATTAACATTGTTGAGTGTGTAAATTGTAAATTTTTTTTTATTTAATCATGGTATGTAGTTAATTGGTATATACTAATTGTGAGTTTATCATATAAATAAACATGTCAATTTTTTTCTACAAGATTCTGGTTTTTAGACTATTTTCTGACTTTTCAAACTTTATTTCATTTTAATGATTTTAGTAATTTTTGAAAATGGGGGAGAGAAATATCATTCAGCATTATAATATTTATCTGTTGCAAAATTCTCTCTCTTTCAGTAAAAAGTAATTGTACAAAATCAAATCATGTATTTCAAAGATGCTTTTGTGGATAATCAAAAATAATATTTTCTTTTACATGTATGATGAGTATTTTTTAAAGTTCTAAAATGTGTTTTAAATATGAGTCCAAATTATTGTATTCTTTATTTTATAATATAATTAATAGTTGAAATATAGATGATATCAAAAAAACTAATAATGGTTTCATATTCTGGCTTCTCTTAGATTTAATAATGTTTTATGTTAATTTTGAAGGTAGATCAATAGACTTATGTTATATAGGAATTTATAATTTATACAATAAATGTTTTGAGAATAGTAAAAATACAAAAATGAAAATAAGTTGCAATTAACAGAGAAATTAAAGTTGTAAAATAACTATTGTTTACCGAAAATTAATAAATTTTTTGATCGAAAATTGATTTTTTTTTATTTTGTGTTCAAAAGTAAAAGCAAAATTTATATGGAGCAATGTTGAAAATTAAAAATAGAAATTAATAATGTTTATTCAATATTTTTATATTGGGTAAAAGGACATTTTAACATATTTACTTATAGAAAGATTTGTGCAATTTATCCATTAAATTTTAAACTAAAAATTTAAAGTATAACTGCTTGCCAAATATATCATTAATTTTTTTATATTTTTATAATTTTACTTGGTTAGAAAACTTTATACACAACCATAATTGGTTGCAAACTACAGTAAAAAAATTGAATTTTAACTGGTGCATTTTTTCCCTGGTAAATTAATGTATATCTGTGTTTAATAAAATGACACATTCTTCATTTTCAACTTTTATAAAGCTATTTTAATTTTTTCATCCGTTTATGAAAAATTTTCTTAGTTTAATAGAATTTTTACAATTTTTTTAAATTTTTATATTATTATCCAGTTTGTATGTAATTTATCCCAACTGTCAAATGCTTGATTCAAGGAAAATATTGATCTTAACAATAGTAAACTGGTATAAATTACATTAAATTATTAAGAATTTTATATCAAGATAATATATATTGAGAATAGTTGTTAGATTAAAACTGAACAGCTTTACTATAGTTTTATACAAATTATTTCCTCATGAAATTATGTACAGAATTTGGATAAAATTTTAATTAATTTCTATTCATAAAATTTTGCTATATATATTTCATTTTGAAAAACAAAAAATTTTTTAGTGATTAATGTAGAACCATATACATTATTGTGGTAATAAAATAAACCCTATAAAATTGTTTATATATTTATGTAACTAACTTTCATGTATGTAAGAAAAATTATTTTTCTAAGTATATATTTTAAATTACAAATTAAAATGTATAGCCTTAAATATTACAATATTAATTTAAAAGTTATGTTTAAACAGTTGTTAAAAAATATTAAGTACAATTTCTTTTTCTTTTAGATAAGCTGATGAAACCATTAGTGAATTATGGAATAAAATGGTAAAATGATATTTTAATTCAAATTAAAATAGTTTACTGTACTATAATTTCCAGAAGAAAGGCCACATCATCATCAATGCTGCACTTTAGATTAACTGCTAAAAAAATTTAAGATTGCTCAGAAAAGTGTCCTCAGCATATATATATATCACATGCAAAGTTATGTTGTGAGTGGGATTGCTATGTTCTAAGCATCACTGTTGCAAATGTTTTATTTATATTTTGATATATAATACATCATATAAAAAATCTATAAAATTAAAGCAAATGTGAATTATATTGGGAAGAAATGTTGAAACATACTTATCTTCATAAATACACTAATATTTACTCATTAAAATAAGTTGCACACATTGTATATTCTCATTCTATGTTATAAAAAATATCACAATGATGTCATTGAATACAATGGAAATTTTATTTCTGTTAACGAAAGTGGTTAGAGTAAAATTTACATCATTTGAAGCCTTCAAAATCCAATTTTTTACAATCTGAAATAAGAATATTTAGCAAATCCTGTCCTAAATTAGCATCTAAATAATTCAAGTTTAACAAGTTGGATTATTTAGATTTTACATACATTTTTTATCATACAATCTATATCTGTGAATGAAATACTTTATTAGTATATTTGAACTTTGGTATTGTTGACGATTTTTTATCAATTCTTACACATTACAGCCCATTCTGCAAACCTCAATAATCTATATTTAGTTTTCAATGCATACATAAATCTCTAAATATTTTTTGTTCAAATTATAGGTAATTGCTTTTTTATGATTTCTTTATTTTCTAATTTCTACATGAATTTATTTTTTGAAATTTGAATTTTTTAGAATATTTTTTGAATGTTTAAAACTGTAAAGTCAAAATAATTTTCTTTTACTTGATATAGATTTTAAAGCTACTTTAAGTTTCTCATCTGAACCAAAATAATAACTGAGTGGTTATTATTTTGGCCTTTGGTTAAATAGTTTGCATGTTTGAATGCTACCACAGTTTTGAATATTTATTGATTTAGAATATACTTTAAACAATAGATTTTAGTCTCACTAGCCCTCATGTTCAACAACACAAAGTGAACCTAACCAATCAGTGGAATATATCAAACTGACTATCATTAACTATTTAAATTAAAGTAGAATTAGAAATATGGTAAGAATTAATGTCCGATGCTGAAGAAAAAATTAATAGATTTGAAGGAATTTTAAATTTATTTGAATTATTACATTGAAAAAATATCATTAAATAATCTAATGTCACTTAAATTCATTTTATTTATTATTTGGTTGTTTTATTGCATATTAAATGCCTTATCAGCTAACTTTTAAATATATTCACCAAAAATTCCTTTTTAATAGGTTTGCTAATTTGATATAAGCAAACTGTTTATGCATAAAACTACTATCAATTTTTATGGGCTGAAGTATGTTGTCAGCAATAACAAATATGTATAGTTGTAATTCATTCCTTTGAATAAATTTTATAATAAACTCTTATTTTGATTAATTCAATTAGAGTTCTTATATACTGATTTTGATATTTTTATACTGATATTTTATTTACTCTATAGTTTCTTTCTAGTATGAGTATGGGTTTTCTCACTGATGAGAAATCTCCCATTGTCTGGCGTGGTTTGATGGTGATGTCTGCTATAGAAAAACTTTTCCGACAGGTGAATGTAATATGTAATAATTACTCTCTAACATATATAGTATCAAAGAAAAATTAATTTATTAATATTTTAAGAATTTTTTTAATTGTATTCATTATTAATGATTTTTTATTTTAAGTGCAATATATGTAAAAAAAAAAAAAAAAGAATTAAAATTGCATGAATATTTTTTTTAAACTGTTATAATCAATGTTTGAAAATAAACTTATTTAGTTTCTAAGAAGGTTTTTTCCTTCTGTTTCAAAGTTAAATTATTAAACATTATTACAATTTTTTGGAATATTACTTTGATGTTATCTGATTTCAAGGAAATTCTCCTGAAGTCAGATAATGTTACAGTAATTTGTATCATAGTTAATAGTAGCTAAAATAATTTCATAAAATTATATTTCAGTAACTCTTTTGTATTTGAAATGTTTTTATTTTTTCTTATTTATAAAGCATGTATCAAAGTAAATAATTTTGATTTTCTTTTATGAAATGCATTTAAAAGTTAGCAGAGTTCATTAAGAATATTTTAAATATTTCAAAGTAGGTTGCCTGGGGTCCTCTTGATTATTTAATTGTTGATATGCCACCTGGTACTGGAGATACACAGCTTTCAGTTGCACAAACGATACCAGTATCTGGTAAATATTATTTTTTTGTATTTTGAATGCATGTAGTACTATTTAGAATGAGATTAATATTATTTATGCTTATATCCTTTACTCTTATGGCATTCCATTACATATACTTTAAATAATTGGTTGTGTCTATATTTATTTGTTATTATTATATTTATTTGTCTATATTTATTTGTGTGGATGTTTATGTATAAGTATGATGAATATATTATTTTTTAAATATTTTTGATTGCAGAACTATATGAAAGATTTGTTTACAACAAAATTGACACAAACATTTTAACATTTTCAAATTGCTTTAATAACTATATCTTTATGAATTTTGTATTTTATTGTTTTGAAAAAATCATACATAGTAACATATTTCAGTTTTATTGAGTTTTTATGAAAAATTAGAGTTTATTAATTGTATTAATTAAGAAATTGATTTAGTCACTCATGCATGCATGTTCATTTATTTTTTGAACACTAATTTCCTGGAAGTTTTACTAATTATTTACAATTGAAAGAAAAAATCTTTTGTAATAATATTCTTATATATACTTATATTTAAGGCAAAAATATTTGTGTAAAATAAAATGCTATTCTTACAAGTCATTCAATCTAATTTATAATTCTGAACAAAATATTAGAAATATGTATTATAGTACAAAAAAAAGGGATTATGAACTTTATATTTTAAGAATTTATATAAATATTTCACTATAGATTTTAGTTTTGCACCTATATTAAAGAAATTATATATGAAATAACATAACTGAGTATTCATCTTGAATATATTCACGGGTAATAAATCTGTTAATTTAATATTTTATTTTTCTAAAAACAATTTTAACTTTCATACTTTATTTCAAGTTAAATACATCTCTCAATTACGAAAGCTACAGAGTACAGCCTGTTGTCAAATAGAAATCTGTCTAAAACTGTTATCTGCAATGAACTTATTTTTGTGAAAAATTTTTATATTTAAACATTAAAATAATTTGAAATATCTTTGTTTAAGATTATTAATTATTTTTATTTTCAATTTATTGTTATATTTTAGTTATTTCACCACATTGAAGCAGTAAATTTTGTGTAACCACAATATGATTTTGTATTATGCACAAGATAATTTTGTATGAAGTTTGTATATAAATTTATATATTCATTTACACTGTTAGTAGTAATAATATTTTACATAGTTAAGCTATTTTTTTACTAACTTAATTATGAATTTCTTTTATATTCTTTGATAAAAAAATTTTTAATCAAATATTTACAAAATTTGCTTGTAACATTAGTTTATTTAATGTAGAAAATGATTAAATAAATAACCTATTTCTATTAGTAAACAATGTAACATTTTATTAAGTAGACAGTTAGTAAAATGTTTTAAAACCTTAATATCATTTACCTAATGCCTCATAATTATGTTGAAAAACCAATGTAATTGATGTATATACTTTTAAAATAATTCTGTTAAAGTTTATTTTCTTTATTGTACCACAATATAAGAAATTGACAATATTTGTAATTTGTTCAAGGAAATGTATACCCCTTTCTTCTACATTTTGATTAACCATGATTATCTTTCGCAACAGTTGACTTCAGTAACTTTTATAATTTGTTTCACTTAACATATAGAAATTATTGCAAAGCATTTCATTACTTTTGATTTTTTGTGGATAAAAGAGGTTATTAAAAAAATCTTTAAATTGTTTTAGAACAATCTAGATAACATACTGTCAAATAACTCAGTTTGTGCTTAAAATTATAAGAAATGAAATTACAATGCAAGAATTTGCAAAAAACTTGTTTATATATTCTTAATTATAAGTATCATCAACATTAAGAAGTCATCTAGTGACAAGTATAAAAACTATTTAGTTATGAAATAATAAGTGATTAATAAAATTATTTACTATAAGGAATGTAACATATAACTTACAATATGTTTGATTGCTAATACTATTCTATGTGTAATTTATTTTCTTATATGATTTTTGCTTAAAAGTTTTAAGATGCATTTGTAATCATTATTAGAAATTTTATTACAAGAACAACTTGCTTTAATAATAAATGCAAAATATTTATAAAAGTTTACATTCCTTGAGCTTTTGGTTCATTTAATGATTTTAACTGCTTTTAATTTAGTTGATATACATGATGTTCATTGTTTTATGGATATCTGTATATTTATCATTTAATAGGTGCTGTGATTGTCACTACTCCTCAAGATATAGCCTTACTAGATGCACAAAAAGGTGCTGCTATGTTTCAGAAGGTCAATGTTCCAGTAGTTGGACTTGTTCAAAATATGAATGTATTCATTTGTCCTAAGTGTGGGGAAGAAACTCATATTTTTGGTTGTGACGGAGCCTCAAAATTAGCATCTGAATTAAACCTTGAAGTATTAGGTAGTTTATAATATTAATTTAGTTTCAATTTATTGGTACAAATTATTGTCTTTGAACTATAAGTTTAATATATTACTTTTAAGGAAATTTTAAATGGGCTTTTTTGAATGTTTATTTAATGCAGTAGTACACTCGGTTTTATAAACTTGCGGGGACTGATAAAATAGTTCATAAAATAGGAAAACAATGTATTTGATTATTAAAATTTGATTTTTTTCACCAAGCTCAAATTCTTTGTAAATAAAATACTATTAGAAAGATTTATATACAATGCACTGTGAAAAACATAGGTAACATATGGTAAATAGTTTAAAACAACACTTTCATTTTATTTATTTCACTTCAAAAAATTTTCTAAAGCTCAAACCATGTCTGGTTTTAAATATTTAGAACTAATCAGCTGTCTCTTTGAAATCTTTTATATTCAGCTTCATAGCAAAGCAGTGGTAATTTTGATGATACTATTTCCTTTTTCAAATTGTTGAGGGGTTGTTCTTTGGAATTCCATATTTTTTTGGCAATTTTATCTTATTTAGTATTTTTTTGTCTACTTTCACAAAATTTTCTTTTTATTTTAACTGATAAACATGTTTGTTTCTTCAACTGCAACAAATCCTCAATGGAATCAGCTCAATTTCTCTCTCAACAAACAAAGCTTCTTAAACTAAGTTGTAAAAAGGAAATGAAATTAGCAGCATTACAAGAGAGTTCAAACTTTTAAAGAGTTTTCTTCCTTTTCTATGTTCCAACTTACAAGAAAGAACAAAGAATTTTTTTCTCTTTCTGCATTCTTACATACCGAGAGCAGAGAAGTAGAATTTGGCTCCATATTTTTTTTCCCATAAAATGTTTGATATAGTGACTAGCAATTAGTTCTTAAAAAAAGTTTTCATAAATTAAGAGGTTTGTAAAAACGAGGTCTACTTATAATAATATTAAATAATTACTATGCAAATAATAAATTACTAAATGCAAACTTATTTTGAATCATTTATTTTATTTAGTATTAAGAATCTGCATTAACAATTTATTTACAGGTATTTAACTTGATTTCTTATTTGTTTAGATCCATGTTTAAAAATATTTAAGCATAAATTTCTTTACTTTTTAATTAATAATGTTTTTAAGGAGTTTGGTATTTAATTCAAACAACACATAAATTATATAAAATTTCAAATAAGCATTAATATTTTATGACTCTAAAATAAATAATTTTAATTGACGAGTTCAACTTCTACCTTGGATGTAAATGTTTGTTGTACTTCTATGTCCATTTTTAAGTCATTTATCATTCAAATTATCAAAAATGTCAAATTTTCATTCTTCTACCAGAAATAATCAAAGAGCAAATAGAAAGAAAAATCTCAATCTAAAACTAAAATTTTAATGATAATAGAAAATATGTGAAAATTTATTACAATGATTATTTCCATATATCATATGCTAGAAATGAAAAGATGTTGTATTTAAATTAATGACATTTTTGAAACAAACAATTTTTCAGCATGCTCAAACTATTGTTGATCACATTTCGAAGTTTATATGCTATTTTACATATCAAATTTATCATGCTCACTGTATCTTATATTGATTAGAATTATACAATCTGGTTCCTTCAAAAAAAGAACAAGAAATTTTGAATCGCATCTTTCTAAGATGCCTTATAGATAAATTAAATTTATATATTTTTACTATTCCAAATCAAATCTTTTGTTTAACTTGTTAGAAGTTAATTCATACTGTACCATTAATTATTAATGTGTACTTTGCGGTTATACTTTGTTGCATTTTGTACTTATTCTTAATAAAGCTTTTGCATATATTGGCATCAGTTAAAATTATTATACTGATATCAAAATATGCAAGTTAATATAAATCAGTTAGTCAATATAAATCATAATTTTTCACCCTTACATATGATGTTAAAATACTATTTGCTGTCCACACACTTTGTTGTAGCAGATCTTTCAACGATTTAGTGGTAAAACAAATGTCTGCCAGCTATTAAACTCAGTGAATTAATATTTACAGCAAGTATGTTACAACTTTTCACATATGCCTGTGTGATCTGGTGGCATAAGGTGGAACAGAAGACTGTGATTGACAGATTGAGGAGTCTACAAAGACTAGCCTGTCTCTGCATCACAGGAGCAATCTCCACCACGCCAACCAGAGCATTGGAGGTTGTGTTGGATCTGACTCCCTTGGACATCTTCATATGCAGCGTTGCAAGATTGAATGCATATAGAATGAAGCTGCAAAACCACTGGTATGACCAGCCTGTTGCCAAAGGGCACAAGGGCATCACCAGGAAATTTCAAGACCCTATTTTTCTGATGCCATCTGACATCATGGAAAAAACATACATGTTTGACAAGACATTTGATGTAGTTTTTCCAACTAGAGAGGAATGGGATAACAACATGTTTGGAACTAAAACAGGAGATCTAATCTGGTACACAGATGGATCACTGAAGAACAGCCTCTCAGGTCTGGGAGTTTGTGGCGTGTCACCAAGAATCAGCTTGTCTGTAAGCCTTGGGCGATACGCTTCGGTCTTCCAGGCAGAAGTTTTGGCCATTATCCACTGTCTGCGACTGAATATGAAGAAGGGCTACTACGATAAGCGGATTCTCATTTTCAGTGACAGTCAAGCCGCTTTAAAAGCGCTTAATTCCTTCGAAATCAAATCTAAAATGATTCTGGAGTGTAGAAACCTTCTTACAGAACTGGCAACTAGAAACAGGGTGATCCTTGTATGGGTGCCAGGGCATAAAGGTATCGAAGGCAATGAAAAGGCTGATGAGCTTGCTAAACAAGGATCGTCTTTTGTTCCCATTGGTCCAGAACCTTTTTGTGGGATCAATTTGAAGACCGCAAAAACCAATGTTCGCAGATGGGAAAAACGGAAGATGTATGAAGCTTGGCTCAAATCTCCTGGTCAAACCCACGCTAAAGGTATGATCTGTAGGTCATCAGCGAGGATTTCCTATGAAATTCTTAGATGCTCTAGGCAGAAGATACGTTTAATCGTAGGCTTCATAACTGGGCACTACTATTTCAGAAAACATCTCCATAAAATGGGACTGTTTCAGCAAGATCCTATCTGCAGGAAATGTCATATGCAAGAGGAAACGGCCAAGCATATCATTTATGAATGCGAGGCTCTTGCCCTCCCTAGATTAACCTCTTTAGGCATCATCCATACTAGAGAGTTACACCTAGATTCCATTAAAGGGTTATCAGACTTTATTAATAAAGTGGGTGATCCGAGCAAATGGAACTAAGAAACATTGGGTTTGGAGTTAACAGTACAAAATGCTGATAAAAGCAGAGGTGCTCAATGACATACAAACCCAACTCGAAGAAGAAGAAGAAGAGGATGTTACAACAACCTTCTATAAAACCCAAATTTGTGATTAAATTAATCCAGGAATATGGTAAACATGTACATTCATTTCTGTTATTTTTTCTGTTGTTAAAAATAAATGATAACTAAATCTATCATTTTTCTATTTATGCTGAAAAATTTAAAAAATCAAAGCTGGTATCAAGTTTTGAATTTTACTAACATCTCTATGATTTCATGTATGTTTCAATAACCCCCTGTATTACATCAGATTTTTGGCATATGAGTTTAATTTCAAGATTAGTTGTATCAGTTATTACAATTATCATCAATACCTAAGATAGGCTGCTCTTGAAGTAATTGATAGTATTCCTCCTGAGGTAGCCCAGATTTATACAGACGGTAGTAAGAGGGGTGGTTGCACTGGGAGTGGGGCTGTTGTCAGATTAGGTAAGGAAGTAATTCTTCTTAAACACAGGAGTACTCATTAAGCAAGGCTTCAATAAACATATCTTGGAGACATCCACCAGAACACCCATGGTATAAAAGTAATGGTCCTGGTACATGGATTGGCTTCGTCAGTGGCAGGAGACACCAAACTGCTTTGGCTCACACAGGACATTTAAAAACCCTACGATTTTCCAATGGCGCCAAGACTTTATAAGTTTGCACCAAATGCCACATTGAAGAGGCCAGTCCTAAACATCTTTTAGATTGCGCTGGTCTACTTCGTGAGGATCTGCTAAAGAAGCCTGGCTTGGCTGTGTTGAAATTAAACGCGGACAACCTCTTGGATCAGATCTCAGATCAGAGGGATTAGTAAGAAGAAGAGACAATTATTGATCTAGCCAAATATATTGTTAATTTTTATGTATCATTTAAAATTCACTTTTTTAAATAAACTATACATTTAGGTACAGTAAGAGTTAGTATTTTAACTTTGTTATTGAAAAAAAGTTTGATTTATACAAAAGATTTTTGCACCCCATTTGCATATTTTTTTATTAGTTAAGCATCATATTCATCATTCCTTACTTTCTTGAGTAATTGATTGATAGATAAATGATTATGAGAATCTGTTTTAATTTTATTACATGTTAAGTTTTATTACAAATATTGATTATTTAGTGTTATAGAAGTAATTTAAAATTGTGTAACGCTATTATGTAAAGTACTCTTTTTTATCAAGCAGAAATCTTTGTTTAATAATTTGAGATTTCCATCTCAAGTGAAAAATTTATTTACCAATTTTAAAAGTTTAAAAACAAATAATTTTATGATAATAGTATAATTTTTATGTTATTGTAAGTGTAAACATCTTAATAATATTTTAAAAAGGTATAAATAATTAAATTTAATCAAAACTAATTATCCATATTCTGAAATTGGTAAGCCTATTAAACAATGGCAAGTCAGTATTTTATCCTATCAATAAATAAATTTAAAATGATTAAATATAGTTAATTCAATGTAAAATAAATGAACATTTAATGTAATAATAAATGGCTTTTTAAATTGTATAGATTACACATGATTTACTAAGAATCAGACTATGCGAATAAATATCTATCTAAGTTTTAATTGTTTTTAATACAATAAATATACATAGTGTGAACTCGTGGATTCGGTATGAACAAAAAACACTGAATCATAACAGAATAGTATCTGATATTAGAGTTGGTTGTTTATTTAAAGAACAGTACTATTTTGTTTTTGTTTAAATTGTTTTGCTTCCAGTGCTATCAATTTAAATTTTTTATTTTCATATCATTCATAAGATTCACATTCATAGTAAATTTCATATAAAAAAAGTCATATTTTAGACAAATGTATAATCAAGTCAAAAAGAAGACACATTAATATGAAATTTACTTTCATTAAAGTGTCATTATGATTTAACAAAATCATTATTTGTTGTAATTTTATTAAATTTACTATATATTTATTTTTAGCTGATATCCCTTTAAATATTTTGATTCGAGAAACATCAGATAATGGTCAACCTATAGTTGTATCCAAACCAGATGATGAAATAGTAAGTTCTTCAATATGTAACTTTTAATATTTGATATAAAATATTACATAGAAGCTCGTTATGTTTCTGTTGTTGTGAGACTATAATTTAATGATCACATAAGTTATTTTACATTTTTGTATATAAGCTGAAAATTTTCAAAATATTTTTTAAAGCTAAATTATAGAAGTAACTCATAAATTTAATAATTTTTCAAAACAATCCTAAGTTTTTTTTTTTTTTTTTAACCTAGTGTATGTAATAAACAGCAAATATTTTATTTGGCAACTTGATTTAAATTGTATGAATTAGAAATAAACCGCTCATCAGCAAATCTTCTGTTCATGCCTACATTTTATTAGAGAATGAAAATGGTTTAGATGGATGCTTCAATTTTGATGTTGGCATTTCATCAAATTCAGGATTCCCCTACTTCAGATTTGTTTTTTATTAACAAAAATTATAACCTTCCATGATAGAATTTTTCAGAGAATTTCAGATCATCTGTAGTTTGTAATTTACCATATAAAATTTTTCTTCCTGCTTATCTTTTAAACAAAGAATGAAATGGAACAGGAAATATTAATTAATTGTTAATATTTCCTGTTCCATTTCAGAGACTAGATAAAAAATGAAATGGAACAGGAAATAAGGCTCTCAGCTATAGCAAATACAATAAATAAATATGGGGAAAATAAACTAGCATTAAATAGAAATCAGAATTAAAACTCGTTATTGTTATCTGGCCTTTTACTATATAATGATTTGATTGATTGAAAAATATTCTTTTTATCTGCTTGGGAATGTTTCATACATGTTTGAACATTATATCATTTTCTAAAATTTTCATTTGGATTAATATATGCGTTATGAATTTTGATTAAAAATATTGTCACTCAAAAAGAAAAAATGCCCTTATGCTTGGATTGATTTATATTTGGAATTATATGGTAATTTTATATGTTTAAAATTGAATAAAACAAATTTTTTTAAATATGTCTGTCAATTTTTACTAAAGTTTTTAATTCTATCTAACTGAATAAAATTTGAAAATATTTTTATAATTTTTGTATGAAAATATTTTAATTTATATTTTTTAAATACTTTTTTTAGAACTTTTGGGATATTTTCAATGCACATTAAGCAATCGAATTTAAATGTAGCTTAATAACTAATTACAATCAATCTGATATTTCACACTTTTTACTATTTATCTATTCAAATTGATCTATCAATGTTTTTTATGCATCCACACCTGGTTCTATATCATTAATTTAGTTACCGATCGTTCACAAATTTTTCCAATTATATTCATTGTTTATTTAGCATGATTTTCATTTATTACAATTTATTATATTTTCTTTCATTGTTAGAACTATTTTTTTTCTTTGTATTATAATGAATAAGAAAAGTATATGTAATTTTTCTTATTCTTGAAATCATAGATTTTATCAGTTATTTGCTTCCTTCCTTTTTACATTTTTTAATGTATATATTGATCTTATTTATATATATATAGTGATATTATGTATTTATTAATCTTATTTTTTATAATAATAAGTGTCTCAGAATAGAAATACAAAATCCTTCTTAATTTAATAATTTTTAGGCATACAATGGCTATGAAACAGTGAACATTTTAGATTATCCAGTTTGCAATATTATTTAACATTGATACCATTTTCTTTAATTATTATTATTTAACAATTTTAGAAATGAAATGAAACCTTATTGATCATTTAAAATATTTGGAAATATCAAATTAAAATACTATTTTTATTCATAAAAATTGTTAAATTTCCAAGATTTTCAACTTTTTATTTTAAAAAATAGTTGATTTAATAGTGTTAATTATTGCACAAATCATTAAATTAGAAATTTTGAATTATATATTACATTTTCATACATCATTTGATTGATATAGTGTTATATCAATCAAATTTGCCCACTACTAATGAAGACGTTGAATATATTTTAAAATTTAAATACAATGAATGAAATTTTTTAAAATTATTCTTGTCTTTTTAATGTTATATCTCTTGATGTTATATGCAAAGTAATACGAGATTTCTTAGTTTGTAATAAATTCTATAGAGTCCAAGCATATAAACTAAGGCTATCAAATATTTATGTAAAATTTGCATGTTTTGTCTTTTTATATTTTCCTTGTAACTGTCTTCATTGTAGAATACATTACATAAAATTAGAAGAATGGAAATATTAACTGTGTTTTTATAATTTCTTTTGCTAACTGTATACTTTTCTGGTTTGAATTTTTAATACAGGGTAAAAAACAAACATTTGTATTGTATGATCAACTTATGAAATAAATTATAAAACTTAATTTGTGTCAAATTTATACCAGATCTAGTGTTTGCAATCTGTTTGTAAACACTAGATATTAAAAAAATACTAAGTATCTTTTCAGAAAATAGAATCAAGCATTTAGAATCTTTATTACCAGATGTCTAAAGAATAAAAAATTCTAGTCTTATTTATATATGTTGCATTTACTCTACATTTTTAGATGGATAAATATAATTTGCTAGGTTTTCCCCAGTTATCACCAAATTAATAAATCATAATCGGGAAATATTTCAAATGAAAATGTCCTATAAGTTTGATAAACTATCAGCACAGTGAAACATTTTCTTTCCTCGCATGTATTAATGTATAACTTAAATCTTTAGATTTATCTTTTTTACACATAAATCCAACTACATGCAAGGATTCATAATAGCAAATATCAAAAACTTTAAAAATCTTGTTAATAACTTGCATTATTTATTAACTTTGAAAATTAAATATGAAAATGTATTTCTTTTTATTATATTTTCAGGCACAGTTATACAGAAAACTTGCTGAAAAAGTCATTGCCAGTTTGAAACCTTGGTCAGATCCTTTCCCAACAAAAGCATAATTTTCTTGATTATAAAGTTTATCTGCGTATACATCTTTTATTTCATTTTTTATATCAAGTATAAAAATACATTTAACAAAAGCCAGTCTTTATGTAACCTACTTTTTTTTATAAATTGCAAATTGCTGTTAAATTACTAAATTATTTTTCCTCACATATAATAAATGTGAGAAATTTATAGAATTTCTAAAATATATTGCTTCTTTTTTGTTCAACATATGGAAAAAACAACCATAAAAAATCCTGAATGTTTGTTTTGTATATTTTTCTCTATTATAATATTTCTTTTAAAATTAATTTTTTAAATAGTATTTTACAGGTTTTCTTAAGCATTTATATGTTGATAAACATTATATGATGATGTGGATAAACATTATATTATGTTCCTATATATAGAAATTGATAAAAAGATGTGATAAAATATTTAAATATATAAACAAACCTCTTAACTTTATGTTCTTGATTATATAATTAGTTATTATAAAAAGCATTTAATTTTTTATCTGAATGTAGTTTTATTTTTCTATGTCATTAAAATTTCATAAATTAGTTTTAAATACAAATAGCCTCTATTGTGTAATCAATATATCATTGTGCAATCAATATATAATATACTAACATGTTTGGGAATTCTAAATTACATATTTAACCAAGGAAAATAATATTTTTTCTACTATATAAAATTTAGAACAAATTGTGCAAACAAATATGTATGAATGAAAAATTCTTGAAACCCTGATTCTAATTTTAAAAATGTAATCCAAATGAACTTTCAAGCAATTACATTCAATCTTAAATAATTATTAGCAAACTAACCATATTTGATAGGAATCTCATACTATACTCGTAAAGCTGAATATAAGCTTGGAGTGGCTCTAAATGATAATTTGATCATTTATATGTGGAATTGTCTTTTACAAATGATGAGTATTTTTTTACAAATGATGAATTTCTGAGGTAGATGCACGCTAATTGAGGAAAGTCAATCTTATGTTATTACTCGTTTTGTTTGTATATAAATTTTGCATAGAGTATATTGCACATTTATTTAAAATATGGAAAATATAATTCAAGTAATTTTTATACAATATATTCATATAAAAAAATTATCTGTGTAAATTTTTCTAAGGGTACAATTTATTAAAATATTCAAAGATGTCATTGTTATGATATTCTTCTTGCCACACATTGCAATTACAGTTTTTATAGATTATGCACTACTTACCAATAAGAATTTAAACACCTATATAATAAAACAAATAAACACAATTTATTCACATTCAATTGCTGGTAGAACATTCATATGAGACAATTACTGCATTAACCCTCCAGGACATGCTTACCATGAGTGTTTGGATGAAGAGAGCAGTTGTATTTTTTCCACTTGACTTGAAGAAGATGTAAATTCTTTGACCGATTTTGGATGGTTGCTGTGTGCCTTAATTCAGTAATCCAACTCATCCCATTGGTGTTCTACACTACTGGCCATTAAAATTGCTACACCAGGAAAGCGGCACACCACACACGTGAAATTTGCATGACAGGTAGAACTTGCTGTGATATGCAAATGATTAGATTTTCAGCACATTCATACAAAGCAGGCGATAATAGCGACATCTACAATGTGTATAAAACCAGAGATTTGACAGCAGTTTTCTCATGCTCAATTTCCGTTTCAACGTTGTTTTCGGCAATGAAAGTTGTTATAATGCCTCGTGTAAGAAGAAAAAATGCCTATCAGCACATGTCTGACTTTGATCGAAGAAGGATTATAGCCTACCGGGATTGCGGTTTATCGTACCGCAATATTGCTGCTCGCGTCGGTCAAGACCCCATGACTGTTAGCAGAATATGGAATCGTTGGGTTCCGGACAATCATACAGAAAGTCATGCAGGATCTCAGCGACCCCCCATCACTAACAGCAGAGAAGACAGACATCTTATCCGCATGGTCACAAGGGATCGTACAGCCACGTCACGAACCCTGAGTCGAGAAATGGAGTCATTTGCAAGGCAACAAGTTTCTGCTCGAACAGTTCAACGACGTTTGCTGCAGCATGGATTGTCTACACAACGACCATGGCTTCCGCTACCATTGACGCTGCGTCACAGACAGGAGCGCCTTCAATGGTGTGATCAGCGACGAACCTGGACGCGGGAATGGCATCACGTCATCTTTACAGATGAATCTCGGTTCTGTATACAGGACCATGATGGCCGCATCGTGGAGAACACGCATTGGCAGCTTGCATTGGACATCGCCATACTGGCCCATCTGCTAAAGTGATGGTATGGGGTGCCATTGGATACACGTCTCGATCACCTCTTGTTCACATTACCGGCACTTTGAACAGCAACCGTTACATTTCCGATGTGTTAAGGCCCATGGCTCTGCCCTATCTTCGAGGCCTCCCTAATGCTTTGTTTCAACAGGATAATGCACGACCGCATGTTGTCCGTACTGTTCTGAACTTCCTTGATACAGAACAGGTTCGACTGTTACCCTGGCCAGCACTTTCTCCTGATCTGTCACCAATTGAGAACGTGTGGTCAATGGTTGCCAAGCGATTGGCCCGCCATCACTCACCATCCACTACTGTCGATGAACTGTGACATAGTGTTGAAGCTGCATGGACTGAGATCCCCGTACATGCCATACAATCTCTGTTTGACTCCATGCCTAGGCGGATAAATGCTGTTATTGCAGCCAGAGGTGGCTGCTCTGGGTACTGATTTCTCAAGATCTATACATCCTAATTTCCTGTAAATCTAATCACTTGTTCTTTCCACTATAATGTAATTGTCCAATAAATATCGTTCTGTTATTTGCATTATTTCTTGGTGTAGCAATTTTAATGGCCAGTAGTGTATAAGATTTAAATCTGGGATTCCAAGCAGACCAGTTCAGTTTGTTCACCTTATTGTCAGCATACTAATCCATGGTGGACATTGCAACATGACAAATGTTTGGAAGTAACAATCATCCAACTCATAAAACTGCCAGTGTAGGAAGCTCATTCCTAGATGCCTATTAAAACTCCTAGTGTATGTGGAAATTGGTCTGGTGCAGTTTTTCCGAATTTCTTTGGACATCATTCATTGGTCTCTATCTCTTAATTTGAAAAACCACTTTTGATTTTAGAATGTTTAGTTCACTAGATAAACCCCTTAATACTCTGGTATTTCTGTGATATCCGGCAATTATATCTTTCTCAAAGTCAGGCAGTTCTAAATTTTCGAAAAATTTCCAAGTTTTATTTTTACAAATAAAAGAAATCTATCATAGATAAAATAAAACAAATTTGATGGCATTTATAAATATAGCTACAACTTTCGCCAGTTTTTAAAATTTTCAAATTCTTTATTTTTCTTAACTTAATGTTTTAAACATCTCTTTAAAACATTGAGACAGTTAAAAAATGGTTAAAATAATTTTAAAAATAAATTTCAGAACAGAATAAATTATTACTTTTAAACATTAGCAAAACCTACAAAAAGTAAAGATCTAGTTTTAATAAAAAATGAAAAATATTTATTTAAATTTCTCCACAGACTTAGCATTACAGCTCGTTTTCAATATAGTGCGGAATGAGTCCCCTTAATAGTAATGTTGTATCCTACACGATATTTAGTTACAGAGATTGTAAGATTGCAGATATTTCCATTTACATGGTATCTAAATATTTAATAATAGGTAGTTCACATGCAAACTTATTTGATTATCTATCGACGCAGTAAGTCGTTGAGGATCATAACATTATTCAGTAAAAGAATTGTATTTGATTGCTAATGAAATTTTAACAGTTTTAGAGCATTCTGAAGTTGCTTGATTTTACTTTTGCCTAAATGTCTCCTTTCTTCCTCTCTCCTAGATGCATTTATTTAGTATCCCATGGGCCTTATCTAGGCAAAAATGCATGCATAAACCAAGCACAGTGTCCTTCTCGTATTATTCAATAGTAGGTAGGATAGAACCCTGGACTTTCTACTTCGTAGAGCTTATTTACCTCTTGGCTAAAGCAACTGTCAGAACTTGGGGTTATAGATATAAATTCCTGAGCACTATTAAAGTTAAAAGATGATAAATGTACTTGTAAAATATGAACAATAGCCTATGAAGAAAAACTATTGCAAATTAATCACAGGATTTTCTAATGTCACCTACAGAACCTAAACCCATGAAACTATAATGTGTTTCATCTTGATCTCAGTTATAAGTTTAGGATTCTTTGCAACTCTAGATAAACAAAAGTATATATACATGTTTTATAAATATTAAAGTTTACTGCAGAGAGAGCATTTTTATAATTCACTACTATATACTCACCATAAGTTCATTTATAGACCAAAGTGATTAAAGTTGATGGTGTTGTTATCGGAAGAGAACTCGGTCGACGATTTCTTAAGCCCCTATTACATTAGAGTTGCCGATATTTCAGTTTGAGCAACTACCGAAGACCTCCCATTACATGACGTCACAACTTGAATTTCGGCAATTCTCTCATTGTCCAATGAATGCTTGAGATTTATTTCAGGTTTACTGTAAGAAAATACCTGTTTTACTTGATTTAATAATAGATCGCTTTTCTGGATACAAGTTTTAAGGTTCCATATTTTAACTAGTAGATTCCAGATTTCATGATAAATTCTTTTTTGAGAATTTTCTTTATGGCCAAGTTTTTAAAAGGCTAATTTATTCAGATGAACATCTAAAATAGATTTTCTTTATTTTGTTTGAATCAATTTTACTCTTACATTTTGATATTTTTCTTATGTCATTTTTTTAAAAATATTTTGTCTAAATATATCAATGTATTAAAAATTTTCATTTTCTATAACCTTCACAATTTATTAAGAAAATAAAACAAATTGTTCAATATATTACTGTATTTATACACTAAATTTATTATCTTCTTTATTATAATTTTTTGGAAATGTAAACATATCCTTGAGTTAACATTTTATCATTGACTTTGCCAATTATTTCACATTTTCTATTTCCTTTAGCCTTAGACATTATGGTCTAACAGGATACAATTGTCTGAATGCACATTTTTTTAAAATTAGATTCAGACTTCTGTCAGCAATCTTTAACTTCGGACAGTCCATGGGTAAGAAACAGTGATGAATACACTGCATATGTAAGCCTTGAGTAGTGAAGATTTAAAAAATATTCTTAAAAGAAAAGTGTAAATCCAATTTTTATTGTTAAAAACATTTTTAAAAGTTTAATAAGATATTTATGTCTAACTATTGAACACATTCAGTACTTAATGAGATTTTTTAAATGTATACAATTTAAACAAATCAATTTTTTTTATTTTAAGTTCTTAAAGAGGATAAAAAATTAAGTATTTATTATGAATATTATTTAATGGAAATTCCAGAAGTCTGGTCAATACAATGTTTAAACTTTATTTTAGTTATCTAGATTTACAGATTAAATATTAATATGGTTTTGAAGTAATTCTATTTGAAAATATCTATCAAAACTAAAAATGTCAGCAAAAAAAAAGTACATTTTTTTATAAAAGAGTTTTTTTTAACAATATCAAATTTAAATTTTTAGGTTTTAAATTGTATAAAATTTAAATCAAGGTATTTAAAAATTATATATAGTAACAAATATATGATATTTTAATAATACTAAAGTTTGATATTTTCTTCATTACATTCGATTATAAAGTTTTAAATTTTGTATGAAATTTTTACTATATGAAAATATATCCTATTAAGAATATTAGCGTAAATATTTGGAAACACTTTCAATTTATTTAAACAAAATAATTTGAATTATAAAATATTCGTTAAAATGTAGTCAGATTTTTAAGCAGTTAAATTCTTTTATATTGAAATTAATATGCCCATTCTAAATCTAAATTTCCTGTTAAAAAATTAAAAACTTTAAGATCGTTCGTTAACACACTGAATTATGACAACAAAAATGAAAGCAAGCAACAATTTCTTGTGCAATTTCCGCTTAGCGAAAAGAAGACACAACTTGATCAGTTTTTAAAATCATTGATGAAATGAATTGCCCATTTGTTGCTGCATGCACAAAAAAGTTGTTGATTTCGACAACTTATAACGCCAATAACTTTCATTTGGCATGAAACTTGGCATAAGCAAAATAATGTATAAATTTCAACTGCGCAGCTGTTAAAAAAATTTGTTATATTATTGGATGATGAAAACGAATTGCCGAAACTCGAGCTGTGACGTCACGTAAAGTTAAGTCTACGAAAGATGCTCAAACTAAAATATCGGCAACTCTCTCTCTTTCTCTCTCTCTCTCTCTCTCTAAGCGAGGGTTATGATATATTGTTCTGTTGGACCCCTGGCCATGTGGGTCACGATGGCAATGAAAAGGCTGATGCAGCGGCTAAAGCTGCATCCGGACTATTTTGTTATGTATTCCCTTGTCTGATGTGAGAAAGGGTGTAAAAAAAACTAATATATTCTTTATGGAAAGAATCGTGAAACCTGCAGGTCAATTACAAACTCCATGCCTTATTCCCATCTGTCACTCCATTATCAATTTTACCCTTATGAAGTGCTGGTGTAAGATTAACTCGCCTTCGTATCGGACATACACGTTTCACACATAAACATTCGTTTTTAAGTGAATTAAATGCATGGTGTGATGAACCATTCACACTGTTTATCATATTTTAATTTCATGTCATCATTTTAACCATTTACGTTTACATATTTTTAAAACTGATATTTTAACTTTGTATGATTTAATAGGGGAACCACCTCATGGAAACCTATTCGCCTTTTTAAGGGCAATAGGTTTTTTATATTATATTTAATTTCTATTTTTTTTAATTTTATATATTTTGATATTTTTTTATATTTTATCATTGGATTTTAAAATTATATATACACTTATTTTTGTTTTTAAAGTTTTAATGTTGTTTGGGTTCTAAAAAAAAAATTCAAAAATCTTTTTCTTGGCGCAGCATGTCTAAATGAATTGGTACTTAAATCTTCCCTTCCTTGAAAAAATTCGAAGTTTGAAAATTTTCGAATCTTATTGCCATTTTGGGCGCTCCGTGGCTGAGTGGTCAAAGGCATCACTGATAATCGCTTGAGAGCGTAGGAGTGTGGGTTCGATTCCCACCATGGCCCTGGGTGTTTTCTTCGTTATTCTTCTGTGGTTGTACATCTGTCATTGTGCTATTTGTCCTAATATCGACGAAGACTTACAAGCGGATCGCAAGAATCAAGCATACAAGTCTGAATATATGTAATGTAATAAAATAAATAAATAAAAAATGCTATTTTCATACATTAAATCTGCTGAGTTCAAGAATGACATAAGTAATAAATAAGACGTTAATATCCAAGATTCTTTAAAAACAAACAAAAAAATATATATTTTTTCAAAAAACAAAGCTTATTTGTGGAATTTTAAGAAATGTGTTATTGAAGTATAATTTGATTAAAATGTTAGTTGTAATCGACATTACGTTTTTATTGACTTTCTTGAATTAAGAGAAAATTTTGGCCTTATATTCAATAATTCGTATGTTCGACTCATTACGTAGTGTTGATGTTTGTAATGATTCGAAACTCACATTACGATTTATAGTTTCCGATTGAAATAATCTGATGTGACAAAAAAAATGATCGCGTATAGTTAGGAAGTCTGTTAAAATCTTTCATAATTCGTCTGTGGTAATTCCTCCAAAAAACATAATTGCCCTAGCATTTTGATGTTCCTTAGTTTGAAAGTGTTGTTTTTAATTACGAACTAAATATTTGCCAAAATTTTGCAACGGGTGGCGTAGCAAGAAGATTACTGTGAATTTAGCCCACATCAGATACCAGCTGCGAAATGTAGACAAAAATAACCAGTTGTGTTTCAGTAAAATAGTATGTAACCTTACATAAATTTACATTTGCATCAAATCCTGGGTACATGATGTAAAGCTGCAATAATTTAGTATAATTATGAGGTGCCTGTATTTGGGGAAAGGAATGTTTCTTTCTCATTATGAATTCATAATTACTCTAATGAACAATTGTTCTTGTCTTCCTGACTTAATCTCTGACTTAAATATCGTTGTTGCTGCATGTTTATTGCACTTATGAAAATGGTAAAATATTAAAAAAAAAGATTTTATTAATTTCCAGCAATTTTTTTCATATTATTTAAAAAGATTTCGGTTAGCTGTCTAAGTCAAGTTAAACTACACTGATTAAATTTTAAAAAATAAGCTATAAAAATTTTTGTGTGCGTTATTTCAAATGAAACGCACTAATTGAGACTAATTTTGTTTTTGCTTGTTAAATCCAGTATGCCACTTTAAATGATTATTTAATATTTAGAAAAAAGTTCATATAAAAATAAAAAAAACTTTGATACTTTAAAACATTTTTGTAGCACTACACATTTTGTGTATATAAGTACAATGGCTCCATCATTTACACAAAATAATGATCATTTATGCAAAATAGTTATAAAATTTTTGAAGTATCAAGATTGTCAGTTCCATTTTTAGGAATTCGAGGTGATTTTTTGTTTTAGTTTAAATAAATTATTTGTGTTGATGCTCTATGGTAATTTATGGCTCTAATAATTTAAAAAGTTTTGTAAAATAAAAAAGCATGGTTCATGCAATATAATTTATTTGAACAGGGTACGACAAAAAATGTATACACACTTTGAACCTGCTTAGAAAATTTATGTATCGTTATATAAGGTTCAATTGCTAGAAATAGAAAGCTTTAAGTCCAATTTGGAAAATAAATACAATCTCTGACTCAAATGTAGCTACTGTTAACCATGTCTGCCTTCAGCATCAATACATTTTTGAGTACGAGTCACCACTGATTCCATACATCGTACCAAGTATACAATCGGAGTTTTGCTCACACCGTTTGAATCTTCCAAAGTGTATCTAGATTACGTGTTTTACGTTTATATACCTCACATCTTTTACTGTGTCCCATAAGAAATCCAGTAGTGTAAGATCTGAGGAGCGAGATTGGGAGTTCTTGCGTCCTATCCAATGGCCTAACAAATTTTTATCTAGGTATGCTTGTGCGTCGCGATGATAGTGCGGCAGTGCGCCATCTTGTTGGAAATAAAACTGCTCTTTATCGTATAATATATGAATGTCGGGGAATATGGAATCACACAGCAAGCACTGTGAGATACTTTTCGCCTGTGACATTATCTTAGAAGCATAAAGCAGGCAAACCACATTACTTTATCAGACATATAGCATTATTTTCTCCCAGAAATTTAACTTTGTAATATGAGAAGTATGGCTTCTCATATTACAAGGTTTAATTTTTCAGGTTTAAAGTGAGTATGCATTTTTTGACGCATCTTGTGCACAAATACAGCGAAATTCACATTGTTCTTTATAAATCCTAATTTTTTATTGGTTGTCTAAGTCAAATTACATGCAAATGAAAAACTACAATAATATTGATTAAATAAAAAAATGACATCTAATTATAATATTGTTTCTATTGACATAAGCAACATTAGAATCATTTTAAGTTATTATTATTTAGAAACAACGTTAAAAATATAAGAGTTTCTATGTTTTGAAATATTATTTGACAATATTTTGTATTGTTTTATACCTAAAAAAAATTGAAATTTTGATTTTAACTAAAGTAACGCAATAAAACTTGCTCTTAAAATGGAAACCTCCTATAAACGAAATATCATTAACAAAAACTAATACTTTTTTTCCGATGGTCACTAGGTGACTATCCCTTTGCCACAAAAAGGACGGAAATTGCCACGCATTTATCGTTACCCGGTGGGCATCTATGAACCAAGTCTCGAAGGCGAGCAGCATTACCTCATTCCACCATAAGCCCCGTTTATAGGGTGAGTCACATTTATTCATCATTTCTGAGGAAAGGACACAGAAACACAGAGAGAAAGAAATATCCATTACCAAACTCGGGACCAACAGCTTAAAAGTCCGGAACGTTAATCACTCAGTCATCTGGCAGGCACAAAAATTAATGTGAAAGTAATAATAAATGAAAATAAAAGAATATAATTAAAAAAAAATTGTCTACAGATACTTAAAATTACCATTTTAATAATCAATATATATGCATAACTTATACAAAAATTGTTTTCAAATACAGTAGGCGCTGGTTTTTACATATCCATAGGTACCGCTAAAATAGTTCATAAAATTGAAAAGATAAGCATCAGATCCTAAATTTTCTTTTTAACAAACAGCGCTCTCTTTATAAATTAAATACATTAAAAAAACTATTTACATCTACCTCAAAAAATTAGCAAACAACCCTAAAATGGTAATAAAATGAAAAAAAAAATTTTTTTTTTTTGAAACGCAATGAAATTTTTAGTTTGTTAAGCAAGAATATGTAATACCGAGCAAAATAACAAAAGAAAATTAATTTTCAAATAAGCAATATAAACAATATCCGTAACATGTGCTATAAAATCTAATTTACATTCATCCGTTAGATGTGAGACCACATTTGTTAGAGATTAAGGTTTAACAGTGACGATTCATGTTTGCAAGAGGTCGTCAATAGCATTTTGAAGAATCTGTACCCTGTACCTATTCTCGAAGTCATTAAAGTTTTAGGGAGGATTTCACAAAACAGAAAGTCGTCTCCCGACATGTCCTAGACATTCTCTATTTCATTCAGCTCGGGCAAACGAGATAGCCTTTCTACTCGAACAGTATTTCACCTTCACATATTGTTAGGGAACGCATGCTCTCTATACCAGTGCGTTATCATCCAAAATGGTATCAAGACACATGGGTGTTAAATATGGGCTAATATATTTATCTAGAATTGCATTCCGATAAATAATTATACTGTACCTCAGGGAATGATGTAGAGATTCTTTCGGTCACCGACTGATATCCCTGCCCAAACCATGACATCAGTACGCCTTGCTGTTTCTTTCAATGATATTTTGAGCTTGAGATCGAGTTCTTTGGATTTTCTTGCCGAATGGTGGACTCTCTTGCCTACGGTTGGACAGTTCATGGGTAGGAATCCCAACTTGGGAATGGCTGTTTGTAGATGTTCGGAATCCACTTTAAACTATATGTCTCGGTCTAATTAGCCCTCGTGTTCAAAAAATGACCGTTGAGTGCCAAACAAACCAAACTCTGATTTTTTAGATCAATCGGTCTTACCATCATATTGAAATTAGATCAAATAAGAATCGGAACTTAATAACGAACAATAAATTCGCTTATTGCTGTTCATTGGCTGTGATCCAGAGCCCATTGTAACCAAGCTTTTCTGAGAGATGATGTCACTGGCATACAGATTGATGGACGTCTGGAATACATATGAATTTCACCCAGTCTTCTGTAGTTTGCCGGAATATCACTATATTTGAGTATATCGGAACATTTGAAGCAAGTTTATTGATTGAACTTACCCGATAATACCAAATTTGCATCTACTGGTAAGGGACTTCACGCGTGGTTGTAACTATAAGACGGCCACTACCATGTCTTCGAGACACTATTTCATTTTAATTGTGATTCCACAATCGGCTAATAACAAGCTGTTGATATTGAAACCTCGATTAACTTCTGATGGTCGTTACTCAGAATGGGCTATCCGACTGCCTACGAGGGCATGTTTTCTCTCAAATGCCATCGGCGACTCATTTTCAGAAATTTGAAATGCAGAAATGAACATCAAATGACGTAATACCCAACGCAATAAAGAAATAGCAGCTACCACAATTATAATTGGTTTTTACATTATATTTTAGATATGTGTTATTATGCAAGTATTTTAATTCGGAACTGTGCTTTCGTATCTCACTTCTCATTACATATACAAACTTCATTACTGTAACCTTAGAGTTATGCCAATTTTGGGATGTTCCTTATTTATTGAGTCAGAGTGTAGGTACATAAATCATCAAAATTATTTCACTATATAAGAAATACATGCAAAATAAAATTCATATTTATGAACACTTCTTACTTTCATATTATTGATGGAAAATCTCGTAGCTTAATTATTTTTTTCTGTTTCAAAATTATATTTATAAAAGCATATTTTTCCATAATTTCAGATGAAGTGTAGCATTTCACTGTTTTTCTCAATCTTCTTTACCAATCAGCTGCATGATCTGCAAATGATCGTGGCATTGCATCCTTTTTTGTTCGATACCTAAAATTATTCTTCGTTTTCATTTATTGAATTCTCACAATCATTTAATTCTTTGACACTTATACCTACAAATTACATCTGAGTCTACATTAAAAAAGTCATAAAATGAAATTTTAGGAACTTGTGGGTTTCTTTTTGAAATTCATAATATTGAGTAACTTATTTTCACTCAAGTCATCAAGTAAACATTTTTATCTATCTTCAGTTGTACCCTATTTACAAAGTACTTTTGAATTTCCTTAAGCCCGAAATAAACTTTTTCACAATGACAATTAGTGATTTAAATAAGTCGAAACTGATTTAAATACGTTTCAACTGAATAAGCATCATCTTTACCTGAGACTTTCGTCAGTGTTTGGTGAAATTCTGAAGCAGATCAAATAAATATAAAAGAAGTAAAATTTGAAAAAACTATAAAACAGAACTATTTATAAAAGTATTAACTAAGCAGCACACTTTTATATTAAATTTAAGAAAAGCAGTTTGTCGATTAAATTCTATGATTTCGTATTCATCATAAGTATCAAAATCTAAATTACTGTCATTTGGGCCTGTAAATATTTTAAAAGCATGGTCAACCATAAAAAATTCCAAAAATATTTTATAATTTATAACATCAATGAAAAATAAAAATACAAAACTTTAGAATCATAATCAATATTTCTTGGATCAATTTCCAAAGTAAGGCAATGCGAACGCTGTTTTCAGAATGATGTTAAATTAAATTTAACTTTATTTTAAAAAGATTCAGTGTGTGTGAATGGGGTATTATGCTGGTAATAAAGCCTATGCGTCAAATAACTTAGATACGGTTTTTTTTGGTAATATCACTCCAAGTACAAGTTGACAAGCACATTGTGCCTAAATTTCGTAAGGTGATTCCAAGCCATAATCACTCCTTGCGGAAGTACTATGCAATATTTGCACTTGAAGCTTATTGATGATAATATGCATGGACTGAACGATAGGAGCTATAGATTAGATGGGAAAAATTCCATACGAAGTACTTAAAAAATTGCGGAATTTCAACACCAGCAAAAAAATGCAGTAATTAAGAATTCGAAGTAATTATGATTCACCAATAAAAGGGTTGATCCAATAAAAAAAATTGGTTTCGTAACCATAAAATTAAAAGAAAAAATTGAGAAAAGAGCTTAAAG